>JAJHSJ010000004.1:69597472-69822472 GCA_021015155.1 Magnolia officinalis
GATCTAAGGGGGGAGATGAGAGATAGGGCGGTAGGGAGTGGGCCACACAAAGCTCTCTGATGGAGCTAGCTTGGACGTGGGTTGCTTGGAGAATGAGAGAGAGAATGAGAGAGAGAGCTGATGGGAGAGAAGTGATTGGAGAGAGGGATAGTGAGTGATGGATGGGTGTACTTGGTTGTAAGAGAGAGAGAGTTGACTTTGGGGAGGGGTGGTTGTACTTGGGGATGGGTGTTGTACTTGACATTTGATTAATGGATTGATGTGATGTGTCGTAAAGATTCCCTCGATATTTGCAATGGGCGGCGTTTTCCTTGAACCGAACGCGGGTCCACATCTCCTGGCCCAGGTATCGCCTCGTCGCGCAAGACACGGAGTCGGAACCGTGGTGACGACGCGGTCGCTAGGGTACAAATCTCGGGTCGAGATGACTCTGGAATACTGGACATGACTCAGGGCTACATGCAAATGCCCATAATAGATCGCGGGTCACCGGAATTTGACCGGAAGAACCGCGAAAGCCTATGGAACAGTACGGGTTTAGATACGGGTCTTACACATGGCCCACCTGGTTTGGAATCAAACTGATATTTGTGATTCCTTCAATTAGACCCATCCAAACAGACTGTCAAGTGGGCTCACTCGGTGGATGGCATGGATAGGATACATTCATCATCAAGGTGGGCCATCAATAGGAAAGAGAGAGAGAGAGACGTGTGTGTGTGTGAGGGAGGAGCTCCGCTACTATGAGCTCCTCTCCAAGTGTTGCAACACATACATCAAATGGGTCCCACCACAAGTGGGCCCTCAAATAGAAATCAAGGTGTGCGGGGACTTACCGGCTATTATCGCCGATTCATTAAAGATTTCTCCAAGATAGCCTAACCATTATCCCAACTTACTCGGAAAGATCTTAAATTTGCTTGGAATGAGAAAGCAGAGGCAGCCTTTCATGAATTAAAGGACAAGCTGACGTCTGCGCCCGTACTAGTGCTGACAGAGCAAGGGGTCAAATATACTAGTTACACCGACGTCTCTCAAGTTGGTTTGGGTTGTGTACTTATGCAGAAAGATAGGGTGATCGCCTATGCCTCTCAACAATTGAGAAAATATGAAGAAAATTACCCCACTCACGATCTAGAGTTGGCGGCAGTCATTTTCGCATTAAAGCTTTGGAGACATTACCTCTACGGAGAGGAGTTCGAACTCTTTTGCAACCATAAGAGCATCAACTACATCTTTACACATAGGGACCTGAATATGAGGCAACGTCGTTGGATGGAGACATTGAAAGACTTCAAGTTTGAAGTCTCCTACCATCCTGGCAAGGCCAACCTTGTGGCCGATGTGTTGAGCTACAAGAAAACTATGGAATTTGCAGCCCCACTAATGGTAACAGAGTGGAATATGGTAGAGTTCGTGCGAGATTTCGAACAGAGCCTAACAGTAGAAGAGTCGTTCGAGAGCGTCGCACACCTCCACGTACAACCATTAATTGATGATCGAATCATTGTGGCTCAGAAGGAAGATGAACTATTGTTAAGGATGAGAGAGCGTTCAAGCGATGGGGAAGAATCAGAATGGAGAATCGGCCTGAATGGAAGTTTGCGGTATCGTGGCCACCTATGCGTCCCAAACCTTCACAATCTGAGGAGAGAAGTTCTAGAAGCCACTCACAGTTCAAAGTTGGCAATGCATCCGAGTAGTACGAAAATGTATCGAGACGTGAAACGTTTGTACTGGTGGGACATCATGAAAGCCTAAATAACAGATTTTGTATCTCGATGCCTCACGTGTCAACAAGTCGAGGCTGAGCTCCGCCAACCCTTGGGTTTACTTCAACCCATGCCCATAGCCGAGTCGAAGTGGGATTTCATATCTATGGATTTCATTTCTGGGTTACCAAAGATGAGAAAGGGGCATGACTCCATTTGGGTGATTGTAGACCGGTTGACGAAGTTGGCCCATTTCCTCCCAATTCGAGTTTCTAATTCGGAAGATGACCTGGCCAAGTTGTACATTAAGTAGATAGTATGACTTCATGGAGTTCCCCTAGAGATTGTGTCGGACCGAGACACACGATTCATGTCCATTTTCTGAACTCGTATCCAAGAGGCGATAGGGGTGAAGCTGAAATTCGGTACCATGTTCCACCCTCAGACTGATGAGCAGACGGAGCGGGTGAATCAGATACTCGAGGACATGTTATGAGCGTGCGTGCTTGACTTCAAGGACAGCTGGGATGACTGCCTCCCTTATGCCGAATTTTCCTATAACAACAATTTCCAAGCAAGCATTAGCATTGCTCCTTACGAAGCCTTGTATGGACGTCCATATCAAGCTCCGCATTGTTGGGCGGAAGTCGGCAAGAAGAGGTTGGTTGGCCCAGATCTGGTTCAGGCAACCTTAGAAAAGATCGATATTATCAGGCATCGACTCCTTACGGCCCAGAGTAGGCAAAAGAGCTACGCAGATACGAGACGAAGGCAGTTGGAATTTGAAGTTGGGGACCATGTATTCCTTAAAGTTTTTCCAATGAAGGGAGTACTCTGTTTTGGCAGGAAAGGGAAACTCATGCTGAGGTTCGTTGGGCCTTTCTAGATTTTAAACCAAGTGGATGTGGTGGTGTACCGTCTCGCCTTACCCACACCACTCGCAGGCGTGCACAACGTGTTTCATGTGTCAATGCTAAAGAAGTATGTTCCTGACCCTACTCATATCATCAAGTCGAAGCAAGTACAACTAAGGGACGACGCCACCTATGTATTGCGGCCCACACGTGTCCTAGATAGGAAAGAACAAGTGTTACACAGTAAGGTCATCCCACTAGTGAAAGTGTTATGGACACACCACACTGAGGAGGAGGATACTTAGGAGATGGAAGCTGAGGTCCGTAAGAACTACCCACAAATCCTCGAGGAACACGAAAAGGTACAAATTTCGAGGATGAAATTTTCTTTAGGGGGGTAGATTGTAATGTCCCGAAAAAATCTGTACAAAGACCAGAGTACAACCTCAGGCTGAACAACCCAAGGACCACGCTCGGTTGTATAATTTAGATAGGATTTAATTAAATGTTAAGCAGTCGGTGGGTTAAGCTTGGGCCACCATTTTTACAAGTGAGAAGGCCTAGAATCAGGAGTACCACTGGTCCAATGCCACCTGAAGATCTAGGAGAAATCCCAAGGGCTTGTCGCCCTCGGGAGTACACTGAAACTCTGTAAGGAACCTAGACCGTACATCGGGAGTCCGATGACCTTGAAATTATAGGACAATGTCCATCCTGCTGGGCTTGACAACCATCGTGAGAACCAAGCCCAGATAGTGTCCAGAAATGCCCAACTTGAACCGTAAGTTAAGAGCATGAGAAATGCAAATATCCTAAGAAAATGAACTTAAACTTAACTGAATTAGGTCGTCTGCTCTTACGCAAAGTTGAGGATTTCGGACAGTGACCAAACTTCACACATGGAGAAAGGAAATTTCCTTGCACATATCCATATAACCGGGGCCCCGATTGGACACGTATGACTGTTGATCTGACACAGGCTCTCCACGGTCGATTTACTTATCTGATCGCACCGAAATCGTGTCTTAGAGTGGATCCATTGTCAAGGAGCATACCCCATGACGTAGATGAGCCGTGGGCCTCCCTAAGAGCCCTATTCATCAGAAATGGCCTCCCACAGGGTATAAACATAGTACAAAGTGGCCCTGGGGCCATTTGTACCTCGTCTGAGGCTATAAATAGCTCCCAACACACCCCCTCTCTCCCAAATACGAATTTCATAAACCCTAGGGAGAGAGAGAGAAGAGAAAAGAGAAAATAGAGAAGAGGAAGTTTGGGAAATCGCTGCGATTGCAGAAAATCTTCTCCCATGTATCCACGTTCCTAATCACCGCCACGTTTCCCTACCAAAACTCTTCCGGCTGTGACTTCGAGTAAGAAATACTAAACCCTATAATGATGTAAGTTTCCCGGATGGTTTTTCTCCCACCTAACTAACTCGTTTACTCATTTAGGCGACCGACGTTTCTTCTTTGGAAACGTGTCCTAGGACCAAGTCCGAGACGAGCGTACTACCGAAAGGTGCTGACTATAAATGCTTATGTTGCGGTTTATCAATGCTTTCATTATAGCTAATGATTTATGTATGCTATGACTGTGACTGCAAGAACTCGTATTGTCTTCAACATGCCTAACTCTTTATGAAATAAATTGACAAATTGCAAATGATAGATAACGTAGGCTATGTGTTTGATGAAATGTCTAAATGAGGAATAGATGGTGATTAGTTCTTGCCATGATTGTTAACCTAGGATTTGTTGATGTCATATGCATATGTACTTCTTTGTGTAACGAATTGACAAAATGTAAGTTGTAACTAATGTAGTCTATGTGTTTGATAAATTGTTTAAATGAAAAATAGTTGATGATTTGTACTTACTACGATTATTAGGTAGGATTCTTTGTTGTCTTATGCCTACGTATTTTAATCTATATAACCAGTTGATAAAATGCAAGTTGTAGTTAACATGGTCTATGCGTTTGATGAAATGTCCAAATGAGAAATTCACTAGGATTGTTTGTCGAATACTGAGATAGATATTACACTTGGGTGCTAGCAGCATTTGGATAGGAATGGGGCTACAATCGTAGCCCAGGCAATTGGTAAACGCCGATGTTTGGGTGGCAAATTAGTCTAGCCACCTTGGTGTTTCGACAAGAAATAAATGTATTTCGAATGGGGAACTTTTATTCATTTGAACAAATTAACAAAGGAAAACATTGAGGATAATTACTTTATTTATTCATTCTAAGTTCTTTACATCCCTTTCTCCTCTGATTCCAAATAGAATATACATGAATATTAGCATAATGTAAAGATTTGGCCTTCATATTATGTACAAATAGAGAAAAATATTAAACATAATATTGAACACTATCTCAGAAGCCATTGTGCACTGTTAAAAGTCATTGTGCCCTATTAGAAGTCATTGTGCGTAGGCAGGAGTCATTGTGCACAGGTAGGAGTTGTTGTGCATTGGAGTTGTATACAGACAGAAGCTGCAGTGCACTAGAACCCTTTGTGCGCTAGCTGTATTATGCGCTGGAACCCATTGTGCACTAGCTTCTGTTGTGTGCCAGAATCCTTTGTGCGCCAACGGTGTTGTGCGCCGTACAATGCTCCTTCCACACAATGCATGCGAACTTTACCTTTCTTCCTTTATAATCTCTCTTCTCTTTCTCGCTATGATTAGTCACTAATGACCCCACTAGAAGGGTCGGGGGGTATTTATAGCCCTCTGACACGTGTGAGTGTGCCACGTAGGTTCCTTGCGCTCCCCATTGTGCGGAACTTGCTATGCACTCCTCCGTTGTACGGAATTTGCTTCGTACTCCTCCGTTGTGTGGAACTTGTTGTGCGCTCCTCCGATGTGCGGAACTTGCCATGCACTCCTCCACTGTGCGCTCACTGCTGTGCTGAAATCACTGTTCGCCAACCGCTTGTGCGAAAATCACTATGCACCCCAATTACTTAGCACAATAGTCTTTTCCACACAATGATTATGTTTTCCGCACAATAGCGTTCCACTTTCTGCACAATGACAGTTTTCTTTCATTTTCCCCCTCATCTCTTTATTTTATGCCTCAACAGATGCCCCCTTAATCCTGCATTTTTTGTTTTGACACTCATAAAATAAATATGTAGGATCAATACCAAGAAATTTCTTAACTTATTTTAAATCTATAGCATTGTGCGCATATTCTCTTTGTTGTGCGCAAAGATTGCGCAGAATCAAATTCGCACATTGACTTAAGCAAAATGGGTTGTGCACAATGATTTGCGCACAGTGGGTGGCGCACAACACCTTAGACTCTGCCTATAAATTCAGAACTTCGCTCTTATTTTCACCATCTCCCTCTGTCGCCCCATGCTTATTTCTTCATCAGATCAACTACCTTTGTACACTGACCTTATTGTGCGGTGCACAACGCCCACTCCGCACAACCAGACTTAGAATTCAACGCACAATACATAGCGTACAACACTTAGTATAACGCCCTGAAAATCAGGGGTCGAGCAGCAACTCAACTCCCGAGTTCCAAAACATCGCTTATGCAACATATATGCTTATGATTGAATGTTGTCCGTGTTAGTGTGTTAATCATGAGTGGGATTATACCAAAAAATTAATTCATACTCCAGATCAATTAATATAACGCAAGCGGAAGACTGAAAGATGTATATATAGACGTGTACGAGCCAAAAGTTCACGACCGGTCTCCAGAGTATGAATACATCACTGAGTTACCATATACATGTAATAGTTCAAAAATCAAAATGTCAAAAATAGTTCAACTACACTAATAAGCCCTGTAGCCCCGTTGATCCGGACGACCTAAGTGAAACCGCTAGAGAACTGCATATACGAGAACTCATCCTGAACGTCATAGTAATCAGTCTCCGCCTCCTGAGTCGCATTGTCATCTGCAACTAAGACAGGGTCTGATGGGTGTTCAGAACACTGTCCTAGAACATGGGAGTGAGTGACCAACTCAGTGGAATCATAGAGCAAAGGTTAACATGTTATCAACTCAGTCAAGCAGTAATGATAAAGCAGACATATCAGTCATTCCTAGATACTCTTATTAATGCAAGGATGAAATGTATTCATGATACATGCCCTCGCCTACACTCCCTCGTATGACACCATCTTACGGTCGCAGCATGCTTTCTTCCCTCTATACTCTTCAACCCAAGGCACATGCAGTGCGATGTTATGAGCATGATTACCAAGTTTTTATTAGTCCTTTTCATATAGTAGGATTAGGAAACTAAGGTACCTCCCTTATATCATTTCCCAAATAATGATCCATTCTAGGGTCGTCAGTCCTAGTAAATCTCATACGATGTTATGGTTCTAGGTCACTACAAAGGGCTCGTCACCTCGATGCAGTGTAGGCCTAGTTTATACTTTAGTTGCTACGGAAAGGCTCGTCGCCTCTACACAGGCTCAAAGTATGCTCGAGGTCACTACAAAGGGCTCATCACCTTATCAGTGTAGGCTGACAGCTTGAATACAGTGTCCTATACCACCGTATTCGGCTCACGAGGTGGTGTTGCTCACTGATCACTACGGGTGGACTCATCGCCCCGGCGAGGTCGACAACTCAACCACAGTGTCCCATACCACCATGTCCGGCTCATGAGTCTTAGCGAATCGAGGTACCAAGGTTAAACGAGATTTCACTGGTGAGTTTGGTACCTTAGGTTCAGGTAGTGGCGTCCATACATGGTGAACATACATCGGGTTAATCGGGTTACTTGACGAGCTTGACTAGCCCAAGCGCATGACAAGTTGAGCGACATAAAGTGCATAAGCACTCCGCGTGGCCTAACCACTGTCGTCAACCGAAGTACGGCTCGGGTTCGTCAAACACGTCCTACATGGTGAATGAATCTCAGCCACGAACTCAAAGCCTATTACCGATTGTCTGGACTATACTGTAGTCCCAAACACATTTAATCCTTAACCAGTAACCAAGTAGTTCAAACATGTTAACAAGCATGTTATAAAACACAACTTAAATAGGAAATCCAAACACATACATTTCATAAGTAATCGATTAAACTAAACAACTTGCATGGAGGAAATCATACACATCCCTAAGGTAGTTGAGAATCCTATCTTAACACCCACCTAAAGCACTATCTCCTAAGTACTTACTCATACAAGCATTTTTACAAATACTTAGACTACACTTATTAACATATATAACATATGTTGGCCAAAACATGTATTAGGGCGAATCCTTTCGCTGAGGAGTTGTTACACATATAACTAGCATATACACACAGTAGTTAATCATGGCAAACACACTTTCATATTTCGTACGTATACGGTATTTTCTACAAATACATTGAATACACTAAACTCTACAAATTTCATATATAACTGAAACACAAAACAAACATCGCATTTTACATGTGAAATAACATCCACATCAAGAATCTATCATTATCCGACATTAAAAGCTTTGAAAACCATAACATATATATCTATAGTCCGCACCTTACACCGGTAGACGCATAACGAACTCAGTTCGTTCACCCACGCTTCGTATACGGCACAACGGCAACCTATTACATGAAATAGGTTAGTTATTTCACCATTTCAACTATTAGAAACCCTAGAACGGATTAGGGTTAGGTTTTCTTACCTAAGAACGGGATCGATATTGCCAGTAGAGCAATACAGAAGTGATGGTAAGGCACGTGGAGTAGCGGGATCGAATCCCACGAAGAATCTCCACTTCTCTCTTTTCTTTCTTCTCTTTCTTAGGGTTTAGAAAATTCATGTGAAGTGAGAAGGAGAGGGTTTAAGGTCCTTATATAGGCCCAGAATTGATGGGAATGACCCCAGGGCCAAGGTATACTTAGGTTATGTCCAAAGAGTGTCTGTTTCAGCTCAACGGAGCACTTTCGGAGCCCCCTTTTCTGCGTGCAGTCAGACTTAAGCTCACCGACCTTGGAACTAGGTCGAGTTAAGTTTTCGTTCCAATCGAGTTTCCAGATCTCATGTGGCGAACCAGTTTCAGTTCAACGGTCATCGAAACTCGATCAGGGTTACAAGTACACTGCCATGATGGGAAATTTCTCCTGATCTGAGGGTGTATTTGGGTCAGATTCTGACGGTCTGAATCCTTATATTCAGCCCGCAAGCGACAATTCTCAGATTACTTTTATTTCTAAAGATACCCATATTTCTCAAACACTTCACTCCGGGCTCAAGCGAATAGCTTCGAAATATTATCTGGACTTGATTTCCGAGGTGGTTGTCAAGCCCAATAAGGCGGTCGTAATCGTATGGTTTCGTAGTGATCGGACTTTCGACGTGCGGTCCAAATCCGATACGGAGTTTCAATGTGCTCCCGAGAGCAACTGGGTAATGAGATTGATCCTAAATTTTAGGGTAACCTAGCGTCAATGATTCTACAAGTTTTGGGTCTCGCAGATCATATTTAAAGTGATTAGTGCTGATTTCGCATGTAATCTAGTTTAACACTAGTTAATCCTCGTCTAATGTCTAAAGGATTTGACCCTGAGTGATTTCTGCTTGAGGTGGTATTCGGGTCTTTGTACGGATTTTTTCGAGACGTTACACTTAGCTAGGATTCCACACACTTGATACTTTGCGCCCAACATGTTGGCACACAATAGCCCGCACACAAAAGCCAGTGCACATTCACTTTGCGCACAGTAATCTGTGCACTATAACCTTCGCACGATAGTCTGCGCACAAAAACCCGCATACAGTATTCAGCTGTACAGCAATTTTACGCATGACTCTGATCCCGCATATATTTTCTGCCCTTCCATTTATCTATCTCCTTTCCCCGACAATCTTTTCTCCTAACTCTAATTTTCTTTGCTAACTCTTTGTTCAGATTCTTAAATGGCAAGCTCTAAAAGACCACTTGCTTCCTCAAGTGCAGCTGCACCAACTGACCAGCGATCCGATGAAACCCATAACCCTAAAAGGCCTCATTCTAGTGAATATTATAGCTCTTTCTTTAAGGAACCGCCCCCTGTCCTCGTGAACTTTGTCGATCGCATTCAATGCTTATCCGAGGATATCCGCATGGCTATCATTATGAAAGAAATAGAGGGACCTCCCCTTTCGAGACAAGAGTCTGACTGGAAAAATTGGCTGAAATGTACAACCAATTATCGCATGGATATTACTCGTCTCCCTGATGTAGAAGCTTCTCCTCCCCCAACTATTCCACAGCAAACTAGAGCGAGGCACCCAGACAAAGTTTTCCAGGAGAAAGTTCGAGAACACAACTGAAGACGTTTTCAGAATGCCTGGGATTCAGTAAAGTTGACCACCGAGGCAATCAAGTTTCGCAATCTATATAAAGACGAAACCATTACTCTCCCTCTACAACTTCAACATCACCGTTCGATCCTTGAAAGTGAACCCCGAGATTTCATGACTCAGAACAGGCTTTTATATATCCAATTGGGTTATCAAAGAACCACATATCCTTGAGGGTTACTTTACAGATAAAGGTTTAACTCGAAAGACCGGACAAGTGAGATACATGTGTTTTCTCATACGATGCCATGATCCCCATTCTTTGTATCCTACTCATTTTTTTGAAACAATTCAACAACGCTTCTGACACCGCGACTCTTTATGGTGCAAGGACGAATTCAGAACATGGGGCCTTTGGACAACTCGTTTATACTACAGTGCCTGGACCAAAGTAATTCTAACAAAGTATGAGGATGCTTTACGTACCGCCCAGATTTATGATGCTATAGAAGCCACTTCTAAATTCTTTTATAAAGACATGATGATTTATAAAGGCTTCTTGAAGTACTGGTCCTCAGTTACAAACTCTTTCCATCTCCCGATAGGAGAAGTGAGCATCACATTATGGGATCTTAACAGAATGGTCGGCCTGCCTATCTCAGGATCTTTCCTTGACGAATACGTTCCTTCAAATTTGGAGTTTGCTTCTGTTAGATCTGATAGAGTGCCCAAAATTACAGCATCGACTATCGGGCTTTTTCGCGAGACATCTTACTTTGTTGATGTCCACAAGATCTCTCCTATCCAGTGGCTGGCACATTTTTCTCGCTATTTGGTGTAAGTATTCTAACTTTTTCTTTTCTTCTCAAACAATACTTATTTATAAGTCAAAACTTATTGATTTTTTCTTTGCTTTCAGGTTCTCTGGTAGTCACTGCGCTAAATTAGAGGCCAATCGTAAGAAAATAAAGGGCCAAGCTAATTTCACTACTGACACTGAACTAGTTGCCTTCCTGGCCTACTGGTTGAGCTTGGTTGTGCTCCCTAGTTCAAAAAGTTCGGATTCAATTCAACCGACCTTATTTGTGGCAGCAGAGGCAATGGCAGAAGGCAGAAAGAAATATTCCTTAGCCCCTCACGTCTTATGCTCACTATACAGGTCTTTTGGTCATGTCGCGTCACATTGTTCAAGCCCGGCAATAGGAGTTACACCTGCTTTTACTCCATGGCATTCTTTTTCTGGATGGCTCGGCATTTATTTTCCTTGGACGTATAATGACCCAGAGAAGGCTTACGTTCACCCAAATCATCTAACTTTGTGGTACTTTTTGAAGAGGAAAATGATTAAAAAAAAAGAGTTATGAATGGATAACTGACAAAATCGACAGCATAGAGTCTATTGATTTCTTCCCTTTTTATTTAGACTATCCAGCCGAAGACAGAGACGTGGTAGATACCAATGACTTGAAGCCTCTTGAAAGAACTTTCTTTCTCTGCATTCGCTCTTATAATCTTCCACTGAGCGAGGGACTAGAATTCTGGCGAGAACCGTATTATCCAAATCGATTCATTCGCTAGACAATTCGGCTATGATCAAACCGTACCCCAAGCAAGCAATGAAGTCACTCGTACTATGAGGAGTTATGGAGTTGGTCCTTATAACTGGTCTTTGATATGGAAACAACTCCTGGCCAGAAATTTCGGTTCTCAGTTCGTGCTTCCTAGATACAATCACAGAGTAACAGCTTCATACTTTTGGATGTGATGGTGGAGTCATCAGTATCATTTAGTACGCAATTGTTTTCCAGTGGATCGGCCTATCTGGATTCCTCCTCCTCGTATGAAGAATTATAGACCAGAACAAGGAATTGGATACTTCTACGAGAGGGATCATGGCGCCACTCCGAGACAATTTTGCTGTAAAATTTCTGTTGAAGAACCCATTAGAGAATTGAAATCCTCAAACACTTTAGAGGGTTGGATTGCTTTCGGTTCTCCTCCGGACTTATTAAATCAAGAAGCAAGATCGGCAGCTCTCACAAATGAATGCAAAACAGCAGGCAATATTCTGCCTTCTCCTACTCCAAAAGGGAAAGATCATCCTGCACGTTCTACTCCTGTCATACCTCCTGTTGTAGATCCTTCCACAATCTCTTATCATGTTAATCGTACAAATGCTTCAGTTACCCCTATTGTAGATCTTACAGAGGCCTCTACTCATCCGACCACAGTAACAACCCCTCCAACTGTGTGCCAAATCATTATTACCACATCTCCTGTAACGCCCTGAAAATCAGGGGTCGAGCATAAACTCAACTCCCGAGTTCCAACGCATCACTTATGCAACATAAATAATGATGATTGAATGTTGTCCATATTAGTGAATTAAAGATGAATGAGATTAAGCCAAAACAGCATATCATACTCCAGAGACAGTTAAATTACGTAAGAAGAAGACTGTGATAGATATATAAAATATATGTAAACTGGTGTAAGCATCCAGAGTGTGAACATGTTACCAGGTTAAAGAATTACAAGTGTAGTTCTACAATGTACAAAATGAGAAAGTGTAATGTTCTTTATGCAAACCCTCTAACCCGGCCAGTGTAACTCCAGGTCTACATAGACCCGCCAGAGAGTTGCATATAGGAGAAACCCTCCTCATCATCATAGAAATTCGGCTCCACTTCGCAAGCATCGCCATCATCTGAAACTCAAACAGGGTCTGGTTGGTGTGTACAACACCGTCCCATAACGTGGGAGTGAGTGACCAACTCAATGGAACAATAAAGCAAAGGTTAACATGTTATCAATTCAGTCAAGCAGTAATGATAAAGCAGTAAATCACACATCCCTAAGTAATCTTGTTAATGTAAGAATGGTATGAATGTATGATGCATGCCCTCGCCTACGCTCCCTCAGCGACTTCTTCTCACGTTCGCGCATGAACAACACTGCCTCAGTGCTTGACCTGTTACGCCTGAATGCACGCGTAATGCGGTGCATGCATATGATTACCAAGTTCTTATTAGTCCTTTTCATACAGCAGGATTGAGAAACTAAGGTACCTCCCTTATGTCATTTCCCAAACAATGATCCATTCTAGGGTCGTCAGTCCTAATTAGTCTCATACGATGTTGCGGTTCTAGGTCGTTGCAAAGGGCTCGTCGCCAAATCAGTGCAGGCCTAGTTTATACTCTTGTTGTTATGGAAGGGTCGTCGCCTCCACGTAGATTCAAAGTATACTTGAGGTCACTACAAAGGGCACATCTAGGGCTGTCAGGGCTGTTGCACGGAACGTTACACCACTCCCCCATCACCCATCACGGCTTTGTCATTAAAACAGTGTAGGCCAACAACTCGAATACAGTGTCTCATACCACCGTATTCGGTTCACGAGTCTAGGTTGCTCACTGGTCACTACGGGGAGGCTCGTCGCCCCGGCGTAGGCCGACAGCTCAACCAGAGTGTCCTATATCACCATGTCCAGCTCATGAGTCTTAGTGGATCAAGGTACCAAGGCTAACGGGGTTTCACTGGTAAGTTTGGTACCTTAGGTTCAAGCAGTAGCGTCTAAAAATGGTGAACATACAATGGCTAATCGGGTTATTAGACAAGTTCGACTGGTACGAGTGTACGCTGAAGTAACCAACAAGGTACCACTTGTGACAACCATCGTACGACTCGGATTCATCGAACGTGTCTTTTGTGGTGAAATGACCTCAACCACAAATCAAGGCCTGTTACCGATTGCCTGGACTATACAATAGCCCCAATCACATTCAATTACAACAAAATATCCTAGAAGATAGTTAAAGCAGTTATGAATCAAGATTGCAAATCATATAATCAAAGGTCCGATAATGTCAGCTTTAGGGCTGTCAGGGCTGTTGCACGGAATCGTTACACCACTCCCCCATCACCCTTCACGGCTTTGTTTCTGCATTTTATGGACTACAACTTAAACATAAATCCACACATATGCATTCCATAGATAAAACAGACGCTATAATATACGGTACATGGAGGAAATCATACATATAGTTAAAGGAGTTAGGAATTATAGCTCAACACCCATATAAATTATAATTTACTAACCACTTACTCATTCAACATTTTAACAAACACTTAGACTACACATACATCAACATACATGACGTATGTTGACCACACAGGTAGTAGGAAAAATCCTTTCACTAGGGAGTTGCCCCGTATACCAACGCATATACCCACGACGGATAATCATGGTATGCATGAATCCGGGTTCCATACTCATTCAATCATTTCCACAAACACGTAGGCTACACACTTAGACATCAACATACATGACGTATGTGAATATAACAGGTGTTAGGCTAATCCGTTCACCCAGAAGTTGATACACATGCATCTAGCATACATAGACAACAATTAATCATGGCAAGCACAAATCCGTATTTCATACGTATACGGTATTTTCTACAAATACGAGGAATACAGTATATTCAACATAGTTAACGTATATCTAAAAAATGAAACGGACAGCACTTTGTACATGTGCAATAGCATCCATGTCAATAATATATCATTAACTGACATTAAAGCCTTGAAAACCATAACCTCTACGTTTAAAGTCCACGCCTTACACTGATAAACGCGTAACGGAGTCCTTTTAGACATTAAGTCCTTGTCAACGGCGCCACAACAACCTACAACAGGGAATATGTTAGTTATCCCACCATTTGTTCTATTTGAATCTCTATAACAGGTTAGGGTTAGGATTTCTTACCCAAATACGGCGTTGGAAACACCGGAAGAACTACACGGGAGTGGTGTTTCAGCAGGTGGATTAGCAGGGAAGAATCCCCACTTCTCTCTCTCTCTTTCTGTCTCTTTTCTTTCTTCTCTCTCCTAGGGTTTCCCAAATTCGTATGGGATGAGAGAGTGAGGGCTTAAGGCCCTTATATAGGCCCAAAACTGATGGGAATGGCCCCAGGGCCAAAGTATACTTAGGTTATGTCCAAAGAGCGTCTGTTTCAGCTCAACGGAGCACTTTCAGAGCCCCCCTTGAGCCAAAGGTCGGACTTAAACTCACTGACCTTGAATCTAGGTCGAGTTAAGTTTTCATTCCAATCGGGTTCCCAAATCACATGTGGCGGACCAGTTTCAGTTTAACGGTCACCGGAACTCGATCAGGGTTACAAGTACACTGACATGTATATGAAATTTCTCCTGATCCGAGGGTGTATTTGGGTCAGATTCTGACGGTCTGATTGCTTATATCAGGCCCGCAAGTGACAAGTCTCAGATTACTTAAATGATATTTAATTTATAAAGAAAACTACATTTTCTCACACTCTTCACTCCAGGCTCAAGCGAATAGCCCCAAGACACTATCTAGATTTGATTTCCGAGATGGTTGTCAAGCCCAACAAGGCGGTCTTAATCATATAATTTCATAGTAATCGGACTTTCGATGTGCGGTCCAGATTCGATACGGAGTTTCAATGTGCTCCCGAGAGCAACTAGGTAATGAGATTGATCTTAGATTTTAGGGTAACCTGACGTCACTGATTCTACAAGTTTTGGGTCTTGCAGATCGTATTTAAAGTAGATCAAGCGGATTTCATAGCTAATCTAGTTTAGCACTTAGTTAATTTTGTCTAATTCCTAAAGGATTCGGTCTTATTTGATTTTTCTACCTGAGGTGGTACTTGGGCTTTTGTAGTTTGTATATAAAGTGATCCAAGCTATTAATACTTAACTAAATCACGTCCTAATTACAACAGAATAAGGTCTTAGGGCAGTTCTACATCCAAGGGCATCCATTGCCAAGTTGGCAAAGATCTGGGGTGTTACGTCTCCTATGACTTGCTCCCGTACCAAGTTGTTATCTCCCGAAGTTTTAGCGCAACCAACCCCTTCTTCTCCTCAAGGTACATGTCTTCTTCCTGTGAAGACTGTCTATAAAGGGAAGCAGACCATATTTGATGAAGATAGCTCTAGCTCATCAGCATATTCGGCTAATACAGCGAGTGAAGATACGTCCACACCCACCAGTCTGACTAATGAAGTGAATGCTTTACTTAATGCAGATACTGATGCTGAACTAGACGTTGGAGGAGATAGTGATACTAGAGTTAGGTCCCCTCTCTTTGAGGTTCCAACCACTCAACCTGACACCTCTCAACCTTTTCTGGAGACTTCGCTAGATAACGAGGAGCAACTTGATTACGGAGAATATGGCGGTACTCCGAGCAGAAATATATTCCTTTCTTTTGATGCTTTGTATTCTCCTC
This sequence comes from Magnolia officinalis, assembly GCA_021015155.1. Taxonomy (NCBI): domain Eukaryota; kingdom Viridiplantae; phylum Streptophyta; class Magnoliopsida; order Magnoliales; family Magnoliaceae; genus Magnolia; species Magnolia officinalis. The sequence goes on from JAJHSJ010000004.1 coordinate 69,613,576, forward strand.
GTATTATGGAAACTACTGATGCGGCCGCCCAGGCAACGTTAACTTCAAAAGATGTAGAAGTTCGGTTCTCAGAAACTCAAGCAGTAACGGGGAATATACTTCTTCTTCCTGGTCCAAAGGAGTCTAGACCATCAATCCCTCACTCATCTGATGCTCCCGTTCGGACCAGCAACTCCCCTATCATGCGTCTTTCTCTTATTCAACCGGTGGCTCAAAGCTTGGAATTTCTTCCCAACCCAACTGACGTTCCAACGCCAAGTACTTTGAACTCGAGCACCGCGGGAACTCAAGAACTTTCTTTTAATGCCATCGTAACTACTGAGGCTCCCATCTCTACAGCTCCCGTAACTCATTCAGCTTCAGTTACTCTTGCCCCTACTCCTGGTGTGTGTGTGTGTGTGTGTGTATATATATATATATATATATATATATATATATATATATTCATCATTTTTTTGTTAGTCGTCGCAATGGCTATAGACTTTCATTTTAAACTTATACTTCTCTGTCTATCTTTTAGTTTTAGTCACTCCAATACCCAGCGGATATTAAGGATCTAATTCTGTGGCTGTGGCTTTTGACAAACTTTCTCTGGAAAAAGTGCCCCCTCTCATGTTGGAACTTTTTAAGCATGCAATTTCAGTTATTGCCAGTACTTTTAAAGATCCGAGTCAATGGTCCTTTTTGGATGGTGCTCTTGCAGTTCTTGGTCCCGCAGCTCGCTTGACACGTGTCGACGTTCAGGGTCTTTATACCTCTTTATCACAATTTTGTGACTCCACGAAGACTTTGGAAACGGCATGGAATATAGTCGTAGCTCCTGAAATTCTAAGTCACCAGCAAGAATTGGCGCTTCTTAGAGAAAAACTCTTAAAAGCAGATGGAACCCTTGCTGATCATAATACTATTAATCAATCTCTTCAGGAGAAATTGAAGGTTTTAGAAAGAAACAAGGCAAACATCAGCGATCAGATTGCCCTACTTGAAAAAGAAATTTTATTACTGAAGAGTCAAAGGGAAGCAGAAAATTCAACTGCCTATTAGATCCAAGCAGAACTTGAGACAAATACTCAATTAATCAATACCATACAAGCTGACCGATCAAGAGATGAAGAGGCTGCTACTTCTTTGGCATTTGAATTAATCGACGTTCCTGATCAAGCTAGCTTGATTCTTGAAGCCGAACATGCAACTGTTGTATTACAATCTCAGTTGAAAGAAGAATTGCAACCATACTTGGAAATTTTGAACATAACTGAAGATTTGTAAACATTATATGTAAATATTCTTTTGATATTATGATATATAATCATCTTGGACAATTTTATCAATGAAGATCTTCATCGTAAATTATCTAAAACATGTTCATTTGTTTAACAATTTCAACATGACACTTTATTTCATATTATGATTGTCAGTATCGGATTTTCCTATGTGATTTTACTTTGATAGGCGGTGTTATGTTTTAGTTTAGTTAGATAGTAACACACAGTTTAAGCTCTTAAGTAGTTAGATCAATCACGGCCGTGAATGGGATTTACGCACTGGGATGGCCATAGTAACTCTCTAGAGTTCGCGGGGCTTTACCAGGCTACCTTAAGTACCAAGTCCAAGGTTGTCGATCCATCAATGAGTAGGTTTTTATATCCTTCCTCATGAGTTAATACCGAAATTCAAACAAGGATTTGGATTTCCTTTGTTTGTGAGTTCGGACCCATTACTGAGAGGGTATTTTCTTCCTCGCTCATGACGCTGTCAAAGACAGACGGCATTGGTCTTATGTATGACTAGCCAAGTTACGATTTTTGTTTTATAATCGCTGGCTTTATCCACTGCCCGCATGGATCTTTCACGGGCTTTGTCTTGTGTATGATGACCTTTCACGGGCTTTTTAGGGCCACTGGTCTCACTGCTGCCCGAATGGCGAGAACAATATTCTGGCTAGGTTGCTTTAAGATGCCACCGCTGTCATCATCTTTTATGTGGTTGACTATATAGTCTGCCTTATTGCTCGAATTGATGAATCAAAAATTGATATTTCACCATCACTGCAAATGTCCTAAGAACATCCATATTTTGTTCTAAATAGTGTCAAGTTGGTGATGATAGCAATCTTGATAACAATAAGCAGTATTTCGTGTTGACGAGTATTTCATGATGACAGCGACAGTCGCTAATCTTTGGCGATGATGATTATCAATAATCGTCGATATCGGTGGCGATCATCGACGCTTGGGGTAATCATCAACAGCGGCAATCATCAATGCTTCTGATATATATGTACTTGAACAATTTTACTTTGAGAACTTGTGCCTTTCATTCTTTCATATGAGGGAGAGTACATAACTTTGTCTTTCACAATTCTTTTGTTCACGAAGATAGAATATAAGGTTATGCCTGTAAAGGCTATTTCATCCTTTCATCTGTGATTGCCCCCCTTTTGATATAGAAGAATTATCCTGATAATCTTCTAAATCAAAAGCCCCTTCATTGTTAGGAATAATACTTCTTGAGGAAGTGAGCATTGACTAGTATACTGATGCCTCGTCCGCCTTGATCTGTTACCCTATATGCCCCATTGGAGTAAACTTCAGTTATTACATACGGACCGTCCCATTTAGGATCAAACTTGCCCCCTGTTCTTCGAGTGATCACTATCGGCCTTTCCAACATCAAAACCAAATCCCCTTTCCTGAAAGATCTGTGTTTAACCTTCTTATCTAAGGAAGGAGAAACTCTGGCTCGATATAACTGTAATCGCTGTTGAGCTGCCTGTCTCTTCTCGTCAAGCATATCCAACTCCTTGAGTCGTATCTTCACATTTTCATCATCCGTGATTGATTGATGCACTGCCACTCTTAGTGAAGCTACTTGTACCTCAATTGGTATAATTGCCTCCACACCATAGACTAACGAATACGGGGTGGCTTGTGTCGTTGTACGGTGCGTTGTTCTGTAGGCCCATAGAGCTTCTTGCAATTTCTCATCCCAGTCATGCTTATTCTCACTCACCGTCTTCTTCAAAAATTTTACAATCGTCTTATTAAACGCTTCAGCCAGACCATTGGCTGGTGGATAATAGGGAGTCGAGAAAGACTGATGAATAGTGAATTTCTGGCACAACTTCTCTACTCCCCTATTCTTGAAAGGAGTACCGTTGTCTGTAATGATTCTCTTTGGGATACCATGGCGATATATTATCGCATGCCGGATGAAATTGACAACATCTTTCTCCTTAACATTTCACAGCACAACCGCTTCCGTCCATTTGGAGAAATAATTTGTTGTCGGTAATATGTACTGCTTTCCTCTAAACGATGATGGATTTATAGGTCGGATGACATCGAGTCCCCATGTAGCAAAAGGCTAAGAAGTAACCGACTGATGAAGATCTTCAGGAGGAATATGAACTATATCCCCATGGATCTGGCACTCATGACATTGCTTTGCATAATCGATCGCATCTTTAAACATTGTCGGCCAGTAGTATCCCATCCGATGCACTCGATGGAACAAATTTCTCCCAGCTTAATGTCCCCTGCATTCTCCAGAATGAGCTTCCCGCAGGACTTGGCGTGCCTCATCTTCACTGAGACATCGCAACAATATTTCATTATAAGATTTTTTATACAATTCCTCATTATACAAGATGAATCTTTTCGCTTTCTGCTTGATCTGCAACTTCGCTTCTGAATTTTTCAGTAGGATATCATACTTGAGATAATCAATGAAAGGTTGACGCCAATCATTATCATCACTTTCAAGCACGACACGGGTAAGACTTCCATTGTCTCATTATTCACCTCTGCAGACGGCAAGAATCCCCCTTCTTCGATTGTTATCTGCAAAGGACATCTATCTGGACAAGACAACGTTGCTGCTAAACTAGCCAAAGCATCTGCTTTTGTGTTCTCGCTTGGGGGTACATGTTTAACTTCGACATTCAAAAACCTCTCCAATAAGCACTGTGCCCTTCGACAGTACTGTAAAAGTTCCGGTTTCCTTATCTCAAACTCTGTCACTACCTGATTTATATCCAGCTTAGAATCCCCATAAATCTACAGATCTTTTATTTTCAATTCGCTGGCTATCTCCATCCCAATGATAAGGGCATTATATTCGGCTTCATTGTTCATGCACGCCACTCCTAACGTGAAGGAGTATGGCAACAAGTCACCTTGCGGGGTAATGAATATTACTCTGGCACCTGCTCCTGTTGTCTGAGCTGCCCCATCAAAAAACATTTGTCATGCTTTAGGCAATTCCGTCATCATAACTTGTTCGTCCAAAAATTCATCAAAAACTGCTTTGTAATTTGTTACGGGATGAGCTGCTAGAAAGTCCGCCACCGCTTGCCCTTTCACTGCTTTGGCTGATTCGTATGTGATCGTATACTCTGATAACAGTAACATCCATTTCGCTAACCTTCCTGACAGCATTGGCCTTGTCATCAAAAACTTGATAGGATCTGCTCGAGATATCAGAGTTATGTCGTGGGACAAACAATAATGTCTTAATTTTTGAACTGTGAAAACCAACGCCAGACACATCTTTTCGATAGGCGTATAATTGCATTCCGTACTGATCAACATTCGACTTAAATAATAAAGCGCCACCTCTTTCCCACTATCATTCACTTGTGCTAACAAAGCTCCTAGCGAATTCTTAACTGCTGATATATACAAAATGAGGGGCTTTCCTTTTACGGGAGTTGTCAGCACTGGAGATTGTTTCAACAATTCCTTAATTGCGTCGAAGGCATTCTAGCAGGATTTATCCCATACGAATTCTATTCCTTTCTTCATCAGATGAGAGAATGGCTGGCATCTTCCTGCTAGGTTTGAGATGAAACGGTAGATATAGGCTAGCTTGCCTTACAAACTCTTTAGATCTTTCAACGTTTTCGGAGGGGGCATATCTTGAATAGCTCGCACTTTTTTCGGATCTATTTCAATACCTCTGTATCTCACTACGTAGCCCAGAAATTTGCCCGACGATACCCCAAATGCGCATTTAACCGAGTTCATCTTCAACTGCTTCTTTCTAATTCGGCGAAAGACTGATGCCAAATGTTCGCGATGCTCCTGATGATTTCCCGACCTGACCACCAAATCATCAACATAACACTCGACATGTTTATGCATCATGTCTTGGAAGATATTTTGCATTGCTCACTGATACGTTGCCCCAGCATTCTTGAGACCGAAAGGCATAACCTTATAACAGTATATCCCTAACGGAGTTCTGAAAGTTGTCACTTCTTCATCTTCAGGCGCCATCTGTATCTGATTGTAACCAGCCTATCCATCCATAAAAGACATGATAGCGTACTGCGTGTTGTTATCAATTAACATTTCAATTATAGGCAACGGAAAATCATCTTTTGGACATGCATCATTCAAATCCCTGAAATCGACGCAAACCCTTATCTGTCCATTCTTTTTCTTCACAGGGACTATATTTGATATCCACTTAGGATATTTAACTTCTCTAATGAATCTGACCTTAATCGGTTTACTTATTTCTTCTTCTATCTTGGGAACCAGGTCTGGGTGAATTCGTCTTTGCGTCTGTTTAACGGGTCTCTTATCTTTAGAGATATTTAGTTGATGCGTTGCCACTACTGGCTTTAAACCTGGCATTTCCGCATACGTCCAAGTAAAGACATCTCTATTCTCTTTCAACAGACTGATATACCGATCGACTTCTTCTTGTGGCAACTTGGTACTTATGAAAGTATTCTGCGGTTCTTCCTCTGTCCCTAAATTTATCTCCTTCAGGCGGTCAATCGTCGGTTGACCCCCATCCTCTATTTGCTTCGGAGCTGTCTCAGGCTTGCTGATCATATCAAGGTCCGCCTTTCCTATCTGATCAACTGTCACCATATTTACTGAAGATTCTGCCCCCAGTCCGCGGAATTTTTCCCGTTTCTTCTTATTAACCCCAATTGGAACCTGAATTCCTTTTCCACCATTTAAGTCAACAGGCTCTTCGTAGTCAAAACCCATTTTCTTCATAATCTTCCGACTTGTCCAGCTATACCTCTCCAATTCTTCAGGCATTAAGCTTTCATTTTTCATCCCAATGTTGTTAGCCTCATCATGTCTGATTTCTGGTGATGTATAAAACTCAATTGGCTCCGGATTTCTTTCATTAGGTTCTACACAAAACCTATTTGGAATGTGGGGAAATGGCCGACTTCTTTCAGCATATGGGAGTGGTACTGTATAATTTGTCTGCAGGATTTTGAACTGTCCAGACGATAGTAGTGTTAATGGCAGTTGTCCTAGCTGTCGTAAATGCTTTGGGATAAAATAAAATTTCTTCTTAGCTTCCTCTTTTGCAGATGATTTCATCCCTTCTTTTCGCACTATTTCACTGCAAGCATTTTCTTGGATTTTGTTTTCATCATTCTCTTTCTCTCCCCTGCCAGCAAATACATCATAATAACTAGCATCTACCAAAAAAGCTTCGGCTTCCGTATACGGTCTTGCATCATCTATCACTTTATGTTGTACCCCATCTTTGCAGTATTTAAAACACTGATGCTGGGTAGAAGGTATGATGCCATTCTAATGCATCCATGGTCTTCCCAGAAGAAGATTGTACGTAGTCACTGCATCTATAACATGGCAGACGACATGCGTAGTTAGTTCTTCTATCTCCAACGTTATTGTAATCTTTCCAAACGCGTCGTCCATCTTGATTGAAGCCTTGTAATATGAAAAGGCCTAGCTATATGTCCTAGAGGGGGGGTGAATAGGACAATGCCAAATAAAACTTATAACAGCGGAATTAAAAAGAATATGATAGCCAAAATAAATCACAATGCAGGAAAGTAAAACAACCTCAAAATTTAGATCTTGAGAGGTTGATACAAATGTTGTTCTAAGGACAACCTTACACCAAAAACCAGAGTTTATGGTAGGACAACCTTATTTCTAGAAAGATCTTTGTATCAAATCTCAAACCAAAGATGAATACAGAAATAAACACAAACTGAATTGAAATAAATTGTAATCACAAATGTATTGTTCTAGGGACAGCTATACACCATAAAAATGGCAGGGCAACCTTGCTGGAACAACTTTTAAAGGAAATTGAATATCAAGCTGATAAAGGAATACCAGAAAATAAATTCTAAACTATTACAAAATTCCCACAATGCTTGAATTAAATGATTACAACATTCACCACCACACATACATCCCACAAATGAATAAATAAAGATTAGAGGTATAAATCATTCAACCACAACACAAGGGATTATAGTGGTTCTCCTGTGTGTTCACCAACTGTTAAACAACAGCCACACAGAATGCTACTCCACTCCTAATATCCTCACACAGGGGATATTAGCGTTCACTAACAAAATAGGTTTTCACAGGTTCACCCAAAATCTTTACAATTGTGTCTTTGTCTGTGGGCTTACACAATTAAAAAAAACCCCACTTCTGAGTTTTCCTGGTTCTCCTCAGATAACCAATACAACAAGATTTTTCTGGCAAATCTTGAAAGAAACCGAAACAGAAAGGAATTTACAATAAATGTAAAATACCTGATTATCTCCTTCGTTGTAGCAGCCCGGTAGAACCAAGTCAGAGAAGATGATTGAATGTCCAAGTTCAATGTCCAGTACTCAATTACAATGGTTCTAATTCTAATAGATTTTAAATTAAACCAAATAGGGCTTGCCTTAATTGATTTTGATTTCAAAGAAAGGGAATAACAATTCCTCTTATCAAATTAGATTGGAATAGCAAAAATAAAATCAATTAAATAAAGCTAAGGAAAGAAAATATTAAATAAGCACACTTAGATGGAGCACAGAATTATCTCTCAGAAGTTCGACGAAGATTGGCTTGAATGGATTAATTAATTCGATTAATTTCTTCTGAGATTCGTGCTCTATTTATAGGTGAGCAGATCGCGTCTTCGACTGGTCTAGGGAGCTCTTCGACTAGTCGAAGCAATAACAGATATTTGAAAAATCAGGTGCGATAAGCTTTGACCGTTCTACGACTGGTCGAAGGCCTCCTTCGACTGGTCATAGGTCTCCTTCGACTGGTCATAGGTCACCTTCGACTGGTCGAAGGTCTCCTTCGACTGGTCGAAGAACTTAAAATTCATCGTTGGACTTTGAGTCGAAGACTTTCGACTGGTCGAAGATGCAGTCGACACTGTTCCTTCGACTGGTCGAACAGATTCCTGGACTAGTCGAAGCCTAACAGAAATTATCCGAATTTTGTAACAAACTCATGACTGATCGAGAAATTTCTTAGACTGGTCGAAGCAAATCCAGGACTAGTCGAAGAAGGCCTAGGACTAGTCGAAGAACAGACCAAACTCATGTAAAATAAACATCCGACTTATGTATCGAAAGTGGCCTACTTCTAAGGTCAACCTAAGGTCAGTCAAACCTCAAACATGAAGTAAGGACATTGAAACATTAGGAACAAGTGACCTTGAAGTTTAAGCCTTGAAGTCTTGATGTAGTTCAATCTTGAAATCTTGATGTAACTCAACCTTGAAAGTGTCTTGAGTTCTTTACGAACTGCCTTGTACTCTTCTTGAAGTCTTGCATTCTTGAGTCATGTCTTGTGAGCAGTTCTTGCAGTCAAGGTTGATCTTTGTACTTGTGAGCTTTGCTTGTTGTGAGCTTTGCTTGTTCATGAATGTTGATCTTTGAGAGAGCTTCACTTATGCAAGTTATATAGCAGTGATTTTGGCACCATAAATTTGACAACAAACAGGGATATAAATTATAGCACTTACAATCTCCCCCTTTGTCAAATTAGTGACAAAACACAACCAAAATACACATAAAGTAAAACAACTGGTTAAGGAGTCATGAACCAGTTAATATCAATTGGCTTACCTGCAAATCAATATTCAATATTCAACATTCAACCAGTTCATTCAACTAGTTCAAACATACTCCCCCTGAGTAACATAACCAATGCTACTCCTCTCACAATCACATCGTTAAGAACAAACCATTCTCCCCCTTTTTGTCACAATATGACAAAGGAAACAACAATAAAGGAGAACTAAATAAAGGGATATATGAGAGTAAACATGAGGAGTTATGAGATTATAGCAAAAACAGAGATAGAAATACTCAGCATAGCTTCACATAGAATAAATATCCAGCATAAAACAAAGATAGTATCCAATTCAAAATCAGTCAATCTAGTGCTAAGTTATAAAGTTATTACAGACCAGAAGTCCCATATAAACTAATCAGAACCAGAACCAGATGACGGAGCAGGAATAGAGGGATCAAGTTGGTGCATGCCATTGTTCAATCGCCTAAGATATTTGCGCATGTACTTGAATTGTAAATCATGAGCAACAGACATGTTTTTCATATTTACATTTATATTCTCAACTTTATCCTCTAATGCACTCAGACGAGCATCAACATCAGATGGTTTAAAATCTGGATCATTTGTTGAGTCAGAATCTAATTCCTCAAAAATATCATCCATATTAATGACCACCACCACGACCACCACTACCTTGCTTAGGAAGTAGATCCAGCTTCATCTTATTGATATTAGTATTGTTGAAAATCAGATGATGGATTGGTGCTTCATCAACCGACATATCGACTAACATATGTGCAGCCAATACAGTCATTAAATAGGCAAAAGGAATGTCACTATGACCAGGATGGAGTCTAAACTGAAGAATGAAATGACAGATTAAGGAAGGTAAACAAATCTGAGTACCACTGGAAATAGCATGGATAACACGAACCATAAACGAGGTCAAGTCAGTTTTATTACCCGAACGAGGATACAGATTGGACACAAAGATTTTGTGGAGAATTCTGTACTTGGGTAACAAATACCTTGCGGGAAGCGCATTCCCTTTTTGTGTCCATTGAACATCCATGTTGCACAAATCTCTAGTGAGCTTGCGTTTTTCAGACATTGAGGGTTTATCAGTTAGGTTATGGATAGGAATACCCTCATCATTCACAGGAATGTCCATAAGGGCTGAAATTAAATGACGATCAATGTCAAAAGGCCCTTCTCTAGTAGATATTTTAAAAGTTAAATTATCCTGTGAGAAAGCACTAATACATGCAAACATGGATTGGTCAATAGACCGATATGCTGGCCCAATCCAATGTAATAAGTTGACCCAACCTACAGCTTCAAGCATAGGAAGGATGTCAAAAGGTGCAATATGATTAACATCAACAGGATGTTTAACAATAATATTACGTAATCTAATGTCCCTAACATAAGATGAATCATCATTGGGAACAAGAAAATGACGCTTAGAGATAATGATCGATCTAGAGGAAGAAGAAGGACCACAGGAAGTAGTTTTTCTACCTCAAGAAGCCATTTGCAACAAAGATAACAAGGAAATAAGAAGTTGCAAAGGATTGAGAAGCAGGTTTACTCAAAACAGATTTTTCAAAATCCAAACCCCAAATCTCAATGAAATCCAAAATACAAAGCTTAAAGCTTGAAAAGTAAATAATCTAAACACAAATCTGCAAGAAAAACGTGATTTGGAACACTAACCTTGAAGAACATGAACAATGGGTTCGACAAGTCAAAGCTCGGCTCCTTAGAGAGGAAAAACAAAATGAGGAAGAAAGCAAAATCCCCAAATTTTAAGTGATTCCCGAGATCTACGACTGGTTGTGGATATTTAAGACCGGTCGAAGGTCGACTGGTCGAGTATACTCACGACTGGTCAAAGAATGATCAAAAATTCATATTTCTTGCAAATTATTCAAAAATTGGAATTCAACCTAATAAATATATACACTATGATACAAGTAGGCATAAATAATCACTTTAAAATGCACATGCCAAGATCAAATTTCATCTTTTTAAACCTACTTTTATCGAGAGGTTTTGTGAAAATGTCAGCTCGTTGATCTTCGATAGGAATATATTCTAGAGATATAACTTTTTCTTCTATTAATTCCCGAATATAATGAAATCTAATGTTAATGTGCTTAGTATGAGAATGCTGAATAGGATTTTTTGAAATATTTATCGCACTGGAATTATCAAAATGTAATAACATATAATCCTGTTTAATTCTATAATCACTTAGCATTCGTTGCATCTAAACAAGCTGTGTACATGCATTACCAGCTGCGATATACTCAGCTTCAGCTGTTGAAAGTGATATAGAATTTTGTTTCTTACTAAACCAAGAAACTAGACAATTTCCAATGTAAAAACAGCCACCACTGGTTGATTTTCTATCATCTAGATTACCAGCCCAATCAGCATCCGAGTACCCAAGCTAATTGGACACTAGTCTCATGAGGATACCAGAGACCGAGATTTACAACACTTGCGACATATCTAATAATCCGCTTGACAGCAATCAAGTGAGATTCTTTTGGATCAGATTGATATCTTACGCAAATACCAACACTTAGAGAAATATCAGGTCTACTAGCAGTTAAATATAACAAACTATCAATCATACTCCGATAAAGTTTTGAGTCAACATTTTTACCATTAGAGTCTTTTGAGAGTTTCGGGGTAGTACTCATAAGATTATCGAAATTCTTGCCATTCTCAAATCCAAATCTCTTGATTAGATTCAAAGCATACTTAGATTAAGAAATGAATATTCCTTCAGGTTGTTGCTTTACTTGCAATCCAAGGAAATAAGTCAATTCCCCAACCATGCTCATTTCGAACTGTGATTTCATCAAATCTGCAAACTCAGTAGTCAAGTCAGCACAAGTTGATCCATAAATGATATCATCAACATAAATCTGTACCATTAAGATATGATCATTATGTTTTTTAACAAATAGAGTTTTATCAACAAATCCCATTTGAAAATTATGACTTAAAAGAAAGTTTGTTAGTTTCTCATACCATGCCCTAGGTGCTTGTTTTAATCCATAAAGTGCCTTTATAAGCCGATACACATGATCAGTATTTTTGGGATCTTCAAAACCCATTGGTTGTTCAACATAGACTTCTTCATGTAAATCGCCATTTAGAAAAGCACTTTTCACATCCATTTGATAGATCTTTATCTTTTTAAAACATGCAATGGATATAAATAGTCTAATAGATTCAATCTACTGGTGCAAAAGTTTCCTCAAAATCAATTCCTTCAATTTGAGTATAACCTTGTACCACTAGTCTATCCTTATTTCTAATTATATTTCTACACTCGTCAGACTTATTTTTGAAAATCCATTTTGTTCCAATGATGTGTTTATCTTTAGGTCTTAGTACAAGATACCAAACATCATTTCTTACGAATTGGTTGAGTTCTTCTTGCATCACAACAATCCAGTTTTCATCAGCAAGAGCTTCTTTTACGTTAGATGGTTCTATTTGGGATGTAAAACATACATAATTACATATATCCTCAAGTTGTCTACGGGTGTGAACACCGGTGAGAGGATTTCCAAGATTTGTGTGGTTGGATGATCTTTAACAGTCCTTAACTCAGAATCAGTCTGATTCGATGAAGTATCGGGTTTATCAATGATTAGAACTTCATCATTATCTGAATTAGAGATTGGCGTGTTTAAGTGATCATCAATGACAACATTAATGGACTCTTGAATCACACCAGTTCTTTTGTTCAGAACCCTATAAGCTCGACTGTTTAAGGAATATCCTAGAAAAATCCCTTCATCACTCTCCGTATCAAATTTTTCCAAATTTTCACGATCACGTAAAATATAGCACTTGCTGCCAAAAACTCGAAAGTATTTAACAGTAGGCTTTTTATTGAACCATAATTCGTAGGCCGTTTTATTATTACCTTTGCTAGTGTAGACTCGGTTAATAATATAGCAAGCTGTGTTGACTGCTTCAGCCCAAAGATTTTTAGAGAGTTTCATGCTATTCAACATGACATTAGCCATTTCTTGAAGCACCCTATTCTTTCTTTCTACAATTCCATTTTGTTGTGGAGTTTTGGGAGCAGAGAATTCATGTAATATTCCTTGGTAGGTACAGAACTTCTCAAAATTGTTATTCTCAAATTCAGATCCATGATCACTACGAATCTTACTTATTTGAGGAGATTTTTCAGTTTGAATCCTTTTGAGAACTTTTCTTACTTCTTCAAGGGTTTTAGATTTATCCCTTAAGAAGACTACCCATGTGAATCTGGTAAAGTCATCAACTATTACCAGGATATAATTTTTCCCACCACGACTTTCCGTTCTGGTAGGTCCTATCAGATCCATGTGGAGGAGTTCGAGTGGTCTTGATGTGGTATTTGAATTCACCTTTTTGTGTAAGTTCCTTATTTGTTTGCCTATCTGGCACTCACCACATATTTTATCTAATTTATGAAGTTTGGGTAAACCTCTTATAAGTTCTCGTTTGCTTAATCTATATAAATTTCGAAAATGTACATGTCCAAGACGTTTGTGCCATAAATCAGTCTCATCTGTATGGACCATGTAACATGTTTGATTAGATGAGCTGGATTCGCTAATAATATAGCAATTTTCAGACGTTCTACGTCGAGTTAATATTACAGAACCCTTATTGTTTAGTATCTCAAAGGTTTGATTAGAAAATCGAACACTATGGTTATTATCACATATTTGAGATATACTAAGCAAGTTATGTTTTAAGCCTTCAACATATAAAACGTTTTTAAACACAGGGAGATTAAAAAGTTGAACAGTACCGTGGCCTATAATCTTGCAGTTGCTACGATCACCAAATGTGACTGAACCATCAGTCATATCTTTCAGATCCGTGAATAAAGCTTTGTCACCTGTCATATGCCTGGAGCATCCACTGTCTAGGTACCACTTTGAATGACTTGTTGCTTTGAAAGCAGTGTAAGCAACTAAGCAGGCAACTTTAGGAACCCATTTCATAACTGTTTTGGGTTTAGGAACATAGTTAGTCTTCTTTTGTTTATAGTTGTAAGAATGACCTATAGAGTTAGATTTTAAGAGCTCCTTGAGTAAATCAACTATCTTTTCAGCTAGTGGATTTCGTTTCTGATTAAAGTTGACATGGCTGCTTCTAGATTTTTGAAAAGTTTTTGAATTTCTAGAAAAATCTTGATAAGTACTTTTCCCTTTTGAGTTTGAGGACTCTCCTTTAACAAACATAGGAGGAGTATACTTTTGTTTAGGAGATAGATTTTTATCATAGCCCAACCCAGATAGATCGCCACATTTTCTTGATCCGGATAAAAGTTTTTCTAACTTTGGATCACCTTGGGCATATTTCCATGTGTCCTTTAGACTCAGAAGAGAAGATACTTCAGTTTTGAGTTTCTCAATTTCAGATTTCAAATCAATAATTAGGGAGTTCTTGAATTCCAAATCACATTTTGATTTTTCAAAACATTCTGAAATTTGTGAATTTTCTAAGACAAGTGATAAAAAACATTCTTTGAGTTTAGAAAACTTTTCTTTTTAAAGTTTAAGTTTGACAGCAATTTTACAACTTTCCTTATATAGGGCATTGTAAGCGTCTTGAAGATCATCTTCATTTTCACATTCAGTACTCAGATTTTCTTCACTTGTTGAGTCATTATCTGAAAATGTGAATTTGGCTAGAGTCATAAGAGCTTTAACTTCATTGCCCGACTCAGTTTCAGAATCTTCTGATTCAGAAGAAGCTTCAGAATCAGATGATTCATCCCATGTAGCGAACATACCCTTCTTCTTGGGTTTGTCCTTTTTAAGACAACTATTTGCTAAGTGCCCATATTCTTGACAGTTGTAACATTGACTATCTTTCAAAGATTTTCGAGATTTGGGTCTAAACTTCTTTTTATCATTCGATTTTTGAAAATCAACCCTTTTCTTGCTTTTGAAAATCTTGTAAAATTTCTTATCTAAAAGAGCCATATCATCTTCTGAATCAAAATTTTCTTCTGAATTACATTTAGAACATTTTAGTGTGATAGATTTACCTTTAGGAGCTTTAAAGTTTAACTCGTAGGTTTGTAGAGAACCAACTAGCTCTTCTACCCTCATATTATCCGTATCACGAAGTTCCTGGATCGCGGTTACTTTAGAATTGAACCGTTCAGGAAGTGAGCGTAATATCTTTGCACATACTTTACTTTCTGGGATTTTATCGCCAAGACCCCACATTGAGTTTACAATGTCATTCAATCTAGTGTAAAAGTCCATAAACATTTCATTTTCCTCCATATGAATTTCTTCAAATCTAGTTGTGAGGAGTTAGACTTTAGATTTTTTTTGACAATTGTAGTACCCTCGTGTGTCATTTCTAATATATCTCAAGCTTGCTTTGCAGTATCACAGGAAATGATTCTTTTGAACTCATCCGGTGATAGTACACAAGTGATTGCATTTAGTGCTTTAGTATTTGCACTACTCTCATTTTTCTGAAGAGTGGTCCATTGGTAATATGGTGTGACTTTCATAGATTTTGAACCATCACCCCAGTAACTTCCATGATAGGAGGTTTCCATTCAGTCACTATGGCTTGCCACACATTTTCATCGATTGATTTGAGGAAGATCCTCATTCTGGCTTTCCAATAGGCATAGTTTGAGCCATCAAAGGGTGGAGGCCTAGTGACTGAAAGGCTATCAAAATTTGACATCTTAAATAGCTTAAATCGTTAGCTCAGGAAATAAATCCAAGAATTAAAAAGAGCTATTAGGCTTTGGTACCACTGGAAAAGGCCTAGCTATATGTCCTAGAGGGGGGGTGAATAGGACAATGTCAAATAAAACTTATAACAGCGGAATTAAAAAGAATATGATAGCCAAAATAAATCACAATGCAGGAAAGTAAAACAACCTCAAAATTTAGATCTTGAGAGGTTGATACAAATGTTGTTCTAAGGACAACCTTACACCAAAAACCAGAGTTTATGGTAGGACAACCTTATTTCTAGAAAGATCTTTGTATCAAATCTCAAACCAAAGAGGAATACAGAAATAAACACAAACTGAATTGAAATAAATTGTAATCACAAATGTATTGTTCTAGGGACAGCCATACACCATAAAAATGGCAGGGCAACCTTGCTGGAACAACTTTTAAAGGAAATTGAATATCAAGCTAATAAAGGAATAGCAGAAAATAAATTCTAAACTATTACAAAATTCCCACAATGCTTGAATTAAATGATTACAACATTCACCACCATACATACATCCCACAAATGAATAAATAAAGATTAGAAGTATAAATCATTCAACCACAACACAAGGGATTATAGTGGTTCGCCTGTGTGTTCACCAACTGTTAAACAACAGCCACACAGAATGCTACTCCACTCCTAATATCCTCACACAGGGGATATTAGCGTTCACTAACAAAATAGGTTTTCACAGGTTCACCCAAAACCTTTACAATTGTGTCTTTGTCTGTGGGCTTACACAATTAAAAAAACCCCACTTCTGAGTTTTCCTGGCTCTCCTCAGATAACCAATACAACAAGATTTTTCTGGCAAATCTTGAAAGAAACCAAAACAGAAAGGAATTTACAATTAAATGTAAAATACCTGATTATCTCCTTCGTTGTAGCAGCCCGGTAGAACCAAGTCAGAGTAGATGATTGAATGTCCAAGTTCAATGTCCAGTACTCAATTACAATGGTTCTAATTCTAATAGATTTTAAATTAAACCAAATAGGGCTTGCCTTAATTGATTTTGATTCCAAAGAAAGGGAATAACAATTCCTCTTATCAAATTAGATTGGAATAGCAGAAACAAAATCAATTAAATAAAGCTAAGGAAAGAGAATATTAAATAAGCACACTTAGCTTAGATGGAGCACAGAATTATCTCTCAGAAGTTCGACGAAGATTGGCTTGAATAGATTAATTAATTCGATTAATTTCTTCTGAGATTCGTGCTCTATTTATAGGTGAGCAGATCGCGTCTTCGGTTGGTCTAGGGAGCTCTTCGACTAGTTGAAGCAATAGCAGATATTTGAAAAATCAGGCGCGATAAGCTTTGACCGTTCTACGACTGGTTGAAAGTCTCCTTCGACTGGTCGTAGGTCACCTTCGACTGGTCGAAGAACTTAAAATTCATCGCTGGACTTTGAGAGACTTTCGAATGGTCGAAGATGTAGTCGACACTGTTCCTTCGACTGGTCGAACAGATTCCTGGACTAATCGAAGCCTAACAGAAATTATCCGAATTTTATAACAAACTCACGACTGATCGAAGAATTTTTTCGACTGGTCGAAGCAAATCCAGGACTAGTCGAAGAAGGCCTAGGACTAGTCAAAGAACCGACCAAACTCATGTAAAATAAACATCCGACTTATGTATCCAAAGTGGCCTGCTTCTAAGGTCAACCTAAGGTCAGTCAAACCTCAAACATGAAGTAAGGACATTGAAACATTAGGAACAAGTGACCTTGAAGTTTAAGCCTTGAAGTCTTGATGCAGTTCAATCTTGAAATCTTGATGTAGCTCAACCTTGAAAGTGTCTTGAGTTCTTTACGAACTGCCTTGTACTCTTCTTGAAGTCTTGCATTCTTGAGTCATGTCTTGTGAGCAGTTCTTGCAGTCAAGGTTGATCTTTGTACTTGTGAGCTTTGTTTGTTGTGAGCTTTGCTTGTTCATGAATGTTGATCTTTGAGAGAGCTTCACTTATGCAAGTTATATAACAGTGATTTTGGCACCACAAATTTGACAACAAACAGGGATATAAATTATAGCACTTACAATCTCCCCCTTTGTCAAATTAGTAACAAAACACATAACCAAAATATACATAAAGTAAAACAACTGGTTAAAGAGTCATGAACCAGTTAATATCAACTGGCTTACCTGTAAATCAATATTCAATATTCAACATTCAACTAGTTCATTCAACTAGTTCAAACATACTCCCCCTGAGTAACATAACCAATGCTACTCCTCTCACAATCACATCATTAAGAACAAACCATTCTCCCCATTTTTGTCACAATATGACAAAGGAAACAACAATAAAGGAGAACTAAATAAAGAGATATATGAGAGTAAACATGAGGAGTTATGAGATTATAGCAAAAACAGAGATAGAAATACTCAGCATAGCTTCACATAGAATAAATATCCAGCATAAAACAAAGATAGTATCCAACTCAAAATCAGTCAATCTAGTGCTAAGTTATAAAGTTATTACAGACCAGAAGTCCCATATAAACTAATCAGAACCAGAACCAGATGACAGAGCTGGAATAGAGGGATCAAGTTGGTGCATGCCTTTATTCAATCTCCTAAGATATTTGTGCATGTACTTGAATTGTAAATCATGAGCAATAGACATATTTTCCATCTTTACATTTATATTCTCAACTTTATCCTCTAATGCACTCAGACGAGCATCAACATCAGATGGTTCAAAATCTGGATCATTTGTTGAGTCAGAATCCAGTTCCTCAAAAATGTCATCCATATTAATGTCATCACTAGCTTCTTCATGACCACCACCACCACCACCACCACCTTGTTCAGGAAGTAGATCCAGCTTCATCTTATTGATATTAGTATTGTTGAAAATCAGATGATGGATTGGTGCCTCATCAACCGGCATATCGACTAACATATGTGTAGCCAATACAATCATTAAATAGGCAAAAGGAATGTCACTATGACCAGGATGGAGTCTAAACTGAAGAATGAAATGACAGATTAAGGAAGGTAAACAAATCTGAGTACCACTGGAAATAACATGGATAACATGAACCATAAACGAGGTCAAGTTAGTTTTATTACCCGAACGAGGATACAGATTAGACACAAAGATTTTGTGGAGAATTCTGTACTTGGGTAATAAATACCTTACGGGAAGCGCATTTCCTTTTCGTGTCCATTGAACATCCATGTTACAGAAATCTCTAGTGAGCATGCATTTTTCAGACATTGAGGGTTTATCAGTTAAGTTATGGATAGGAATACCCTCATCATTCACAGGAATGTCCATAAGGGCTGAAATTAAATGACGATCAATGTCAAAAGGCCCTTCTCTAGTAGATATTTTTAAAAGTTAAATTATCCTGTGAGAAAGCACTAATACATGCAAGCATGGATTGGACAATGGACCGGTATGCTGGCCCACCCCAATGTAATAAGTTAACCCAACATACAGCTTCAAGCATAGGAAGGATGTCAAAAGGTGCAATATGATTAACATCAACAGGATGTTCAACAATAACATTACCTAATCTAATGTCCCTAACATAAGATGGATCATCATTGGGAACAAGAAGATGACGCTTAGAGATAATGGTCAATCTGGAGGAAGAAGAAGGATCACGGGAAGTAGTTTTTCTACCTAGAGAAGCCATTTGCAACAAAGATAACAAGGAAATAAGAAGTTGCAGAGGATTGAGAAGTAGGTTTACTCAAAACAGATTTTTCAAATTCCAAACCCCAAATCTCAATGAAATCCAAAATACAAAGCTTAAAGCTTGAAAAGTAAATAATCTAGACACAAATCTGTAAGAAAAACGTGATTTGGAACACTAACCTTGAAGAACATGAACAATGGGTTTGACAAGTCGATGCTCTGCTCCTTAGAGAGGAAAAACGGAGTGAGGAAGAAAGCAAAAATTCTAAAATTTTAAGTGATTCCCGAGATCTACGACTGGTCGTGGATATCTACGACCGGTCGAAGGTCGACTGGTCGAGTATACTCACGACTGGTCGAAGAATGTCCAAAAATTCATATTTCCTGCAAATTATACAAAAATTAAAATTCAACTTAGCAAATGTATACACTATGATACAAGTAGGCATAAATAATCATTTCAAAATGCACATGCCAAGATCAAATTTCATCTTTTTGAACCTGCTTTTAACGAGAGGTCTTGTGAAAATGTCAGCTCGTTGATCTTCGGTAGGAATATATTCTAGAGATATAACTTTTTCTTCTACTAATTCCCGAATATAATGAAATCTAATGTCAATGTGCTTAGTACGAGAATGCTGAATAGGATTTTTTGAAATATTTACCGCACTGGAATTATCATAATGTAATAACAAAGAATCTTGTTTAATTTCATAATCACTTAGCATTCGTTGCATCCAAACAAGCTGTGTACATGCATTACCAGCTACGATATACTCAGCTTCAACTGTTGAAAGTGATATAGAATTTTGTTTCTTACTAAACCAGGAAACTAGACAATTTCCAATGTAAAAACAACCACCACTGGTTGATTTTCTATCATCTAGATTACCAGCCCAGTCAACATCCGAGTACCCAGCTAATTGGACACTAGTCTCATGAGGATACCAGAGACCGAGATTTACAGTACTTGCGACATATCTAATAATCCGCTTGACAACAATCAAGTGAGATTCTTTTGGATCAGATTGATATCTTGCGCAAATACCAACACTTAGAGAAATATCAGGTCTACTAGCAGTTAAATATAACAAACTACCAATCATACTCCGATAAAGTTTTGAGTCAACATTTTTACCATTAGAGTCTTTTGAGAGTTTCAGGATAGTACTCATAGGAATATCGAAATTCTTGCCATTCTCAAATCCAAATCTCTTGATTAGATTCAAAGCATACTTCGATTGAGAAATGAATATTCCTTCAGGTTGTTACTTTACTTGCAATCCAAGGAAATAAGTCAATTCCCCAACCATGCTCATTTCGAACAGTGATTTCATCAAATCTGCAAACTCAGTAGTCAAGTCAGTACAAGTTGATCCATAAATGATATCATCAACGTAAATCTGTACCATTAAGATATGATCATTATGTTTTTTAACAAACAGAGTTTTATCAACAAATTCCATTTGAAAATTATGACTTAAAAGAAATTTTGTTAGTTTCACATACCATGCCCTAGGTGCTTGATTTAATCCATAAAGTGCCCTTTTAAGCCGATACACATGATCAGTGTTTTTGGGATCTTCAAAACCCATTGGCTGTTCAACATAGACTTCTTCATGTAAATCGCCATTTAGAAAAGCACTTTTCACATCCATTTGATAGATCTTTATCTTTCTAAAACATGCAATGGATATAAATAATCTGATAGATTCAAGACGTGCTACTGGTGCAAAAGTTTCATCAATATCAATTCCTTCAATTTGAGTATAACCTTGTACCACTAGTCTAGCCTTGTTTCTAATTATATTTCCACACTCGTCAGACTTATTTTTGAAAATCCATTTTGTTCCATTGATGTGTTTATCTTTAGGTCTTGGTACGAGATACCAAACATCATTTCTTACGAATTGGTTGAGTTCTTCTTGCATCGCAACAATCCAGTTCTCATCAAGAAGTGCTTTTACGTTAGATGGTTCTATTTGAGATGTAAAACATACATAATTACATATATCCTCAAGTTGTCTACGGGTGTGAACACCGGTGAGAGGGTTTCCAAGAATTTGTGTGGTTGGATGATCTTTAACAGTCCTCAACTCAGAATTAGACTGATTTGATGAAGTATCGGGTTTATCAATGATTAGAACTTCATCATTATCTGAATTAGGGATTGGCGTGTTTAAGTGATCATCAATGACAACATTAATGGACTCTTGAATCACACGAGTTCTTTTGTTCAGAACCCTATAAGCTCGACTGTTTAAGGAATATCCTAGAAAAATCCCTTCATCACTCTTTGCACGAGTTTTCTCAAATTTTCACGATCACGTAAAATATAACACTTGCTGTCAAAAACTCGAAAGTATTTAACAGTAGGCTTTTTATTGAACCACAATTCGTAAGCTGTTTTATTATTATCTTTGCTAGTGTAGACTCGTTTAATAATATAGCAAGCTGTGTTGACTGCTTCAGCCCAAAGATTTTTAGAGAGTTTCATGCTATTCAACATGACATTAGCCATTTCCTAAAGCACCCTATTCTTTCTTTCTACAATTCCATTTTGTTGTGGAGTTTTGGGAGCAGAGAATTCATGTAATATCCCTTGGTCGGTACAGAACTTCTCAAAATTGCTATTCTCAAATTCAGATCCATGATCACTACGAATCTTACTGATTTGAGAAGATTTTTCAGTTTGAATCCTTTTGAGAACTTTTCTTACTTCTTCAAGGGTTTCAGATTTATCCCTTAAGAAGACTACCCATGTGAATCTGGTAAAGTCATCAACTATTACCAGGATATACTTTTTTCCACCACGACTTTCCGTTCTGGTAGGTCCTATCAGATCCATGTGGAGGAGTTCGAGTGGTCTTGATGTGGTATTTGAATTCACCTTTTTGTGTAAGTTCCTTGTTTGTTTGCCTATCTGGGACTCACCACATATTTTATCTAATTTATGAAGTTTAGGTAAACCTCTTATAAGTTCTCGTTTGCTCAATCTATATAAATTTCGATAATGTACATGTCCAAGACGTTTGTGCCAGAAATCAGTCTCGTCTGTATGGACTATGTAACATGTTTGATTAGATGAGCTGGATTCGCTAATAATATAGCAATTTTCAGATGTTCTACATCGAGTTAATATTACAGAACCCTAATTGTTTAGTATCTCACAGCTTTGATTAGAAAACCGAACACTATGGTTATTATCACATATTTGAGATATACTAAGCAAGTTATGTTTTAAGCCTTCAACATATAAAACGTTTTTAAACACAGGAAGATTAAAAAGTTGACCCGTACCTTAGCCTATATTCTTGCAGTTGCTACCATCACCAAATGTGACTGATCCATCAGTCATATCTTTCAGATCCGTGAATAAAGCTTTGTCACCTGTCATATGCCTGGAGCATCCACTGTCTAGGTACCACTTTGAATGACTTGTTGCTTTGAAAGCAGTGTGAGCAACCAAGCAGGCAACTTTAGGAACCCATTTCATAACTGTTTTGGGTTTAGGAACATAGTTGGTCTTCTTTTATTTATAGTTATAAGAATGACCTATAGAGTTAGATTTTAAGAGCTCCTTGAGTAAATCAACTATCTTTTCAGCTAGTGGATTTCGTTTCTAATTAAAGTTGACATGGCTGCTTCTAGGTTTTTGAAAAGTTTTTGAATTTCTAGAAAAATCTTGATAAGTACTTTTCCCTTTTGAGTTTGAGGACTCTCTTTAACAAACATAGGAGGAGTATATTTTGTTTAGGAGATAGATTTTTATCATAGCCCAACCCGGATAGATCGCCACATTTTCTTGATCCGGATAAAAGTTTTTCTAACTTTGGATCACCTTGGGCATATTTCCATGTGTCCTTTAGACTCAGAAGAGAAGACACTTCAGTTTTGAGTTTCTCAATTTCAGATTTCAAATCAATAATTAGGGAGTTTTTGAATTCCAAATCGCATTTTGATTTTTCAAAATATTCTGAAATTTGTGATTTTTCTAAGATAAGTGATTCAAAACATTCTTTGAGTTTAGAAAACTTTTCTTTTTGAAGTTTAAGTTTGACAGCAATTTTACAACTTTCCTTATATAGGGCATTGTAAGCGTCTTGAAGATCATCTTCTTTTTCACATTCACTACTCAGATTTTCTTCACTTGTTGAGTCATTATCTGAAAATTTGAATTTGGCTAAAGTCATAAGAGCTTTAACTTCATTGTCCGACTCAGTTTCAGAATCTTCTGATTCAGAAGAAGCTTCAGAATCAGATGATTCATCCCATGTAGCGAACATACCCTTCTTCTTGGGTTTGTCATTTTTAGGACATCTATTTGCTAAGTGCCCATATTCTTGACGGTTGTAACATTAACTATCTTTCAAAGATTTTCGAGATTTGGGTCTAAACTTCTTTTTATCATTCGATTTTTGAAAATTAAAATCTTGTAAATTTCTTAGCTAAAGAGCCATATCATCTTCTGAATCAGAATTTTCTTCTGAATTACATTTAGAAGATTTTAGTGCGATAGATTTACCTTTAGGAGCTTTAAAGATTAACTCATAGGTTTGTAGAGAACCAACTAGTTCTTCTACCCTCATATTATCCGTATCACGAAGTTCCTGGATCGCGGTTACTTTAGAATTGAACCGTTCAGGAAGTGAGCGTAATATCTTTGCACATACTTTACTTTCTGGGATTTTATCACCAAGACCCCACATTGAGTTTACAATGTCATTCAATCTAGTGTAAAAGTCCATAAACATTTCATTTTCCTCCATATGAATTTCTTCAAATCTGGTTGTGAGGAGTTGGACTTTAGATTTTTTGACAATTGTAGTACCCTCGTGTGTCATTTCTAATATATCCCAAGCTTGCTTTGCAGTATCACAGGAAATGATTCTTTTGAACTCATCCGGTGATAGTGTGCAAGTGATTGCATTTAGTGTTTTAGCATTTGCACTACTCTCACTTTTCTGAAGTGTGGTCCATTGGTAATATGGTGTGACTTTCATAGATTTTGAACCATCAACTCCAGTAACTTCCATGATAGGAGGTTTCCATTCAGTCACTATGGCTTGCCACACATTTTCATCGATTGATTTGAGGAAGATCCTCATTCTGGCTTTCCAATAGGCATAGTTGGAGCCATCAAAGGGTGGAGGCCTAGTGACTGAAAGGCTATCAAAATTTGACATCTTAAATAGCTTAAATCGTTAGCTCAGGAAATAAATCCAAGAATTACAACGAGCTATTAGGCTCTGATACCACTTGAAAAGGCCTAGCTATATGTCCTAGAGGGGGGGCGAATAGGACAATGCCAAATAAAACTTATAACAGCGGAATTAAAAAGAATATGATAGCCAAAATAAATCACAATGCAGGAAAGTAAAACAACCTCAAAATTTAGATCTTGAGAGGTTGATACAAATGTTG
The DNA here is from genome assembly GCA_021015155.1 of Magnolia officinalis. Classification (NCBI taxonomy): domain Eukaryota; kingdom Viridiplantae; phylum Streptophyta; class Magnoliopsida; order Magnoliales; family Magnoliaceae; genus Magnolia; species Magnolia officinalis. Next base: position 69,638,270 of record JAJHSJ010000004.1, read on the forward strand.
TTCTAAGGACAACCTTACACCAAAAACCAAAGTTTATGGTAGGACAACCTTATTTCTAGAAAGATCTTTGCATCAAATCTCAAATCAAAGAGGAATACCGAAATAAATACAAACTGAATTGAAATAAATTGTAATCATAAATGTATTGTTCTAGGGACAGCCATACACCATAAAAATGGCAGTGCAACCTTGCTGGAACAAGTTTTAAAAGAAATTGAATATCAAGCAGATAAAGGAATAGCAGAAAATAAATTCTAAACTATTACAAAATTCCCATAATGCTTGAATTAAATGATTACAACATTCACCACCATACATACATCCCACAAATGAATAATTAAAGATTAGAAGTATAAATCATTCAACCACAACACAAGGGATTATAGTGGTTCGCCTGTGTGTTCACCAACTGTTAAACAACAGCCACACAGAATGCTACTCCACTCCTAATATCTTCACACAGGGGATATTAGTGTTCACTAACAAAATAAGTTTTCACAGGTTCACCCAAAACCTTTACAATTGTGTCTTTGTCTGTGGGCTTACACAATTAAAAAACCCCACTTCTGAGTTTTCCTGGCTCTCCTCAGATAACCAATACAACAAGATTTTTCTGGCAAATCTTGAAAGAAACCAAAACAGAAAGGCATTTACAATTAAATGTAAAATACCTGATCATCTCCTTCGTTGTAGCAGCCCGGTAGAACCAAGTCAGAGTAGATGATTGAATGTCCAAGTTCAATGTCCAGTACTCAATTATAATGGTTCTAATTCTAATAGATTTTAAATTAAACCAAATAGGGCTTGCCTTAATTGATTTTGATTCCAAAGAAAGGGAATAACAATTCCTCTTATCAAATTAGATTGGAATAGCAGAAACAAAATCAATTAAATAAAGCTAAGGAAAGAGAATATTAAATAAGCATACTTAGCTTAGATGAAGCACAGAATTATCTCTTAGAAGTTCGACGAAGACTGGCTTGAATGGATTAATTAATTTGATTAATTTCTTCTGAGATTCGTGCTCTATTTATAGGTGAGCAGATCGCTTCTTCGACTGGTCTAGGGAGCTCTTCGACTAGTCGAAGCAATAAAAGATATTTGAAAAATCAGGCGCGATAAGCTTTGACCGTTCTACGACTGGTCGAAGGTCTCCTTCAACTGGTCGTAGGTCACCTTCGACTGGTCGAAGAACTTAAAATTCATCACTGGATTTTGAGAGACTTTTGATTGGTCGAAGATGCAGTCGACACTGTTCCTTCGACTGGTCGAACAGATTCCTGGACTAGTCGAAGCCTAACAGAAATTATCCAAATTTTGTAACAAACTCACGACTGATCGAGGAATTTCTTAGACTGGTCGAAGCAAATCTAGGACTAGTCGAAGAACAGACCAAACTCATGTAAAATAAACATCCGACTTATGTATCCAAAGTGGCCTACTTCTAAGGTCAACCTAAGGTCAATCAAACCTCAAACATGAAGTAAGGACATTGAAACATTAGGAACAAGTGACCTTGAAGTTTAAGCCTTGAAGTCTTGATGTAGTTCAATCTTGAAATCTTGATGTAGCTCAACCTTGAAACTGTCTTGAGTTCTTTACGAACTGCCTTGTACTCTTCTTGAAGTCTTGCATTCTTGAGTCATGTCTTGTGAGCAGTTCTTGCAGTCAAGGTTAATCTTTGTACTTGTGAGCTTTGCTTGTTGTGAGCTTTATTTGTTCATGAATGTTGATCTTTGAGAGAGCTTCACTTATGCAAGTTATATAACAGTGATTTTGGCACCACAAATTTGACAACAAACAGGGATATAAATTATAGCACTTACACATATGCCTGGAAGATGTGGAGCACTGAGGGATGAATGCATGCCACGAACGTAAGATGGTGTCGCATGAAAGAGTGTGTGGTGAGGGCATACATCATGGCTGCATTCATACTTGCATTAATAAGAGTAGTTAGGAGTATTTGATTTTACTGCTTTATCATTACTACTTGACTGAATTGATAACATGTTAACCTATGCTTTACTGTTCCACTGAGTTGATCACTCACTCCCACGTTACGGGATGATGTTGTACATACAAACCAGATTTGTTTGAGTTTCAGATGGTGGCGATGCTTATGAAGCAGAGCCGGACTACTACTATGTTGTTTAGGAGGAGGTCTTCTACATGTAACTCTCTGACAGGTCTACGAAGACCTGAAATTACAATGATGGGGCTATGCTATTTGGGATAGAAGGCGTTACATTTCCACAACTTGGTATATTTTGAAATTATACTTGTAATTCCTTAACCTGGTAACATTATCACACTCTGGAGACTCACCACAGTTTTTTTTTTTATATTTTATATATCTATCACAGTCTTCCGCTTACAAATTTAATTGTCTCTGGAGTATGATATGTTGTTTTGGCTTAATCTCACTCATGTTCAATGCACTAATACACACAACATTCAATCATCATTCATTTTGTTGCATAAGTGATGCATTGGAACTCGGGAGTTGAGTTTATGCTCGACCCCCGATTTTTAAGGCGTTACAGAATGTACCATATACGTAGAAATTTTGGAAATGTGTTTGCCATGATTATTTGCTGTATTGATATATTATATATGAATAAAATACTTGTTTGGCGAAAGGACTCGCCCTAATACATGTTTTGCTAATGTACACTATGTATGTTGAAATAGTGTATTCTAAGTGTTTGTGAAAATGCTTGTGAGAGTAAGTGTTTGGATGATGGTGTCTTAGGTAGGTGTTGAGATGGGATTCTCAACTACCTTAGAGACGTATATGATTTCCTCCATGTTGATTGTTTAATTTAACCGCTTACTTATGAAATATATGTGTTTGTATCTCCTATTTATATGTTGCTTTATAACATGATTTATGATATGCTTGTTAACATGCTTGAATTACTTTGTTTAATATGCTTTACTCTACATATTCTAAATAAGGATTGATTGAGTTTGGGACTATGTTTATAGTCCAGACAATCGGTACCAGACTTGAGATCATGGTTGAGATTCATTTCGCCACGTAAGTTGTGTTTGACGAACCCGAGTCGTACTTCTATTGGCAACAGTGGTTAGGCCACGCAAAGTGCTTGTGCACTTCATGTCGTTCGGTTGATTATGCGCTCGAGCTAGTCAGGCTCGTCAAGTAACCCGATATGTCTAATGTATGTTCACCATGTTTGGACGCTACTGCTTGAACCTAGGGTACCAAACTAACTAGTGAAATCCCGTTAACCATGGTACCTCGATCCGCTAAGACTCATGTGTCAGGCATGGTGGTATGGGACACTGTGGTCGAGCTGTTTGCCTACGCTGGGGCCACGTGTCTCCCCGTAGTGACCAGTGAGCAACCAGACTCGTGAGCCGATTATGGTGGTATGGGACACTATATTCGAGCTATCAGCCTACACTAATTGGTGACGAGCCCTTTACAGTGACCTCGAGCATACTCTGAATTTGCGGTGAGGCGATGAGTTTTACCGTAGTGTATAGAGTATGAACTAGGCCTGTATCAATTCAGTGATGAACCGTTAAAAAGGTGATGGAGGAGTGGTGTAGCGAATGCGTGTAACAGCCCTGGCAGCCTTTGCAGTGACCTAGAAACACACCATCGTATGAGATTAACTAGGACTGACGACCCTAGAATGGATCATGTTTGGGAATGATACAAGGGAGGTACCTTAGTTTCCCAATCCTGTTGTTTGAAATGGACTAATATTAACTCGGTAATCATGCTCATCATCGCATTGCATGTGCCTGGAAGATGTAGAGTACTAAGGAATGCAAGCATGCCGCGAACGTAAGATGGTGTCGCACGAGGGAGTGTGTGGTGAGGGCATGCATCATGACTGCATTCACACTTGCATTAATAAGAGTAGTTAGGAGTGTTTGATTTTACTGCTTTATCATTACTGCTTGACTGAATTGATAACATGTTAACCTATGCTTTATTGTTCCACCGAGTTAGCTACTCACTCCCACATTACGGGACGGTGTTGTACACACCAACCAGACATTGTCTTAGGTACAGATGAGATGACGACTCAGGAGGCTGAGCCGGACTACGACGAGGACCAGGACGAGTTCTCGTATATGCAGTATTCCGGTGGCTTTGACTAGACTTCCTGGATCGACGGGACTTACAGGGCTCACTTCTCTAGTTGTATTTTTGACATTTTGATCGTAAAACAAATACATGTATATGGTGACTCAGTTGGGTTCATACTCTGGAGATTGAGATGGTTTTGTTTCTTTTACATACATATATATACAATTTCAGTCTTCCGCTTACCTTTATACAATTGATTTGGAGTATGAATTACTGTTTTGGTGTAATCTCACTCATGTTTATTGCTCTAACACAGACAACATTTAATCATCATTATATGTTGCATAAGTGATGTTTTGGAACTCGAGAGTTGAGTTGCTACTCGACCTTCGAATTTCAGGGCATTACACTTTGACCCTTTAGAGACGTGCTTGGCACACTCCCCTGATTTGGATGATGACACGATTAGGGACATGGATGTCGTACTTGATGTTACGTCGGTACTTGAAGTTAACCAGTGGAGGCCATAATTTGAAAAGTTGCGCCTAAACGATGCAGCGCCTCTACCGTCAAACCTCAAAGCACCGAAGCTTGACCTAAAACCATTGCCTGCTGATCTTAAATATGTCTATTTAGGTCAAGATGAGACATATCCGGTGGTGATTTATTCCCACCTTGAGAAAGAACAGGAGAGTATGCTAATCTCTACTCTCATTGAACATAAAGGAGCCCTTGGATGGTCAATTGCGGTTCTCAAGGGAATTGATCCTTTGATTTGTACTCACTGCATTTATCTTGAGGATAATGTGAAAACCTCTCAACAACCACAATGTCGACTCAATCCAAATATGAAAGAAGTGGTTAAAGGAGAGGTGCTTAAATTGTTGAATGTGGGTATCATATGCCCTATATCCGATAGGCAATGGGTGAGTCCAACTTAGGACGTTCCTAAGAAATCCAGAATCACCATCATAGACAATGCCGACAATGAACTCGTGCCAACTAGAGTTACTACTGGTTGGAGAATGTGCATTGACTATAGAAAATTGAATACCGTCACGAGAAAGGACCACTTCCCCCTGCCCTTCATTGACCAAATCTTGGAGAGGTTAGCCGGTCATTCCTATTACTGCTTCCTCGACGGATATTCGGGCTGTAATTAGATAGAGATAGCCCTTGAAGATCAAGAGAAAACAACGTTCACACATCCCTATGGCACCTTCGCCTATCGAAAGATGTCATTTGAACTGTGTAATGCTCCTGCCACATTTCAGCAATGTATGTTGACTGTTTTTTCTGACATGGTAGGGAAATATTTAGAGGTCTTCATGGACGACTTCTCTATCTTTGGTCCATCCTTCAACGAGTGCTTGAAAAATCTTAAATGTGTGTTGAAGTGATGTGAAGAGAAGAATTTGATTCTGAACTGGGAGAAATGATATTTTATGATTCCCAAGGGAATTGTTCTTGGACATATAATTTCATCCAAGGGAATTGAGGTGGACAAGGCCTAAATCGATCTTATCTAACCTACCACCTCCCAAAAACATACGCAATGTGAGATCCTTCTTAGGACACGCTAGATTCTACAGACGATTCATAAAAGACTTTAGTCACCTCTCTTATCCTTTATATAATTTGTTTCAAAAGGATGTACCATACGAGTGAACCGAGCAATGCCAGGAAGCTTTTACTAAGCCGAAGGGCGTGTTAATTACCGCACCCATCATGCAGCCACCTGATTGGAACATCCCTTTTGAAATCATGTGCAATGCATCCGACTATAATATTGGGGTAGTGTTAGGCTAGAGAAAAGAGAAGAGGCCCTACGTTATTCATTACACAAGTAGAACTCTAAATTCCGCCCAAATGAACTACTCTACTACAGAAAATGAACTTTTAGTCGTATTGTTCGCTTTGGACAAATTTAGTTCTTATTTGATTGGATTCAAGATCATCATCTACACAAATCATGCGACATTAAAGTACCTTCTTTCTAAGAATGATACTAAGCCCCGCTTGATAAGATGGATCCTCCTACTCCAGGAATTTGATTTGAAAATACGAGGCAAAAAGGGAGTAGAGAACGTAGTGGCTGACCATCTTTCCAAACTTGACCTCCCTGATTCCCTTAAGATGACACCTATAAATGACATGTTCCCTGATGAACAACTGTTTAAACTCTCCCACCTACCTTAGTTTGCTGACATTGCAAATTATCTTGCTACAAGTTTCATGCCGACTCATTGGACTACACAAGATCAGAAAAACATTCTTTGTCGAGCTACGTAAATTTTTCTGGGATGACCCGTAATTATTCAAATATTGCCCAGACCAAATTCTAAGACAATGTGTGTCAGACAATGAACACCAAAGTGTCATCTCCTTCTGTCATTCTTAGGCCTGTGGTGGTCACTTTTCTGCTAAAATGACCACAACCAGAATTCTGCAGTGCGTCTTTTACTGGCCTACTATGTTCAAGGACACTCATGAGTTTTGCAAAGCTTGTGAGGTTTGTTAGAAATTAGGAGCATTGTCCCGTCAAAATATAATGCCTTTGAACCCAATTCTTTTCATTGAAGCATTTGATTGTTGGGGCATCGATTTCATAGGACTATTCCCCCAATCCTTTGAGAATTTATATATTTTACTAGTTGTATACTATGTCACTAAATGGGTCAAAGCGAGTGCCGGAATAATGACCACCAAATGGTCATTAAATTCCTAAAAGAAAACATCATTTCTCGGTTCGGAACGCCTCGGGCCATCATTAGTGATGGAGGCTCACATTTTTGTAATAGGTCATTTGCAAACTTGAATAAATTTGACATTTCTCATAAGGTGAGCATTCTATACCACTCGTAGACAAGTGGACAAGCTGGTATTTTCAACGGGAAAATTAAACATATTCTGGAGAAAACGGTTAACCCTGACCGCAAAGATTGGTCAAACTGCTTGACCGATGCTTTATGGGCCTACCGTACTGCCTTTAAAACACCTATTGGAATGTCTCCCTTTAGACTTGTCTATGGGAAAGCTTGCCACTTACCTGTGGAGTTTGAACGTAGAGCCTACTGGGTTATTATCTAAACTTTAACCTGGACAACCCTGGCTCGTTGCCAAAACTTCAATTAAATGAACTCGAGGAAATTCAAAATGATACATACGAGAACTCAAGAATTTACAAAGACAGAATGAAGGTGTTCCATGATAAGAACATCCTTCGAAAATCATTCTTGACTGGTCAAAAGGTCCTTTTGTACAATTCTCGGTTACATCTTTTTTCGGGTAAACTCGATCTCGTTAGGCCGGCCCTTTCACTGTTACTAATGTCTATCCTCATGGGGATGTCGAGATAAAGAATCCAATGAATGGCAACGCTTTCAAAGTAAACGGACATCGGTTAAAGCCATTAGTTGAGAAATTTGATTCAGAGGACATGTCCATACCTCTAATTGATCCCATTTACCAGGACTGACCTCCTAGTCTGATGGAGGTGTAGTTAGATTTATTGATTTCATAAAATTTAGGATTAGGATAGTTTGCTTTCCGTTTGTTTAGTCTTTGTGCTAACCCATCTTCACGTTGAGATCCTTGGCAAAGCCTCAAAATTCCTTCTTCAGGTACTACCTTTCCGTTACTTCTCCTTTCTTTTCGTTGCCTCTTTTGCATTATATGCTTATTTTATTTACATTGAGGATAATGTAGATTTTAGGTTGGGGTGTGGAGGTAAACTAATCAGTGCTTTAAGCAAAAAATTTTGAAATTTTCAATGTATCAAGTCGAAATCTATTTGGAAAACGATAATTTATGCACTTAAGAATGTTTTGAGTATGATTAGAATAGAGATTGAATTTTGAATTGTTGGAGTTTGATCAACTAAGTAATCTATCACATACAGTTCTTACACTCAATTGCTTAAGTGGAAGTTTGAATATCATGTTAATCTAAGTCACAATACACTTCAAATTGCTTTCCATGAGTTATGCTAAAATTTTTGATTGTTAGCATAAGAATCATTGATGGATGTTGAGAATTGACTCTGGAGAATTTTATCCACCTTAAAAAGATGAAAAAAACCAGTTAAAAAATAGTGAGATCGACAAAAAGGTCATGTATAATGAAAAGACAAGAAAAGAACGAAAAATCTGAAAAGTCTAAAAAGAATGAAGATGAAAAGACTGAAAATGATGAATAAATAAAAAGAGACCGTTGATATAAAATCAAAAGCTGAAAAAAAAAAAAAAAAAAAAAACGGATAAGTTCGGAATCAACACTTGATTATTCAATTAATCTTAAAGTGATGAGCATGTCTAACATTATAAAATGATAGTATTTTTATGGAAAGTAAGTTGGAATTCACTAAGCACGTTGGAAAAACTTGATATAAGAACTTATGTTTTTAAGTGATTGATGAAGAACCTATTTGATTGATTGCTCATTTGATTTGAATCTAGGTTTTTAAATTCTCACACTCACCCCTTTGGATTATACTCATTCATACTTGTTTACATAAAAGATTATTTTTTGGAAGTGATTTGAACATTGAAAATTGGAGATTATATCACGCATGTTTTTCGCGAGACTAGCAAAATGCTAGTTGGGGAGTGTATTGAGTGTCAAATATTGCATATTTTCTCCCATTTATATCTTGATTTTATGAACATGATAAGGCTTAATGGTATATTTTATACATGTTTGTGTTGCAAGGTGAGTTTAAGAGCTTGGATTGAAAAGCATGGATTTAAGGCTCAAGAATTGCCAAGGCAAAGAATCGATCTTTGGAGACCAAGATTGAAGATTTCAAGACCCCAACATCCAAGGAAACCAAGTGGAGAAGGAAGGAAGTTCGCATTGCAAAGTGTAGAATCCATAAAATCTGTGTCATCGACCACCAGTCGATGACATCGACCACAGTTCGATGACAACGAAGAATTACATGAAAATCAAGTTTGGTCACTGGACGAATTGGATGCATTTCTCGACGGATCGATGACCTGTTCGATGACTTGAAGACCTGCTCAATGACATCGAAGACCATTCGATGACATCAATCTTTTTACAGAATTTTGAAGAAACTCACTGGACTGTTCTGGACACATTCTCAATGGAAAGTTCGATGGACAATGACTTACGTAGTGCGAAAGGAGATACACAGTGCGTAAAGGCACGACTCCCGAAATTCAACTTACGCTTGATGACATCGAAGGTTGTTCGATGTCATCGAATGCATTACACAAAGTTACGCGAACTGTGTAAATTTGAGGCAGTTTTACGAATCCGACCAGACAAGGCTATAAATAGGGGTTTCCTAGGCACTTTTGAGGATATCTAGGGTGTAAAGAAGCAGAGCAAAAGGGTGGAGTCATCTCCCAAGAGTTCTTCTTCATTTCTTTCCTAGTTTTTAATGCTTTTTTTTTTAGGATTCTTGATCCAATCATGCCTATGGGACCTCTTAGCAAGGGCTAAGAAATGAAGCTTGTAGCGTTTTTGGGATGTTTTTCTTGTTTTGATTCTTGTTCTTATTAAACCTCTTTGATTTCTAGTTGATTTTAAGGAATAATTTCAGTTTTTAATGGTTTTTTGTGACTCAAATTGCAGTAGATCTGCGATAACTTTGAGTATCTTCTTTTCTTATTTGAGATTGTGGGATTGGTAAATCCTGTAGTTTTCCATTATCTCTTGGGCATGGTTAGGTGATGGAATCTATGGGTGTACATCGGGCCAAACCGAGTCGAACTAGGTTCAACCTAGCCCGGCCCGGTCACCAGTCTAACCCAGCCCGAACCCGGCCCGGCCCGATCACCTGGCCAACATGTCCAGCCTGAACTCGGCCCGGTCAGCAATCGGGCAAGTTCGAGCCAGTTTTGGACTTGCTCCATCTAAAAAGGAACCCACGATTTGGACCGTTCATACTTGATTTCCCCAAGAACCCATCTCGTTCACTCATCAGGTGGGCCATAGCTAAGAAATGAAAACCGTTGGTCTGAATCTAATGCTCAGATATTACTAACCTAATCAATGGATAGTTTAAATTTTGGAAGAATACAGATTTGGTCAAAGGAAAATCTGATGAACGTCTCAGATCTCATTAGACGTCTCATGTTGGCACATGTGGCACGCATTTATGTTTGGCGCTTGAGGATGGAGCGTATGGAATTAGCACTCTTTGTTCCATAGTATTTTGTAGGAAAGAAAAGGGTAATCTCATACATCCACTTCTACGTGTAAATGGACAACAACAGTCCAAGTTCCAAGCCTGCACGTAAAAGCCCAAGGAAAGAATTCTGGTACTCTGGTAGCAAAGGACTATTCATATACATGAACTTAAATACTATAGAAGAAGCTGACGTGTAACTAATTAGACCATCCAAATTAATGGACCCATTTTAGATGGTTTATAAATCAGTAATAACCTTGAAATATAATCACAACTGAATAGATTGATGAACATCTAATGGATGTACTAAATTCAACAAATAAATTTTCATTAATCAGATGTTAGTATTATCCAAAGAATTTAATTTCCATTAAATTTCGATAAATTCCAATGCTTTATATATATATATATATATATATATATATATATATATATATATATATATATATATATATAATGGAAGCATCGGAATTTATGGAAATTTAATGGAAATTAAATTCTTTGGATAATACTAACATCTGATTAATGAAAATTTATATAAACGGCCGAGTTGGGCCGGGTCGAGTCAGGTTTCAAACCAAGTCAGGCTGAATTGGGACTTGTTCGAACTCGGCCCGACCTCAGTTTCGAGTTGAAGAAAATGGCCCATCCCAGACCAAACTCAATTCCGGGTTCGGCTGAGTTGAGCTTTTTCAAGTCGAGTCGAGCGAGTTAACCGGGCTAGCCCGGTTCGTGTACACCCCTAATGGAATCCCTTCCAAATCTTCACAATTCTCCTCCATTAAAGCTAAATCAATGAGAAGTTCAGAGATTTGACTATCTCTTTTTCCGACTGAATAAGATAGGACTCTAATTCTAGTTGGAATTCCTTAATCAAGCAAGGTAGCATCTCAATTGCTACAAGTGGATCCTTAGCACCCTAGTTCCCCTTTGATTATTGAAATCCCTTTTACAATTACTTCCTTATATTCTAGATTTAGATTTAGATATTCTTCTAGTTCTACTTTTAGTTATTTTCAGAATACACACAAGATTAGTCCCTGTGAATTTGATCTCGGTCTTACTAAGATTATTACTACATCGCGACCCCACACTAGAGGTTGTGAACTTGCAGGAAGATCATGCGAATGTTGAAATATTCTCGAGGCCATTGAAGTTTTGAATTTGGCTAATATTTGTGTTTGCGATTCACCTCAATAAGAACGAGGTTACGAATGGTATGGAAGGCATGTAAACATCACAGTTGACCCACAGATATTTCAACGGCAGGAATTTCCCTGCTCACCTTTTCCTTTCATGTGGCCTACTTGACTCTTGGATCCCATTTACTTCTGGATCTCACAAAACGGATGGATGGTGTAAATTGCAGCCCACCTATGTTTCTAGCGCAGTAACTTTAAATCAGAGTCTGTAACGCCCTGAAAATCGGGAGTCGAGCTTAAGCTCCACTCCCGAGTTCCAACGCATCACTTATTCAACATAGATAATGATGATTAAATGTTGTCCGTGTTAGTGCATTAAACATGAGTGGGATTACACCAAAATAGCATATCATACTCCAGAGATGATTAAATTAGGCAAGCGGAAGACTGTGATAGATATATAAAATATATAAACTATTATAAGTCTCCAGAGTATGAACATGTTACCAGGTTATATATACATGTATACTCCAAAATGAACAAAAAGAATATACATGGGTGCTCCAAAAGTACAAAATAACAAGTGTAATGGCGTCTGATCAACTTCCCTGTAACCCTGTCGATCAGAACATTGACTACATAGACCCGCCTGAAAACTGCATGTAGGAGAATGCCTCCTCGTCGTCCTCGAAGTCAGGCTCTGCCTCAGGAGTCGCGTCGTCATCTGTAATCAAGACAGAGTCTGGTTGGTATTTAAAACACCGTCCCGTAAAGTGGGAGTGAGTGATCAACTCAGTGGAACTATACAGCAAAGGTTAACATGTTATCAATTCAGTCAAGCAGTAATGATAAAGTAGTAAAATCAAACATCCCTGAATACTCTTATTAATGCAAAAATTATATGAATAATGATGCATGCCCTCGCCTACACTCCCTCATGCGACACCATCTTACGGTCGCGACATGCTTTCTTCCCTTTGTGCTCTTCAACCCGGGGCACATGCAGTGCGATGTTATGAGCGTGATTACCAAGTTTTTATTAGTCCTTTGCATACAATAGGATTGGGAAACTAAGGTACCTCCCTTATATCAATTCCCAAACAATGATCCATCTAGGGTCGTCAATCCTAGTTAATCAAATACGATAGGCAAGTTCAGGTCACTACCACCAATACCCTACCAACTGGCAGTCTATTTTCGAAGGCTCGTCGCCAACCCGACTGGGGACCATAGCCAGGCTATGTCGGGTTAGGCTTATTTTGTACTCGAGGTCACTCCACCAACGCCCTACTAACTGGCAGTCTATTTTCGAAGGCTCGTCGCCAACCCGACTGGGGACCACAGCCAGGCTGCACCAATGGAAGCCGACAGCTCGAATACATTGTCTCATACCACCGTATTCGGCTCACGAGATTTGGGTTGCTCACTGGTCACTACGGGGAGGCTCGTCACCCCAACGTAGGCTGACAGCTCGACCACGGTGTCCCATACCACTATGTCCGGCTCATGAGTCTTAGCGGATCGAGGTACCAAGGTTAACGGGATTTTCACTGGTGAATTTGGTACCTTAGGTTCAAGCAGTAGCGTCCAAACATGGTGAACATACATCGGGTCAATCGGGTTACTTGACGAGCTCGACTAGCATGAGCGCACATCTAGTTGATCAACATGAAGTGCGTAAACACTCCGTGTGGCCTAACCACTGTCGACAACTCTAGTACAGCTCAGGTTCGTCAATCACATCCTACGTGGTGAATGAATCTCAGCCATGAACTCAAAGCCTGTTACCGATTGCCTGGACCATAGCATAGCCCCATACACATTCAACCTTAACCAAAAAGCATGTGGAGTAGTCAGAACAGAAGTAACCAAGTAGTCCAATCATATTATCAAGCATGTTATAAGATGCAACATAAACAAGAATCCATACACATGCCTTTCACAAGTAAAGCGAAGAAACTAAACAACTTGTATCGAGGAAATCATACACATCCCTAAGGTAGTTGAGAATCCTATCTCAACACCCATATACAGTACAATTCACCAAATACTTACTCATACAAACATTTTATCAAACACTTATACTACACCTATCAACCTACATGACATATGTTGATTTTTAACATGTACTTGGACAAATCCTTCCGACAAGGAGTTGTCACATACACAATCATCATGTACTTGCATCCCATAGCCACGGTAGGCACAAATCATGATTTCATATTCATTCAATCATTTCAACAAACACTTAGACTACACCCTCCATCATACATATTATATATTAGTTATCATACATATAAGGCCAAATCCTTTCGTCAAAGGGTTGTCACCTATACGACAATCATATATCCATGACAATTAGTCATGGCGAGCACGAATGCAAATTCTATACTCATTCAGTCATTTTCACAAACACTTAAGCTATGCATAACAACATACACAACGTATGTTAATATAACATGTATTAGGGCTAATTCTTTCACCCAGGAGTTATGATACATACATCTAGCATACATAGACGGCAGTTAATCATGGCAAACACCCTTTCAAATTTCATACGTATACGGTACTTTCTACAAATACAAAGAATACGTTAAACGCAACATTGTTCATATATAACTGAAACGCAAAACAGACATCGCATTTTGCATGTGAAATAGCATCCACGTCATAAATAAATCATTAACCGACATTGAAAGCCTTGAAAACCATAACCTATACGTCTATAGTCCGCACCTTACGCCGGTAAATGCGTAATGGAGTCATTTTAGACACTTAGTCTTTATCAACGGCGGATTGGCGACCTATAGCATGAATTAGGTTAGCTATTTCATCACTTACACTATCTAAAACCTAAAACAGATTAGGGGTTGGATTTCTTACCTAAGAACGGGATCGGAATCGCCGGAATAGCAATACAGAAAAGCTAGTTCAGTCCGTGGAGTGATGGGATTGAATCCCAGGGATGAACTCCAACTCTCTCTCTCTCTCTTTCTCTCTCTTTCCTCTCTTCTCTCTCCTAGGGTTTCCCAAATTCGTATGGGATGAGAGAGTGAGGGCTTAAGGCCCTTATATAGGCACAGAACTGTTGGAAATAGCCCTAGGGCCAAGGTATACTTAGGTTATAGTCAAAACACATCTGTTTCGGCTCAACGGAGCACTTCTGGAGGCCCCCTTTCTACGTGCGGTTGGACTTAAGCCTCCTGATCATGGATCTAGGTCAAGTTAAGTTTTTGGTCCGATCGGATTTACAAATCGACCGCGGCGGACCAGTTTCAGTTCGACGGTCATCGAAACTCGATCAGGGCCACAAGTACACTGCCATGTATTGGAAATTTCTCCTGATCTGAGGGTGTATTTGGGTTAGATTCTTACGGTCTGAATCCTTATATTCGGCCCGCAAGCGACAAGTCTCAGATTACTTAAATTCAGATTTCATTTCTAAATATATTCACGTTTCTCACATGTTTCGCTCCGGGCTCAAGCGAATAGCTTCGGGACACTATCTGGACTTGATTTCCGAGGTGGCGGTCAAGTCCAGCAAGGCGGTCTTAATTATATAATTTTGTAGTAATCGAACTTTCGACGTGTGGTCTAGGTCCGATACGGAGTTTCGGTGTGCTCCCGAGAGCAACTAGGAAATGAGATTGATCTTAGATTTCAGGGTAATGTAGCGTTGATGATTCTGCAAGTTTTGAGTCTTGTAGTTTGTATTTTAAGTGGTTCAAGCAAATTTTACAAGGAAACTAGTTTAGCACTAGCTAATACTCGCCTAATTTCCAAAGGATTTGGTCCTGAGTGATTTCTGCGTGAGGTGGTACTCGGGTCTTTGTACGGATTTTTCTGAGACGTTACAATCTACCCCCCTTAAAGAAAAATTTTGTCCCTGAAATTGTCTAAGGGTAATAAGTAAATGTTTTCAGGTTAGTTCTGTTGGTTTCAGGTTTATATACGTGTTAGGGTATATACAGCTACACTAACCTAGCTTATATCGGTCTACCCCCCTTAAAAGTTTCTACCCTTGAGGTTTGAAGATAAATGTCCAAGTCATTATTATCATGCTAAGTGTCTGATATTAAAGGTTACCTAAGGGTGGTATGTTCTACCATTTATGATTGGGTTAATACGGAAAGTCAGTTGTGGTAGGCTCGAACCTGATACGTCGATTGCCCGTCTAACCAGGGCAGACAACACATTGTATCCCTTCTTAATCCTGATGGATCCTGGTCTTCTTCTCGGTCAAGAAGTGAGTCCTTTGGTAATCACCTAGGATTGAAAATTGAGTTAAGCCGTGAATGCCTCGTACGGATATAGTTCTGAAATTCTGAAATCAAATCATCCTAAGTATTTAAGAGTATTATAATTCGCTAGGATGTTCAAGCCTCATGTCTATAAGGTTGTCCTTTGGATCTTGTTCAATGAGAGTTCTTATTTAACCTATGTTTAACTTAGTGGATAATAAGTTCTTTCCTAGTGCTCATAATCAAAAGACTATACTAGAAGGGTTTTCAATCTCCTAATATTATAGTTGTAGGTCACCATTTCAATCATACGGCTAGGGTGTTATGAGTAGATTTGCACTTTGGTTTCATTAACTTCGGGAGGTAGGGAAAAGTCGAGAGTCCTAAAATATTGCAGAAGTTGGAATGCTAGCAACATAAGGCCGCGAGAAGGGAAAGAAAAGGGACATCTCCTTGACGCGGTATGAATCTTGAATTTACAAGAAAAATAAGAAACTTATAACCATACTGTGGTCCGCCTCTAACATGATTTTACAGAGTATTAAACTATGAAACTCAATCCTACTCAAGGGTTCAAATTAATTGTACAAAAACAATAAATATATATATATATATATATATATCTTTACGTATAATCAAATTTAATCACAGGATAATTCTTAGTATGAATATAAGAATTCCTAAAAGATATGACCAACCTATTAGCAACTTGAAGTTGTAGAAATTTTCTGTTTCGACCTTTCTATTATTTTTTTTAATGAGAATAGTAATCCATTGTTAGGCCTATTCTTTCATACGAATTGGTTTAATAGACTCAGTATCTGCCAATAGGAATACAGGTGTACCTTGAATGTGAGTAGTGACCTCAAAGGTCAAAGGCGCTGCAGTTGTTGACTCAGGTGCTTCAACTGTAAGTGCATGCACACAGGCTTGTTGAGGATGGTTTGATTGCGCTGTCATAGGTCTTTCAGGCGGCCTATTTTGAGGTATAGGTGGTTGGTAAAATGGCTGCATTGGTGATGCAGATCGTAGAGATGGAGTCACTATATCACACGGTGGCCGACGGTCAATCTTCTGAGGTGGCGTGACACCATTGTCTTTTATCTTGGTGAAACAGAAGGGGTCAGTGTGTTCGCCTTTATCGCAATATGTACACCAACATTTTTCTCGCCTTTACTGGGTCGACAGAGTCATGAGCCTGGGAGGCAAGTCTACATGTGGCCTCTTACCGAGGACTGGTCGGTCCTCTGATTCGGGTTGAGGCCTCAGGCCCATTGGTATACATGTTTGAGAAACTCTGCCTCCATCTTGTTCGGTTCACAGAGACGTGTTGACTAGCTCGACATAATTGGGAATGCTAGCGCAACACGTCTTAGTGCGGATATTGGACCGCAACCCATTTGAAAAGTGCTGCATTTTCATCGGTTCATCAGTTAGTATCAAAGGAGCGTATCTGGCTAGCTCCGTGAACCTGTTCTAGTACTCTGCCACTGTCATGCTCCCCTGTCGGAGGCAAAGGAACTCTCCCTTCTTCTCATGGCGGTACATGAGGGGGAAATATTTCTCGTGGAAGTGTATCTCAAATGCACCCCAAGTCAACACGTGTCCTGTGGGAACCGTTTGTAGGATGTTGTCTCACCATAAACTAGCCTCCTTCTCGAACATATAGGTGACTAGCTCGACTGGTTCTACCTCAGTGCAGTGCAGCGGCTTCAACATCTTAGAGATGAGATCTATCTAGTACTCAGCCTCCTCTGGTCTGTGAGTACCCGTAAAAGTGAGAGGATGGAAACGCTGAAAGCGCTCAAAAAGTTAGCTGGTATGTATGTTCCCAGCAGGGTGTGTAGATGATGCAGGCGGAACAACACTTATCTTCGGGGCGAGGGCCCCTGCTATGGTGGCGAAAAACTGTTGCTGCTGTTGTTGCTGTTGTGCCTGCTGCTGTGCCTGTTGCTGATGCATCAACAACATCATCTGCTCCAACCTATTAGTAGGGGGAGCCAGCTGAGGCATGGGTGGCGTCGACATTGACGCACCGTTCTATAACAGCCCAGATTTTTTTTCCCAACCTGGAATTAGACGTCCTTAGGCGAAGGGACAATCCTAACAGCTGTTTAACTTCTCAAACACTAAACTCAAGGGTCTTAAGTCCCTTTTCAAACCATTTTCTTCACAAATCTCACCTTTCATTACCTCGTTCCTTAAATCCTTCTAAGTACTTTCACATTAAACACTACCTTAAAGTTTAGGTGATGAAGAACAATACTTAAACTAAACATTGCTACAAAGGTCTAAGTACCACCTCAGACCGACATCACTCAGGACTAAATCCTTTAGAAATTAGGCGAGATTTAGCTAGTGTTAAACTAGAGTGCCTACGAAATTAGTACCAATCACTTTAAATACGATCTGCAAGATCCAAAACTTGTAGAATCATTGACGCTAGGTTACCCTAAAATCTAGGATCAATCTCATTACCCGACTGCTCTCGGGAGCATCTCGAAACTCCGTATCGGATCTGGACCGCACGTCGGAAGTCCGATTAACACAAAGTTAAGGAACTAGGACTGCCTTGTTGGGCTTGACAACAATCTCGGAAATCAAATCCAAATAGTGTCCCAGCGCTATTCGCTTGAGCTCGAAGTGAAGAGTGTGAGAAATGTGAAATTAATTCAAAATAAAATATCTTAAATAGTAATCTGGCACGTGTTGCTTGCGGATCAGTTTTAAGCAACTAAACCGTCAAAATTAGACCAAATTACACCCTCGGATCAGGAGAAATTTCATATACATTTACATGTACTCGGAATCTCCGATCGAGATCCGCTGACCGTTGAACTAAAACTGGTCCGCCACGCGTGATCTGGAATCCCGACTGAAACAAAAACTTAATAGTATGTAGATCCGGTGTCAGTGAGCTTAAGTTCGACCTTTGGCTCAAGGAGGCCTGCCAGAAGTCCTCCGTTGAGCTGAAACCAGCTCACTTTGGTTATAACCTAAGTATACTTTGACCTGGAGTCTATTTCGGTTAGTTTTTAGGCTATATAAGGACCTTAAACCCTCTCTCATGGCAGCCATACGATTTTGAGAGAAACCCTAGAGAGAGAAGAGAGAAAAGAGAGAGAAAGTGTGGGAGCAGTGGGAGAATCTCCCTGCCACTCTTCCTTGCCGCTCCACGAGCTCCACCGCTCCGTTCTCATCACTTTCCCGGCGATTCCAACGTCATTTCTAAGTAAGAAACCCTAACCCTAATCTGTTTTGGAGTTGTAAGGGTTGTAGGTTATGAAATAGCTAACCTATTTCGATCTATAGGTTGCCAAACTGCCGTAGACGGAAGCTTAGCAAACCTACTGTATTCTTTACGATTCTACGACAAAAGGTGAGGACTTTAGGTGTATAGGTTATGGTTTTCAATGCTTTCAATGTCAGATAATGATAGATTCATGATCTACATGCAATTGCACATGTACAAAGTGCTTTCTGATTTCTATTTCGATTAAAGACGTAGAATATGAAATTTTACATACTCTAGGTATTCGTAGAAAATACGGTATACGTATATATTTTGGAAATGTGTTTGACATGATTAGTTGTTGTATAAATATATGTTATATGGATAAAATACTGATTTGGTGAAAGGATTCGCCCTAATACATGCTATGTTAATATATACTATGTATGTAGAAATAGTGTATTGTAGAAAATACCGTATACGTATATATTTTGGAAGTGTGTTGGACATGATTAGTTGTTGTATGAATATATGTTATATGGATAAAATACTGATTTGGCGAAAGGATTCGCCCTAATACATGTTATGCTAATATACACTATGTATGTAGAAATAGTATATTGTAGAAAATACCGTATATGTATATATTTTGGATGTGTGTTGGACATGATTATTTGTGGTATGAATATATGATATGTGAATAAAATACTTATTTGGCGAAAGGATTCGCCCTAATACATGTTTGCTAACATACACTAAGTATGTTGAAATAGTGTATGTTAAGAGTTTGTAGAAATGCTTGTGTGAGTAAGTGTTTGGATGATGATGCCTTAGGAGGGTGTTGAGATGGGATTCTTAACTACCTTCGAGACCTGCATGATTTCCTCCATGTGGTTGTTTACTTTAACCGCTTACTTGTGAAACATATGTGTTGGTATTCTTGTTTATATAGTGTTTTACAACATGCTTTATAACATGCTTTATAACATGCTTTATGATATGCTTGTTAACATGCTTGATTTACTTTGTCTATTATGCTTTACTCTACATATTCTAAATAAGGATTGATTAAGTTTGGGACTATGTCTATAGTCCAGACAATCGGTACCAAACAGGAGATCGTGGTTGAGGATTCATGTCGCCACATAGGATGTGTTTGACGAACCCGAGTCGTACTTCAGTTGGCGACAGTGGTTAGGCCACACGAAGTGCTTATGCACTTCATGTCGTTCAGTTGATTGTGCGCTCGAGCTAGTCAGGCTCGTCAAATAACCCGATATGTCTAATGTACGTTCACCATGTTTGGTCGCTACTGCTTGAACCTAGAGTACCAAACTTACCAGTGAAATCCCGTTAACCATGGTACCTCGATCCGCTAAGACTCATGAGCCGGGCATGGTGGTATGGGACACCGTGGTCGAGCTATCGGCCTACGCTGGGGCCACGTGCCTCCCCGTAGTGACCAGTGAGCAACCAAACTCGTGAGCCGATTATGGTGGTATGGGACACTACATTCGAGCTGTCGGCCTACACTGGCGTAGCCTGGCTGTGGTCATCAGTCGGGTTGCATCCGGGTCCCATTCTCAATAAGTGGACTGGTCGGGCTTCGAAAATAGACTGTCAGTTGGTAGGACGTTAGTGGAGTGACCTCGAGCATACTCTGAATCTGTGGTGAGACGATGAGCCTTCCCGTAGTAACAGAGTATAAACTAGGCCTGTATTGATAAGGTGATGGGGGAGTGGTGCAACGATTCCGTGTAACAGCCCTGGCAGCCCTTGCAGCGACCTAGAAACACACCATCGTATGAGATTGTCTAGGACTGACGACTCTAGAATGGATCATGTTTAGGAATGATACAAGGGAGGTATCTTAGTTTCCCAATCCTGCTGTTTGAAATGGACTAATAACAACTCGGTAATCATGCTCATCATGCTTTGCATGTGCCTGGAAGATGTGGAGCACTGAGGGATGAAAGCATGCCGCAAACGAAGAGGGTGTCGCATGAGGGAGTATGTCAGTGAGGGCATCCATCATGACTACATTCATACTTACATTAATAAGAGTAGTTAGGAATGTTTGATTTTACTGCTTTATCATTACTGCTTGACTGAATTGATAATATGTTAACCTATGCTTTATTGTTCCACTGAGTTGGCTACTCATTCCCACGTTACGGGACGGTGTTTTTAAAACACCCACCAAACCCTGTATCAGATGCAGGTATCACTGGAGCACAGGAGACTGAGCCCGACTTCTATGACGATCAGGAGAAGTTCTCCTACATGCAGTTCGCTGGAGGTTTCGCATAGGCTGTCCAGTGCTACAGGGCTACAGGGTTGATAATTTCAGTTGTACTATTTCGACATTTTGATTCAAAACCAACATGTATATATACGATGACTCAGTTAGTGTTCATACTCTGGAGATCGAGAATGTTTTGTTTCATATATATCTATATACACCTTTCAGTCTTCCGCTTACGTTTTATACATGGATCTGGAGAATGAATTACTGTTTTGGTAGAATCTCGCTCATGTTTATTGTACTAACACAGACAACATTTAATCATCATTATCTATGTTGCATAAGTGATGTTCTGGAACTCGAGTGTTGAGTTACTACTCGACCCTCGATTTTTCGGGATGTTATAGGTTCTGCTCAGGAATCGATGGTGTAACAGGCGGCACCACAAGCGGTGTCATATGTGTCGGCCCAGTGGCAGGGCCAGTGGCCGGCTGAGAATCCGGCATGGCAGTGTGGGCCAGGCCCAAACTAGGGTCCATCTGGCAATCACTCAGGGAAGATACCCCGTCAATCGGATCGCCAAAAGTGAGACACGTCGCAACCCGTGCAGCCTTAGGTGGCATACCCTATTTCAACATACGGTGCAACCCAGGTCAGATTCATCATGCTCACAAACACTTTTACGCAGCATTCATACATAGATTAAAGCAACTTCATGCATTTCATTTACCAAAATTGTCATAATACATGAAACACAGTGTTACATGAATCATGACAGAAGATGCATGTGAGTTAATACAATCAAGACTTCAAACATTTAAAACATGTTACCAACTACTACACTACTAGGCCTATCAACATAGAAACACAGATTCTATCACACCACAAAACAAGCCACAGGGCGACGGCATGGATGACTAGGCATCCGAGTCTGGCGACGGAGGAGGGGCACCCTTATCCTGCAAGCAGCATAGGATAGACTTCAAATGCGAGTCACTTTCTTAAACTTGTGTTTCACGAGGGTTCAAAGATCGATCATATCCCGTCGTAGGACAGCCTGACCCTCCTCAAGTCGAGCCAAACAGGCATCCCTAGCAGCCCGATCAGTGTCCTGCTCCGGTGCCGTAGGAGGGGGGCTCTCCTCCGTGTCCTGGCCTCCTCTTCTATTTCAGCTCCACCTTTTTCCTCACTCTCTTCCTCTTCACTTTCCGTCTCATCCTCACTCTCCTCAAGTCGGGCTTGTCGTTGTCGTGGCCCGATTTCCATCTGATTGAGAGTAGTTTTATTGATGAAATGTTGCGGCACTAGGAGTTCTGCGCCAAGTCCGTAGCCGAACTCACGCGCAATCTTGCATATGAGTCAGCCGAAAGGGAGCGAATCAGTTCTTCTATTGGAGCGTGCAATAAGAACAATCTGTGGCAACACGAACGTAGGCACGCACAATTTCTCCCCCTGCCCCACTTGATATAGGAAATCTACCATCAGGCGCGTACACTCGCTGCTATTACTCCACCTGGGGTAGACGTTAAATGTGCAGATATGGTAGAGTAGGCGGAAATCATCCGTCATGTTTGACGCCAGGAGGCTATTGTTTGGCTGTCATTGAACCAGTCGACCACAAAGGAAACGCGTACGACGATCCCTTTCACATGCACTCTTCAGATTCTTCTCGCTCGCGTGGACTTGGTCAAGCGGTATTCCCATGAGTCGAGCTATCAGGCCAGCGTCAATTGTGGCCTCCCGACCTCTTCCCGTGGGAATCTTAAACTGCAAGGGCTCCAGTGTAACGCCCTGAAATTCGGGGGTCGAGTATGAACTCAACTCCCGAGTTCCAACGCATCACTTATGCAACATACACAATGCCGGTTAAATGTTGTCTGAGTTAGCGCAATAAACATGAATGAGATTAAACCAAAACAGTAATTCATACTCCAGTTCAATTGTATATAAAAGCAAGCGGAAGACTGAAATTTTATATTCAAGTATGTAAAGTAACAAAATTATCCGAACTCCAGAGTATGAGTACTAGCTGAGCACCAATATACATGTATTGTTTTTAAGTCAAAACCCAAAATACAATCCTCAAAAGAGGCCCTGAGAATCCCGCGATGCAGCCGGCCTAAGCGAAGCCGTCAGAGTACTGTATGAAGGAGAACTCCTCCTGGTCCTCATCAATGTCGGGCTCTGGCTCCTGAACCAAGGCGCCCTCTATACCTGCGACAGAGTCTGGTGGGTGTTGCAAACACCGTCCCGTAACGTGGGAGTGAGTAGCTAACTCAGTGGAACAATAAAGCATAAGTTAACATGTTATCAAATCAACCAAGCAGTAATGATAAAGCAGTACAAATCAAGCATTTCTAACTACTCTTGTTAAGTGCAAAATGATATGACATGATGCTGTATGCCCTTGCCAAACCACCCTCAAGTGACATCATCTTACGTTCGCGAATGCTTACTCCCTCAGTGCGCCACATCTACAAAGCACATGCGGTGCGATGATGCTCATGATTTCCAAGTTTTTATTAGTCCATTTCAACCAGCAGTATTGGGAAACTAAGGTACCTCCCTTGTATCATTCCCAACATGATCCATTCTAGGGTCGTCAATCCTAGATAATCTCATACGATATTATGGTTTGAGAAGCGTAGTGAAGGCATCGCAAAGGGCTCGTCACCCGTCAGCGCGGATACAGATCTCACCGTATGCGGCTCAATTGCTGGCCGTCAGCTCGAGTACAGGTCTCACCGTACTCGGCTCAATCACTAGCCGTCAGCTCAAGTACAGGTCTCACCGTACTCGGCTCAACTTACACTCTAGTTGCTGTGAAAGACTCGTCGCCAATCACAGACCCTTGGAGCGTACTCGATGATACTACGGAGGACTCGTCGCCCGTCAGCACGAGCACAGATCTCACCGTACTCGGCTCTCGCCGAAGTATCGACAGCTCGAATACAGTGTCCCATACCACCGTATTCGGCTCACGAGTTAGTTGCGCAATGGTCACTACGGGGAGGCACATGGCCCCAGCGTAGGCCGACAGCTCGACCACGGTGTCCCATACTACCATGCCCGGCTCATGCGACTTAGCGGATCTAGGTACCATGGTTAAACGGGGATCGCCACTGGTAAGTTTGGTACCCTAGGTTCAAGCAGTAGCGACCAAACAGGGTGAACACACAAGTACATTTCGGTTTACTTGACGAGTCTGACTAGCTCGAGCGCACCACAAGTTGAGCGATATGGAGCGCAAAAGCACTCCGTGTGGCCAACCACTATCGCCAACCGAAGTACGACTCGGGTTCGCCAGACACGTCCTTTGTGGCGACATGAATCTAGCCACAATCGCAAGTCTGGTACCGAATGTTTGGACTATATTCATAGTCCCAAACTCAAACAGTTTTCATTAATAGCATGTGAAGTAAAGCATGATAAACAAGCAATACAAGCATGATAGTAGGCATGTTATAAAGCGTGAAGTAAAACATGAAGTAAAGCATGTTGCAAAGCATGTTGTAAGGCATGTGATAAAAACACTATCCCCATAGGGATACAATTGTGTGCACATTACAAGTGAGTGGTTGCGGTGAACCACCGCGTGGAGGGGGTCCTACATGTCTCTAAGGGAGTCGGAAATCCCATATCAGCGCCTATCTAAGGCACTAGTACATACACATGTACACATACAAGCATTTGCACAACACTTAGAATACACTATTCCAACATACATGACGTATGTTAGCCAAGTTCGTGTTAGGGCTGTCCCTTCGCCACGAGAGTATTTTTCCCGTGTATGTCGTAATCATACAGCAAATAATCATTACAATTACATTTCCAAAATCCGCATGTATGCGGAATTTCTAAAATACGCAATTTCAACATACATGACATTTACACATGAACATGTATTTTTGCGATTCCTTTCGCCAAACTAGCATTTTATCCACATATGATATAATCAAACATTAAATAAACATGTCAAACATTTTTCCAAGAAAAATACGTATACGGTATTTCTACGTATATCTAGAGTATGTGAAATTCCATATTCTTTATCGCTAATCGAAACAGGAAACGGAAAGCACTTTGTACATGTGCATTTACATGCAGATCATGAATCTATCATTATCTGACATTGAAAGCGTTGAAAACCGTAACCTATACACTTAAAATCCTCACCTCAGCCCTTGGAATTCCAACAAATTAGCAAGGGTGTTGGAGCTTCCGTATACGGGAGTTTCTTAGCCTAAAGAGCGGAACCGATTAGCCTTTGCGTAACCTACCACTATTCAACCTCAAATCAGACCTAGGGTTAGGGTTTCTTACCTTCAAATGGGATGGACACCGCCAGGAAAACCCCTGGAATAAGGCGGCGTAGGCCGTGGGATGAGTGGAAGCAGCAGGAGGAAGATCGGCTTCGATCTCCAAGCTTTTCTCTCTCTTTTCTCTCTCTCTCTCTAAGGGTTTGCTCCCAAATTCGTATGGCTGTGAGAGGGGCTGTTCTAAGCCCCTTTTATAGCCAAGAACATGTCCAAAATAGACTCAGGTTCAAGGGTGGCTGCATATATAGGCAGTTCGCCACTTTCCAAGCCCAAAAGGTATGTTCTGGTGGCCCTCCTTGAGCCAAACGTCAGACTTAAGCTCACCATCTATGGATCCACGTGGGATTTCGTTTTTGACTCGATCGGATTCCCAGATCGCACGTGGCGGACCACTTTTAGTTCAACGGTCAGTGGGCCACGATCAGAAATTCTGAGTACATGTAAATGTTCCTGAAATTTTTCTTAATCCGAGGGTGTAATTTGGTCTGATTCCGACGGTCAGGTTGCTTAATACTGACGCGCAACCGAATGATGCCAGATCACTATTCCAGATATTTTTATTTGGATGGGAATAGTGTTTTTCACACTCCCTCGCTCCAGAGTGAAAAGAATGGCCGTGGAACATCGGAATCATCTGATTTTTGAGATAATTGTCAAGCCCAGTGGGGCGGTCCTGGTTCCTTAGCTTCGAGTTAATCGGACTCCCGATGTGCGATCTAGACCCAATACGAAGTTTCGTTTCATTCCCGAGAGCAGCCGGGTAATGAGTTTGGCTCTAGACTTTAGGGTAACCTAGAGTCACAAATTCTGCAAGTTTTGGGTCTTGCAGATCATATTTAAAGCGATCCCAACAGATTTCATGGCTAACCAAGTTTAGTACTTAGTTAACTTTGTTAAATTTCTAAGGGATTTAATCCTACGTGATTTCTGGTCGAGGTGGTACTCGACCCAATGTACGAAAATTTACAGGTCGTTACATCCAGCGTAGGCTCTTGAATATGGGCATAAAATGCTCAGACAGTGCCCACATTTGAACGATATTTTCCCTCAAACACAGGGCCCCAACTGGCCTCACCCAAGTGCTCTAATAACAGATACTCCCCAAAAAGCCTCTCATCCACGTGTGCTTCAAAAAGGACCATATGGCCCGCATATCGTCCATGGGACAAATCCGCCAATAGAGCTCTTGGGAGAGGAGCCTGGGGATCGAGGTCCCGCTTAGTCCGTATCTTACGTTCAATGCTCGTGCTTGCGGTGGTGCCTTTCTTTTTCCTTGAACGAGTAGGACGACTAGGCCCGGCTTCATCCATGGCACCCTTTCTCTTTCCTATGAGAAAGAGAAAGGTGGAAATTGAAAATACGGCCGTAATAAGCTCGAATAGAGCCATGGAAAAGTGAAGAAAAGGGAGGAAATGGTTGGGGTCTTTAGGTCTCCATGGATTAGAGCCTCCAAAGGGTGTGTCAAGGCTCAAATCACAGGGGTTTAAGAAGGAAAATGAAGAGATGGGATGGGTTAGTGGGTTTACACGAATTAGAGACTCAAATGGGGGGTTTAAGAGCTCAAATGAAAGAGAATGGAGAGGGTAGGCAGCAATAGAGAAGGGTTTACAGCAGGGTAGTGGAGAGGGTGCACGAAAATGGAAGAGAGAACTCTTGGTGGGGTGATTTGAGCGAGGGATATGAGGTTTTTGAAGAAAAGGAGAACTCGGAGTGGTAGTTTGTGAAGAAGAGGCGTCATAGGGGGGTTTAAAACGAAAAACCCTGGATCAGTGGGCCACACAACCCCAAAAAATGCGTCGGCCCGAGCCGGCCCGCCCGGCCAGGCCCGTTTGGCGGTGAGGCCTCGCCAAACCGGCGAGGTCCTCGCTGACCTCTGAAGCTTCCTCCCACTCCCTTAGGTCCAAAAACATGTGGGGCCCACCTTGGGTCTCCCTGTACTTGTTCGGTTTGGCCCCCGACTCCGATTCGAGTCATTTCGGGTCCTTTCGGGTATGTTTCTGATGTACAGCTACACATGGAGATTTTTTAAGGCTGGGATGGGGTCAATCATGGTCTAATCCCGTTGCTTGACGGTCTAGGGGTGATCTGGGATCGTCTCATGCGATCACAGATGTGTACAGACCCAAACAAGTGATCGATTTCAGTGAACTTCGCCAAGTGGCGAAATCGGGGAAACCTAAGCTTGTTTCTACATTTTTCTCGCACCCACCTATGTCGAAAAACGTCAACGTACGTAGTGTGACCATAACCCAGGTGCGGTTTAATCCAAATCATTCTTTGATTCCATCTTGTAACGCTATGAAAATCGGGGGTCGTGCATAAGCTCCACTCCCGAGTTCCAACGCATCACTTATGCAACACAGATAATGATGATTAAATTTTGTTCGTGTTAGTGCATTAAACATGAGTGGGATTACACCAAAATAGCATATCATACTCCAGAGATAATTAAATTAGGCAAGCGGAAGACTATGATAGATATATAAAATATATAAACTATTATAAGTCTCCAGAGTATGAACATGTTACCAGGTTATATATACATGTATACTCCAAAACGAACAAAAAGAATATACATGGGTGCTCCAAAAGTACAAAATAACAAGTGTAATGGCGTCTGATCAATATCCTTGTAACCCCGTCGATCAGAACATGGACTACATAGACCCGCCTGAAAACTGCATGTAGGAGAATGCCTCCTCGTCGTCCTCGAAGTCAGGCTCCGCCTCAGGAGTCGCGTCGTCATCTGTAATCAAGACAGAGTCTGGTTGGTGTTTAAAACACCGTCCCGTAACGTGAGAGTGAGTGATCAACTCAGTGGAACTATATAGCAAAGGTTAACATGTTATCAATTCAGTCAAGCAGTAATGATAAAGCAGTAAAATCAAACATCCCTAAATACTTTTATTAATGTAAAAATGATATGAATAATGATGCATGCCCTCGCCTACACTCCCTCGTCCGACACCATCTTACAGTCGCGACATGCTTTCTTCCCTTTGTGCTCTTCAACCCGGGGCACATGCAGTGCGATGTTATGAGCGTGATTACCAAGTTTTTATTAGTCCTTTGCATACAATAGGATTGGGAAACTAAGGTACCTCCCTTATATCAATTCCCAAACAATGATCCATCTAGGGTCGTCAATCCTAGTTAATCACATACGATAGGCAAGTTCAGGTCACTACCACCAACACCCTACCAACTGGCAGTCTATTTTCGAAGGCTCGTCGCCAACCCGACTGGGGACCACAGCCCGGCTATGTCGGGTTAGGCTTATTTTGTACTCGAGGTCACTCCACCAACGCCCTACCAACTGGCAGTCTATTTTCGAAGGCTCGTCGCCAACCCGACTGGGGACCACAGCCAGGCAGCACTAATGGAAGCCGACAGCTCGAATACATTGTCTCATACCACCGTATTCGGCTCACGAGTTTTGGGTTGCTCACTGGTCACTACGGGGAGGCTCGTCACCCCAACGTAGGCCGACAGCTCGACCACGGTGTCCCATACCACCATGTCCGGCTCATGAGTCTTAGCGGATCGAGGTACCAAGGTTAACAGGGTTTTCATTGGTGAATTTGGTACCTTAGGTTCAAGCAGTAGCGTCCAAACATGGTGAACATACATCGGGTCAATCGGGTTACTTGACGAGCTCGACTAGCATGAGCGCACATCTAGTTGATCGACATGAAATGCGTAAACACTCCGTGTGGCCTAACCACTGCCGACAACTCTAGTACGGCTCAGGTTCGTCAATCACATCCTACGTGGCGAATGAATCTCAGCCATGAACTCAAAGCCTGTTACCGATTGCCTGGACCATAGCATAGCCCCATACACATTCAACCTTAACTAAAAAGCATGTGGAGTAGTCAGAACAGAAGTAACCAAGTAGTACAATCATATTATCAAGCATGTTATAAGATGCAACATAAACAAGAATCCATACACATGCCTTTCACAAGTAAAGCGAAGAAACTAAACAACTTGTATCGAGGAAATCATCCACATCCCTAAGGTAGTTGAGAATCCTATCTCAACACCCATATACAGTACAATTCACCAAATACTTACTCATACAAACATTTTATCAAACACTTATACTACACCTATCAACCTACATGACATATGTTGATTTTTAACATGTACTTGGACAAATCCTTCCGACAAGGAGTTGTCACATACACAATCATCATGTACTTGCATCCCATAGCCACGGTAGGCACAAATCATGATTTCATATTCATTCAATCATTTCAACAAACACTTAGACTACACCCTCCATCATACATATTATATATTAGTTATCATACATATAAGGCCAAATCCTTTCGTCAAAGGGTTGTCGCCTATACGACAATCATATATCCACGACAATTAGTCATGGCGAGCACGAATGCAAATTCTATACTCATTCAGTCATTTTCACAAACACTTAAGCTATGCATAACAACATACACAACGTATGTTGATATAACATGTATTAGGGCTAATCCTTTCACCCAGGAGTTATAATACATACATCTAGCATACATAGACGGCAGTTAATCATGGCAAACACCCTTTCAAATTTCATACGTATACGGTACTTTCTACAAATACAAATAATACGTTAAACGCCACATTATTCATATATAACTGAAACGCAAAACAGACATCGCATTTTGCATGTGAAATAGCATCCACGTCATGAATAAATCATTAACCGACATTGAAAGCCTTGAAAACCATAACCTATACGTCTATAGTCCGCACCTTATGCCGGTAAACGCGTAACGGAGTCATTTTAGACACTTAGTCTTTGTCAACGGCGGATTGGCGACCTTGTAACATCCCGAATTTTTTCCAACCTGGGATTAGACGTCCTTAGGCAATGGGTCGATCCTAACACCTTATTAACTTGTCAGAACTGAATCCCACAGTCTAAAATCGTTCCTTAACCCATTTCCTTCACAAATCCCACCTTTCACCACCTTGTTCTTTCAATTTTTTTAAGTACTTTCACTCTAGACACTATCTTAAACTAGCTAAGTATTATAACTTGGATTACTTTATATACAAACTACAAAGGCCCAGGTATCACCTCAGACTGAAATCACCCAGGACTAAATCCTTTAGAAATTTGGTGAGAATTAGCTAGTGTGAAACTAGAGTACCCGTGAAATTAGTACCAATGATTTTAAATACGATCTGCAAGACCCAAAACTTGTAGAATCATTGACGCTAAAATCTAGGATCAATCTCATTACCCGGCTGCTCTCAAGAGCATCTCGAAACTCTGTATCAGATCTGGACCGCACGTCGAAAGTTTGACTAACACAAAGTTAAGGAATTAGGACCGCCTTGCTGGGCTTGACAACCATCTCGAAAATCAAATCCAGATAGTGTCTCAGTGTAATTCGCTTGAGTCCAGAGCGAGGAGTGTGAAAACACTTGATTTTCTTTACAAATAAATATCTCAAATAGTAATCTGGCACCTCTCGCTTGCGGATCAATTTTAAGTAACCAGACCGTAGAATCAGACCAAATTACACCCTCGGATCAGGAGAAATTTCATACACATATCCATGTACTCGGAATCTCCGATCGAAATCCGCTGACCGTTGAACTGATATTGGTCCACCATTTGCGATCTGGAATCCCGACTGAAATGAAAACTTAACAAAACGTAGATCCAGTGTTAGTGAGCTTAAGTCCGACCTTTGGCTCAAGGAGGCCCGCCAGAAGTCCTCTGTTGAGCTGAAACTGACCCGCTTTGGTTATAACCTAAGTATACTTTGACCTGGAGTCTATTTCGGTGAGTTTTTAGGCTATATAAGGACCTTAAACCCTCTCTCATTGCAGCCATACGAATTTGAGAGAAACCCTAGAGAGAGAAGAGAGAAAAGAGAGAAAGTGAGAGAGAAGTGGGAGAATCTCCCTGCCTTGCTTCCCTGCTGCTATCCATACTTAACCGCTCCATTCTCATCGCTTTCCCGGCAATTCCGGCATCGTTTCTAGGTAAAAAACCCTAACCCTAAACTAATTTGGGGTTTTGATAGTTGTAGGTTATGAAATAGCTAACCTATTTAATTCCTTAGGTTGCCAAACTGTCATATACAAAAGCTTAGCAAACCTATCGACTTCGTTACGATTCTACGACAAAAGGTGCGGACTTTAGGTATATAGGTTATGGTTTTCAACACTTCCAATGTCAGATAATGATAGATTCATGATCTGCATGCAATTGCACATGTACAAAGTGCTGTCTGTTTTCCGTTTCGATTAAAGATGAAGAATATGAAATTTTAGATACTCTAAGTATTTGTAGAAAGTACCGTATAAGTATAAATTTTGGAAATATGTTTGCCATGATTATTTGCTGTATGAATATATTATATATGGATAAAATACTTGTTTGGCGAAAAGGTTCGCCCTAATACATGTTTTGCTAATATACACTATGTATGTTGAAATAGTGTATTCTAAGTGTTTGTGAAAATGACTGAATGAGTATAGAATTCTCATTCGTGCTCGCCATGACTAATTGTCATGCATATATGATTGTTGTATTGGCGATACCCCTTTGACGAAAGGATTTGCCCTGAATCACGCCACGGCCACTATACGCTATATATGTTGAAATGTGTAGCCCAAGTGTTTGTGAAAATGTTCAAATGAATATGGAAGTTAGATTCCTACTTTCCATGACTATCCGTCGTGGGTGTACGCGTGTTATGATTGGGGCAACTCCCTAGTGAAAGGATTTGGCCTAATGCCTATGTGATCGACATATGTCACGTATGTTGGTGTATGTTTGTTTAAGTGTTTCTTGAAATGTCTGAATGTGTAGTAGTTAGCAAATTGTAATGTATAAGGGTGTTGAGATATGATTCTCAACCTCTTTTAACTATGTGTATGATCTCCTTTGATAGTTGTGTGATTAGGAATTGAATATGTACAAACTCATGCTTATGTTGTACTTCATAACATGCTCAATTGATTGTATGATTTTATCTATGTAATGCATATGTTTAAATTCATGTTTACGTTGTATGATCCGTCATGGGTGATGGGGGAGTGGAGCAACGAGTGCGTGCAACTGCCCTGGCAGCCCTAAACGGATAATATCAAACTTTGATTGTATGATTTGAATTTTGATCCATTACTGCTTTAAATATCTGAAATTGAATGTGATTGGGGCTATCGTATAGTCCAGGCAGTCGGTAACGGGATCGAATTCGTGGCTGAGTTTCATTTGCCACATGAGATGTGTTCGACGAACCCGAGTTGTACTTCGGTTAGCGATAGTGGTTGGCCACACAAAGTGCTTATGCGCTTCATATCGTTCAACTTGTTGTGCGCTCGAGCTAGCCGAGCTCGTCAAGCAACCCGATCTGTCTTATATACGTTCACAATGTTTGGACGCTACTGCTTGAACCTAGGGTACCAAACTTACCAGTGAAATCCCTTTTAACCATGGTACCTAGATCCGCTAAGACTCATGAGCCGGGCATGGTGGTATGGGACACCGTGGTCAAGCTGTTGGCCTACGCTGGGGCCACGTGCCTCCCCATAGTTACCAGTGAGCAACTAGACTCGTGAGCCGATTATGGTGGTATGGGACACTATATTCGTGATGTCGGCCTACATTGATAAGGTAATGAGGGAGTGGTGCAACGAATGCGAGCAACAGCCCTGACAGCCCTTTGTAGTGACCTCGAGCATACTCTGAATTGCGGTGAGGCGATGAGTTTTGCCACAGTGTATAGAGTATAAACCTAGGCCTATATCTGTATAGTGATGAATCGTTAAAAAGGTGATGGAGGAGTGGTGTAACCATTGTACATAACAGCCCTGGCAGCCTTTGCAGCGACCTAGAAAAACACCATCGTCTGAGATTAACTAGGACTGACGACCTTAGAATGGATCATGTTTGGGAATGATACAAGGGAGGTACCTCAGTTTCCTAATCCTGCTATTTGAAATGGACTAATAACAACTTGGTAATCATGCTCATCATGCGTTGCATGTGCCTGGAAGATGTGGAGCACTGAGGAATGCAAGCATGCCGCGAACGTAAGATGGTGTCGCACGAGGGAGTGTGTGGTGAGGGCATACATCATGACTGCATTCATACTTGCATTAATAAGAGTAGTTAGGAGTGTTTGATTGTACTACTTTATCATTACTGCTTAACTGAATTGATAACATGTTAACCTATGCTTTATTGTTCCACTGAGTTAGCTACTCACTCCCACGTTACGGGACGGTGTTCCGGACACCTGCCAGACTTTGTCTGATTGCAAATGGCAATGCTTGTGAGGCGGAACCAGACCTCTGCGACGATGAGGACACATTCTTGTATATGTTATTTTCTGGCGACTTCATGTGAGTCGCACCTTGATTGATGGGGTTACAGGGATTTTGACTAGAGGACCTTACACATTTGGTATATTTTGGAACTATACTTGTAATTATTTAACCTGGTAATGTTATCACACGCTGGAGACTCACCACTATTTTTATATATTTCATATATCTATCGCAGTCTTCCGCTTGCAATTTAACTGTCTCTGGAGTATGATATGCTGTTTTGGCTTAATCTCACTCATGTTCAATGCACTAATTCAAACAACAATTCAATCATCATTCATTTTGTTGCATAAGTGATGCGTTGGAACTCGGGAATTGAGTTTATGCTCGACCCCCGATTTTCGGGGTGTTACAGACCTATAGCATGAATTAGGTTAGCTATTTCATCACTTACACTATTTGAAACCCTAAAACAGATTAGGAGTTGGATTTCTTACCTAAGAACGGGATCGGAATCGCCAGAATAGCGATACAGAAAAGCTGGTTCAGTTCGTGGAGTGATGGGATTGAATCCCAAGGATGAACTCCAACTCTCTCTCTCTCTCTCTCTCTCTCTCTCTCTCTCTCTCTCTCTCTTTCCTCTCTTCTCTCTCCTAGGGTTTCCCAAATTCGTATGGGATGAGAGAGTGAGGGCTTAAGGCCCTTATATAGGCCCAGAACTGATGGAAATGGCCCTAGGGCCAAGGTATACTTAGGTTATAGCCAAAACTCATCTGTTTCGGCTCAACGGAGCACTTCTGGAGGCCCCCTTTCTATGTGTAGTCGGACTTAAGCTTCCTGACCATGGATCTAGGTCAAGTTAAGTTTCCGGTCCGATAGGATTTACAGATCGACCGCGGTGGACCAGTTTCAGTTCGACGGTCACCGAAACTCGATCAGGGCCACAAGTACACTGCCATGTATGGGAAATTTCTCCTGATCTGAGGGTGTACTTGGGTCAAATTCTGACGGTCTGAATCCTTATACTTGGCCAGCAAGCGACAAGTCTCAGATTACTTAAATTCGGATTTCATTTATAAATATATTCATGTTTCTCACATGCTTCGCTCCGGGCTTAAGCGAATAGCTTCAGGACATTATCTGGACTTGATTTTCAAGGTGGTGGTCAAGTCCAGCAAGGCGGTCTTAATTATATAATTTTGTAGTAATCGGACTTTCGACATGCGGTTCAGGTCTGATACGAAGTTTCGGTGTGCTCCCGAGAGCAACTAGGTAATGAGATTGATCCTAGATTTCAGGGTAATGTAGTGTTGATGATTCTGCATATTTTGAGTCATGCAGTTTGTATTTAAAGTGGTTCAAGCGAATTTCACAAGGAAACTAGTTTAGCACTAGCTAATACTCGCCTAATTTCTAAAGGATTTGGTCCTGAGTGATTTCTGCTTGAGGTGGTACTCGGGTCTTTGTATGGATTTTTCTGGGACGTTACAGCGTCCCTGCGACCACTGTCATGAAAGGGCACAAAGCCAAGCCAGTAATCATGTGATTAAATGTATCTCGACTCCCTAGTAGATGGGAGATGGTGATGGCACTAATGGACGATTTAGGAGATCTGTCCCTTTCACTCACCAATCGAAGCGGCATGGAAAATCAAAACCTAGTTAGAATGATTATGGCTTTGTCTTCTTCTGCTCTCGAAATCAACATCCAAAATGTTTCAGCTCCCACTTATATAACAACACATTTGGAAATTAGCGGGAGGAAGAACTTACTGTCGACGGTCCTTTCGGGGACATCCAAATTAGCCTCTTTCATGTTGGTGGAAACTGAGATAAGTACTGGGCCCCACCATCACCAGCCGAAGCAAGTGGAATGTGCTTCCCACAATTGTCCAATCTCAAGAGGACAGCGATAAGAAGCATTGGTGATTGAAGCATGCTGTTGGTGCACTAGGGAACACGGACCATTTCCAAGATTTTTTTTTTTAATATTAGGAAAGCTTTAATACTCTGGCAGAGTGTGGTGGATGATACGCAGGCACCTATAAATTGCATTCTTGGTATATAAGTAATTCAATTTAGACTGTTGAAATTATTAGTCTCCGTTTTGATGCATCATGAATGAAAAGTCACGCTTATTTTATCATCTGACTAATGGGACCGGTGGACATTTATTGGATGGTTAAGAATGAAAAGGAGCAAAGAGTCATATTTCAACAACTGCATTGCCACAAATCAGAGATTATTTTTCAATAACATTGATTTTTCGAATGCAACTTTTTTTTTGTTAGCTTGTTAGTACACCCCACTA
Source organism: Magnolia officinalis (assembly GCA_021015155.1). Lineage (NCBI taxonomy): Eukaryota > Viridiplantae > Streptophyta > Magnoliopsida > Magnoliales > Magnoliaceae > Magnolia > Magnolia officinalis. The sequence goes on from JAJHSJ010000004.1 coordinate 69,674,286, forward strand.
TCAGTTCACACATCACTGTTAGCCACCCCCACCAGGGAATCGATACGAAGACCTCAGTGTTGAAATGAGGTATCTTTCACTCAATTTACCACTTGAGCTATGAATGTAACTTAACAACAGCGGATTCCACAACTTAGTTGATTTAATATGAGTTAATGTACACCACAAATATACAAGTTTTATTTATCAAGCTTCTTACTCTACCAGAGTACCAATAACTCCCCTGCTTGTGTTTGGGCCAAGGGAGGAAATGATAGTACTCAACCCAAAACTGTACATGTGAGGTCTTACCCCTTAGTGATCAACCACTTCATCTTGGCGGCTCATATGGATGGAATATACCCATAGCATCTGCAATCAATTGATCCATATAGTCTAATTGTGTTTTACATTTCTGGCCATTCTAAAAAAGCATAGGAGAGTCACACATGGTATTGTACAAAAAATAGGAGATGGATGAAAAGATCTTCAAAATACTAGAAGCGTTTTTGTGGAATCCCAACTGACGTAAGTTTAATTATACACGTCACTGGATGGTCGACGAAGTGATGTGGTCGAGTTACTCAAAAGTCTAATGAGCAAAGAGAAAAACACGGTCAAGCAGTCCAAGGTATAAAAAGGTGACCTAGAAGAGCAAAGCTTAGAAGACATAAGAGTAACAGTCACGAAACAAAAACATAATAAAAGAATGATCTAAAGAAAGCTTTTTGACTATTGTAACCGTTGCAGTAATGGAAAAAGGATCTAGAAGAATAAGTTGTAGATCAAAACTCTATAAATGGCAGAAGAATTCAACAAAGAAAAACGCAATCCAAAATCCAAAAACACTACTAATCTATCAATTTACTTTTATCTCAGCTTATCCTAAGAGTAACTATAATCTTTAGTCCTAATCCAAATCTTTGCTCATGTGTTGGATTTATTCTCTATCCAATATCACGCAGTTTTTTCAAAAGACGCATTCTTGCAGTTGCTCCTAGTGACCGATTGTGAGTTTTTCCTTTAATTTGATTGCACTGGTATTTTGAAAGTCTTTTCTTATGAAAGGTAAAAAACAACCCATCTTAGAAGGAAGAACCCCACCCTTCGATTATCGCCTGATCATTATAAATTTTTCCAAGTGGCTGAGTAAGCATCTGATCTTCTCAGAATCTGTTCATATACGTATTGGTGCACTGTTTTATGCATCTTGTTTGTCAATCACGAAGTCCGTGTGTCATGTTGTTGGTTGAGCCCTTGAGAGCCGAAGACTAAAGACATAAGAGGACATAACCATTAATGAGCAAAGAACAAGTAAATGAGGTGCTTGGTAACCCTAACCCTTGACCCAAAATAACATCTTCAACATTTAGATGGTCCTTAACCTTATAGGTAAACCTTCTTAATCATCACTTAACCTTAGAAGCTTAATTAGAACATGATAAGTAAAGTTATAAGAGGCGCGAAGCTGCTGTGAAATCGTATGCCTAAAACAACAGATTTTTTAGTTATGCACGATCTCATAAATGAGTCCTATTCATTCCCCTCTAGGACACTTGGGCGTAATTCCGTACTTCACTAATAACATGTAACATCCTAGAAAAATTCGTACTGAGACCCGAGTATCGCCTCAAGCAGAAATCACTAAGGACCAAATCCTTTAGAAATTAGATGAAAATTAATTAAGTGTTAAACTAAATTAAATGCTACATTAGCTTGAACAGCTCTCTATACGATCTGTAAGACCCAAAATCAGTAGAATCGCTGACGCTACATTGCCTAAAAACTTAGGATCAACATCAAAACCCAGTTGCTCTCGGGAGTACACTGAAACTCCGTATCGGAGCTGGACCACACGTCGAAAGTCCGATTACCGTAAAACTATATGGTTATGACCGCCTTACTGGGCTTGACAATCATCTCAGAAATCAAGTCCTAGTAGTGTCCAGAAGCGCACAACTTGAGCCCGGAGCGAAGTGTGTGAGAAACACGAATATCTTTAGAAAATAAACTCAGATTTAAGTGAATTGGGTCATTCGCTTGCAGGTCAAATTTAAGGTTTCAGACTTTCAGAATCTGACTCAACTACACCCTCGGATCAGGAAAATTTTCCAACACAAGTTAGTGTACTTGTGGTCCTGATCGAGTGGCGGTGACCATTGAACTAAAACTGGTCCTCTGCGGTCGATCCATAAATCCGACCAGACCGAAAACTTAACCTAACATAGATCCAATGTCAGGGAACTTCCCTTGGACCGTATGCAGAAAAGGGGCCTCCAGATGTGCTCCGTTGGACCGAAACGGCCATCGTTTGGCTATAACCTAAGTATATCATGACCCTGGGACCATTTCCATCAGTTCTGGGCCTATATAAGGGCCTTAACCCACCCCTCTCTCATTCCATACGAATTTTAAACCATAGGAGAGAGAGGAGAGAAAAAAGAGAAGGAAAGAGAGAGAAAGTGAGAGAGAGAGAGAGAGTGAGGGATCGTTCCTGGGATTCGATCCCACCACTCCACGTGCTTAACCACCGCTTCCGTGTCGCTATACCAGCGATTCCGATTCCATTGTCAGGTAAAAAAGCCTAACCCTAATCTGTTTTAGGGATTCAAATAGAGCAGATGGTGGAATAGCTAACCTATTTCATGTTATAGGTTGTCATTGTGTCGTAGACAAAGACTTAGTGTTTAAACTGAGTTCATTACGAGTCTACCGGTGAAAGGTGCGGACTATGAATGTTTAGGTTATGGTTTTCAAGGCTTTCAATGTCAGTAATGGTTTATGAATGACTTGATTGTTGTCACATGTGCTTAGATACGCTGTTTTCCGTATATTACACATATATGTAAGCTATGTTGATTTTAATGCATTCCATATATTTGTTGAAATGTTTGAATGAATATGGAATTATGATTTGTGCTTGTCATGATTTATGTTTGAGAATACATGATTTTTGTACGTGTGGCAACTCCCTTGTGAAAGGATTTACTATAATATACGTTATAACTAATATATTACATGTATGTTATATGTGTAGTCTAAGTGTTTGATAAAATGCTTAAATGAGAAAATGTTGGCTGAAATGTGTTTAAGGAGGGTATTGAGATAGGATTCTCAATTACCTTATCTTTAGTTACAGTTTCTTTCATGTAACCTATCTTACTACTATGTGCTTTATGGATAAAATGCTACATAAGATAACATGTGTGCTATGTGTTTGTCAAAATGCTCAAATGAGATTTATATTTGAATGGTTCGTCACATGTTGTTTTGACTATCACATATGAATGCCTAAAGTGTTTGAGTATGATTGGGACTACCGCGTAGTCCAAGCAATCGGTAACAATTCTCGTTTGAGTAGCCGAATTAGTTCCGCCACATTTGATGCGTTTAGTGAATCCGAGTCGTATGATGATTGTCGACAGTGGTACCATATCGATCAATTCAGCGTACGCTTGTACCAATCGACTTGTCAAGTAACCCGATTGGCCTATTGTGTGTTTACCATGTATGGACACTACTGCTTGAATCTAAGGTACCAACTTACAGTGCAAAGCCCGTTCAACCATGGTACCACGATCTGCTAAGACTAATGAGCTGAGCATGGTGGTATGGGACACCATGGTCGAGCTGTTGGCCTACGCTGGGGCGATGAGCCTCCCTGTAGTGACCAATGAGCAACCCAAACTCGTGAGCCGAATACGGTGATATGGGACACTGTATTCGACCTGTCGGCCTCCATTGCCGCAGCTTGGCTGTGGCCCAATCAGGTGGTGACGAGCCTTCGAAAATAGACTGTCAGTTACTAGGGAGTTGGTGGAGTGACCTCGAGTACAAAATAGGCTTACCCCGGTGCATCCTGGCAGTGGTCCCCAGTCGGGTTGGTGACGAGTCTTCGAAAATAGATTGTCAATTGGTAGGGCGTTGGTGGGGTGACCTCGAGTGTGAATTAAGCATACGCTGATGGTGACGAGCCTCTCGTAGCGACCTATGGTGTAAACTCGCGAACTTGCCTATCGTATATGATTAACTAGGATTGACGACTCTGGATGGATCATTGTTTGGGTAAGTGACGAAAAGGAATTTACATTAGCTTTCCAATTCTGTTGTATGAATATGCCTAATTAAGCACTTGGCTAATCACACACATGCATCGCATTGCATGTGCCTTTGGCGTTGTAGTTGAGCACAGCTAGCGGGAGTGTTGCATGCCGCGATTATGAGATGATGTCGCAGAGGGAGTGCAGGCGAGGGCATACATCATTATCGCATATCATCCTTGCATTAACAAGAGTATTTAGGACATGAGTGTTATACTGTTTTATCATTACTGCTTGACCGAATTGATAACATGTTAACCTTTGCTTTATAGCTCCACTGAGTTGATCACTCACTCCCACGTTCTGGGACAGTGCTTTAAACACCAACCAGACCTTGTTGTAGTTGCAAATGATGGCGATGCTTACGAAGTGGAGCCGGGCTTTTATGATGATGAGGAGGAGTTTTCCTATATGCAGTTATCAGGCGGGTCTATGTAGACCACGTTCTGATCGGCGGGGTTACAAGGATGTTGATTAAATGTCATTGCACTTGTCATTTGTACTTTTGGAACACCCATGTATATTCATTTTGTTCAGTTTTGGAGTATACATGTATATATTTAACCTAGTAACATATTCACACTCTAGAGACTTATGACACTTTATATATTTAATACATCTATCACAGTCTTTCGCTTGCGTAATTTAACTGTCTCTAGAGTATGATATGTTGTTTTGGTATAATCTCATTTATGTTTAAGGCACTAATACAGACAACATTTAATCATCATTATCTATGTTGCATAAGTGATGTGTTGGAACTCGGGAGTTGGGCTCCTACTCGACCCCCGATTTTCAGGGCGTTACATAACGGTATACCACAATTTCATCTAGAATCCTAGTAATAGAGAATGGTTACAATAACCGTCAGAATGTGGGAATGATCCATAATAGCTGAATTGGATCTTATAAATAGGAATCCAAAGTAAGCAGAAAACTCGTCTCATACCAAACCAATCAAACCAAAATCTATCTTTCAATTACCTTTGCAATTATCCTGTCAATTTACATTCCTTAGCGTAATCATTTACTTTCCCTATTGAGTAAATTATTTTTCTTAGTATAATCGTTTACTTTCTGAACTTACCATTTACATTTCGTAGTGTAATCTATAGCATCAATCCAGTAGGTGATAACTTTAGCTGTAATTGGAGTTTACGTTTCCACGTTGAACTTCATTCGATTATCCGAGGAGTATCCTTCAGCAACTAACAGCAGCCAACCATAAGGATTTCTTTCTCATTTCATTTAATCTGTACCGAAAAGTCCGTTCGTACGAAAGGCAATGGAGTAAGCCACCATCAGAAGACGAACCCCACCCTCTGACTATCGCCTGATCCATTTACACATTGATCGAGTGGCTGAATAAGCGACCGATCTTATCAGAACTCATCATACTCTATGTCCGCCTACTCTGACACTCGGGAGCATTGTTATTTGTCTTGAATTGGAGCCGCAACTCAATTTTGGCACGCCCACAACCACCCGTGCTAGGAAAGTAACGGACGAATAGGAGGGATCTGGAAATTTGTCAGATTGAACTAGAAGGAATTCATTAGGATACCTTGGGACATTTGGTTCGATCTCACACAACTGTTCGTGAGTGACTGCAGGGTAAAAGGTTGCACCAAGTATCAACAATGTCTTGTCTGATTCGATAAAAGTGTTAAATAGGAGGTCATTGACTACTCCCGATAATAATACATCCAGATCTTTAATGAATGATTCTAAGTGGAAAGTTGGAGAAAATGAAGAAGAAGATGCAACCATTGAGAAGATAAAATTGGAAAAGGGGGTTTCGATGCAAGAGAGAGGAAGTAGAGGTAAAGGAAGAATGTAACATCCCGAAAAATCGAGGGTCGAGTAGTAACTCAACTCTCGAGTTTCCAGAACATCACTTATGCAACATAGATAATGATGATTGAATGTTGACTGTATTAGAGTAGTGAACATGAGTGAGATTAAGCCAAACAGCATATCATACTCCAGAGACAGTTAAATTTGCAAGCGGAAGACTGTGATAGATAGATAAAATATATGAACTAAGATGAGTCTCCAGAGTGTGATAACATTACCAGGTTAAATAATTACAAGTGCAATCCTAAAATATACCAAATGTGTAAGTGTAATGTCTTCTATTCCAAGTACCATAACCCCGTCAATACAATACCAGGTCTTCATAGACCTGTCAGAGAGTTACATGTAGGAGAGCTCCTCCTCAACATCATAGTAGTCCGCTCTACTTCAAAAGCATCGCCATCACCTGAAACTCAACAAATCTAGTTGGTGTGTACAACACCGTCTCGTAACGTGGGAGTGAGTAGCTAACTCAGTGGAACAATAAAGCATAGGTTAACATGTTATTGACTCAGACAAGCAGTAATGATAAAGCAGTACAATCAAACACTCCTAACTACTCTTATTAATGCAAGTATGGATGCAGTCATGATGGATGCCCTCACCACACCCTCCCTCGTGCGACACCATCTCACGTTCGTAGCATGCTTTCATCCCTTAGTGCTCCACATCTTCCAGGCACATGTAATGCATGATGAGCATAATTACCGAGTTTTAATTAGTCCATTTCAAACAGCAGGATTGGGAAACTAAGGTACCTCCCTTGTATCATTCCCAAACATGATCCATTCTAGGGTCGTCAGTCCTAGTTAATCTCAGACGATGGTGTGTTTTCTAGGTTACTGCAAAGGCTGTTAGGGCTGTTACGCACAAAGGTTACACCGCTCCCCCATCACCTCTTTAACGATTCATCACTATACAGAAACAGGCCTAGTTCATACTCCAAACACCGCGGCAAAACTCTAAGGCTCACCGCGATTCCAGAGTATGCTCGAGGTCACTACAAAGGGCTGTCAGGGCTGTTGCTCGCATTCGTTGCACCACTCCCCCATCACCTTATCAATGTAGGCCGACAGCACGAATATAGTGTCCCATACCAACATAATCGGCTCACGAGTTTGGTTGCTCACTGGTCACTACGGGGAGGCACGTGGCCCCAGCGTAGGCCGACTGCTCGACCATGGTGTTCCATACCACCATGCCCGGCTCATGAGTCTTAGCGGATCGAGGTACCATGGTTAAAAGGGATTTCACTAGTAAGTTTGGTACCCTAGGTTCAAGCAGTGGTGACCAAATATGGTGAACATAGATAAGACAGATCGGGTTGCTTGACGAGCTCAGCTAGCTCGAGCGCACAACAAGTTGAACGATATGAAGCGCATAAGTACTTCGTGTGGCCAACCACTATCGCTAACCAATGTACGACTCGGGTTCGTCGAACACATCTCACGTGGCAAATGAAACTCAGCCACGAATTCGATCCCGTTACCGACTGCCTGGACTATACAATAGCCCCAATCACATTCAATTTCAGATATTTAAAGCAGTAATGGATTAAGATTCAAATCATACAATCAAAGTCTGATATTATCCGTTTAGGACTGCCAGGGCTGTTGCACGCATTCATTGCACCACTCCCCCATCACCCATGACGGATCATACAACGTAAACATGAATTTAACATATGCATTACATAGATAAAATCATAAAAGCAGTTGAGCATGTTATGAAGCACAACACAAGCATGAGTTTGTACATATTCAATTCCTAATCACACAGCTATCCAAGGAAATCATACACATAGCTAAAGGAGTTGAGAATCATATCTCAATACCCTTAAACATTACAATTTACTAACTACTATTCATTCAGACATTTTAACAAACACTTATTCATGTATCAACATACATGACATATGTTGATCACATAGGTATAAGGCCAAATCCTTTCACTAGGGAGTTACCCCAATCATAACACGCATACACCCACGACGGATAGTCATGGCAAGCAGGAATCCAAGTTCCATATTCATTCAGTCATTTCCACAAACACTTGGGCCACGCATCTTAGCAGGTATAGTGTGTTTTGGCAGTGGCGTGATTTAGGGCAAATCCTTTCGTCAAAGGGGTATCGCCAATACACAAATCATAAATCCATGACAATTAGTCATGACGAGCACGAATGAGAATTCTATACTCATTCGGTCATTTTCACAAACACTTAGAATACACTATTTTAACATACACGATGTATGTTAGTAAAACATGCATTAGGGCTATCCTTTCGCCAAGCGAGTATTTTATCCGTGTATATCATATTCATACATCAAATAATCATGACAAGTACATCTCCAAAATTTATACTCATACGGTATTTTCTAGAATACACAATTTCAACTACATAGTGTATATAAGCAAAACATGTATAGGGCGAGTCCTTTCGCCAAACAAGTAATTTATCCACATATAATATATTCATACAACAATTAATCATGTCAAACACATTTTCAAAATTTATACGTATACCGTACTTTCTACAAATACCTAGAGTATGTAGAATTCCATATTTTTCATCTTTAATCGAAACAGAAAACAGACAGCACTTTGTACATGTGCAATTGCATGCAGATCATGAATCTATCATTATCTGACATTGAAAGTGTTGAAAACCATAACCTATACACCTTAAGTCCGCACCTTTTGTCGTCGAATCGTAACGGAGTCAATAGGTTTGCTAAGCTTCCGTATTCAGCAGTTTGGCAACCTATAGAACGAAATAGGTTAGCTATTTCATAACCCACAACCACCCAAGCCCCAAATCAGATTAGGGTTAGGGTTTCTTACCTAGAAACGAAGTCGGATTCGCCGGGAAAGCGACGAGAATGGAGTGGTGAAGCACGTATAGCGGCAGGGAAGAGTGGCAGGGAGATTCTCCCACTCCTCCCACACTTTCTCTCTTTTCTCTCTTCTCTCTCTAGGGTTTCTCCCAAATTCGTATGGCTGCCATGAGAGAGGGTTTAAGGTCCTTATATAGTCTAAAAACTCACCGAAATAGACTCCAGGTGAAAGTATACTTAGGTTGTAACCAAAACGGGTCAGTTTCAGCTCAACGGAGGACTTCTTGCGGGCCTCCATGAGCCAAAGGTCGGACTTAAGCTCACTAACGCTGGATCTACGCTCTATTAAGTTTTCGTTTCAGTGAGATTTCCAGATCACACGTGGCGGACCAGTTTCAGTTCAACGGTCAGCGGATCTCGATCGGAGATTCCGAGTACACGTAAATATATATGAAATTTCTCCTGATCCGAGGGTATAATTTGGTCTGATTCTGACGGTCTGGTTGCTTAAAACTGATCCGCAAGCGAGAGGTGTCAGATTACTATTCAAGATATTTTATTTTGAATTAATTTCGCATTTCTCACACACTTTACTCCGAACTCAAGCGAATAGTGCTGGGACACTATCTGGATTTGATTTTCGAGATGATTGTCAGCCCAGCAAGGCGGTCCTAAGTCCTTAACTTCGTGTTAATCGGACTTCCGACATGCGGTCCAGATCGGATACGGAGTTTCGAGATGCTCCCGAGAGCAGACGGGTAATGAGATTGATCCTAGATTTTAGGGTACCCTAGCGTCAATGATTCTACAAGTCTTGGGTCTTGCAGATCGTATTTAAAGTGATTGGTGCTAATTTCACAGGCACTCTAGTTTAACACTAGCTAAATCTCACTTAATTTCTAAAGGATTTAGTCCTGTAAGATTTCTGTCTGAGGTGGTACCTGGGCCTTTCTAGTTTGTATATAAAGTGATCCGAGTTATACTACTTAGCTAGTTTAAGTTAGTGTCTAGGATGAAAGTACTTAGAAAGATTGAAGAGCAAGGTGGTGAAGGATGGGATTTGTGAAAGAAATGGGTTCACAAGCGATTTTAGCCTTTAGGACTGAGTTTTGACAAGTTGATAAGGTGTTAGGATCGACCCATTGCCTAAGGACGTCTAATCCCAGGTTAGCAAAAATCTGGGATGTTACAATCTACCCCCCTTAAAACAAAATTTTGTCCCCGAAATTGGCTAAGGGTAATAAGGGAAGATTTCTATTATTTCATTTGCCTAAGACTTATTGAGTCCAAGTTTCTACGGGTGGTAAGGTATATACCAGCTGGTTCATTTTAGTCTACCCCCCTTAAAACTTAATTCTTTATCCATTTCTCATACCCTGATGGTTTGCTACCATTTATTTTTGTACCTATTTGGAGTCTTGAGGACAATTCCCAACAATTTAGAGCAAGATAGCTGTTTTCATTGTTTGACCAACATGGAGAGACGGTAATAGTGGGCTCGATCCCGATACATCGATCATCTACCGGGCCAGGGTAGGAAGCTCATCGTATCCCTTCCGAATCCTGGTGGATCCTAGTCTTCTGCTCGGCCAAGCAGTGAGTCCATTGGTAGTCACCCAGGATTGAGAATTGGGTCAAGCCGCGAATGTTTCACAGTTGTATATTTCAGTAACTCCGTAGTCCGATCACTCTACAAATGTAGGAAGTGTCCATCATTGAAAGGCTCAAATGGTCTATGTCTAAGGTTGCCCTTTAAGTCTTAGTCTAAGAGAGTCCTTATTATTATCTATGTCCAAGGAAATGGTGAATCAAATCTTACTAGATCATCCTAAAACGGTTTCTTATAGTAGAACGTGCTAGGGCTTCTATAATGTTCGTATTCAACAAGCACCGTTTCGATCCTGAGCCAGTGGGGTAGGGTCCACCACGTTTCTGCTGCGTCACTCTGATCAAAGAGGTGTATTAGGTGACCTAACTAGATTGGGCTCATAATGTTCTACCCCCCTTAAAAATTTATTTTCACCCTCAAGGCTCAAGATTTATGTCCTGCTCCGTATATCGGAACAAGGTGTAATTTGAGACCTATCCTTGACATGAAATGAGATGCGGTCTCCCACTACATCGGTCTTGGTACCTAGGATTATAGAAAGGGGCTATCACGGATGGGTGTTGTGGTAGATTCCAAGGGCGGATGTGAGTTTGTGGCAAGATGCCTAATCCTACCAAGGAGTTTTGTCACGGTCCAGACTGATCCTATTTAATCATGCCTAGTTTAACGGCAGGTTATCTTTCTTCATTCATATGGACAAAATGTATGCCGACATGGCATGTAATTTGGGACCTAATTCCTAACTATTTGTTGCCCATTTGGGTAATTCCTTGGGCCTAAAAGACAAAGTCGCTATCGGCTATATACTCCTAATACTTTTCAAAGACGAAGTTATAAACTTTTGGTTGCAAGTGGTTCGGCCAACACAGAAGAAATGTTGTGTAGTGGGTCTGAGTCGAATACATGGACCTTCTGCCTAGCTAGGACAGAAAATCGTCGTATCAGTTCTTAATCCTAATTGATCTTGACCTTCTGCTTGATCAGAGCATAGAGTTCATTGGTCACTACCAGGATTGAGAATTCAATTCGAACCGCGAATACCTCGCTTATAGATAGTTTCTCTACTCCGTGTTCCCGATTGTACTAAGTCCTTGAGAAGGTGATTATAAGGGATGCATTGATTGGACCTAACATTAAATTCAAGGGATATATAGGTTTTCTCTAATCGTGAATAGTTTCTATGTCAAACAAGCTCCCTAAGAGTTACTAAGGAAGCCTAAAGTATTAAGGGGATTCAACAATGGAACGGGGTCTCACTCCAACATAAGCAAGCTAACTAACTAAGTCTATCATGCAATTGGCTTAGCAAAATTAATTAGTCCTTTACTTTCCTTAGCCTAACCAGTAGTCTAGTCTTAATTTAGGAGTAGCGGACATCCATAAGTGAGTCCAAAGTCCAAGCTTATACGCTGGATGATTTCACTTCTTTTCTAATACAAGGAAGAGTTTTATCACTTAGGGTCAAGGTTGTCTAATTGGAACTGAGTTGCCTAAAGTTAAATTTAACTACGCCCGAGCATTTCACACATGCTCATACCAACTAAGAGGGTCATAAGGTTCACATTCTTAATTTATTGGATTTCCTACACAGTCATGTCTGTCGAAATCTAGGACCACTGCTCTAGGTCCAAAACTCCAAGGGTCTATTTATCAAACAATCATTTACTCCAAAAGCTTAAGCTATCAGAGTGTGGTGGGTTAATGTATATCAAGGGACTTTATCACTTCAACACTATTTAGCCAGTGGTCTTAAGTTGTATTAAATGGGACTGCGTTACTAATTTGGGATTGGGAATGGCATGTTTGGTAGGAGGGTGAGAGGGGATTAAAATTAATGGTATAGGCTTTGGAAAATGAGCCTTGTGTCGGAAAGTGTGAGATGGGATTTCCAACTCCCAGGGTAATGAATTTCTAAGTGTACATGGAAAGGGGATTTCAGAATTTACTTTTAATTGCACACACTCCAAACTTGGTATTGGAAAACATGGGATACACCAATTTAGGAACCATACCCTACACGTACCTTTATTGTTACTTATACAATTCTATCCACCTTAAACTCACCTACTGCAGTTGGCCGAAAGGGCCTTAAAGGGAGAAAAGGGCTGGAGTTTTGGTTCTTCACGGACTTGGGTTCCAACAGACGTTGTAGGGTCCCAAATGATAGAGATCGAAGGAGGAAAATGGAGAGCTCAGATGGGTGAGGAAGCTCATACGATTTTTGAGCTTCAAAGGGGAGTGTGGGAGTCCAAATGAGAGAAACGGAGAGGAAAGGGAGGAAAGGACTGCCGTGGACGATGGTAATGGGTGTGTGGTGGTCGAAAATAGCAGAGAGGACTATTGGAAGGGCGATTTCGAAAAGAAAACAGCAAGTGTAGAGGGAAAAACGGCTTGGGGGGAGGGTTGTGAAGGAAGTAGGGTTTCAGGAGGGTTTCGATGGATGGGATATACATTAGGGGGGTCCCACAACCCCCAAACTTGGTCGGCCCGAGCCGCGGGCTTGGTCCATCAAAAAAAACGGCGAGGCCTCGCCAAAAACTTTTAGATTTGTAAAAGGGGCCCCCATGGTCGTGTTCCTCCAGTCCCCTAGGCCCCAAAAAATACTGGGTCCCACCTTGGATCCCTCTGGAAGTGCTCCGTTTGGCCCCCGGACCCCGATTCGCTCCATTTCGGGTACTTTCGGGATAATTGGACATATCTTGCAATCCGGAATGAGTTATCTGACGTAAAATATATGAATTTAGGGTAGAACGAGCTAATGAAGCCAACCAACCCAGCTATGCAAGGTTGCAAAGCCCGAAATTATGAAAAAAACCCTCCGAATGATGGTCGTTACCCTGTTTCAATTTCGTTTTACTAAAAATAGTAGTTTTAGTTTGATTACTCCTCATCTGTTGGGCTTTAGGAGTTGCGCTCACCGCGTAAAGAGCTCAGAATAATTAGGAAAACGGTTTGGTGAAGTCAAATAGGACACTTACTATTTTTAATTGACAACCTTGTGCACTAGTAGACATCACGACCTTATAGTAAGTTACAAATTCTAGGAGTTTTAGTTGTAGTTTGTTTCTGATTTCTTTCCTAGTACTTGGTATCCCTATTTAAAGGGTTGTAAACTCATTTTTAGTCATTCATTAATCAATTTCGAATTTAGTAGAATTTATTTCTATTTTCTGCTTTCTTTCCTCACGGATTCGAGAAGTCTCTGTGAGGAGTCCAGAGAAGCTCCGAGGATTCAGAGTAGTTATCCTCATCACATTTATCCCGTATTCTACCGATTTTCAACGGTTGGGGTGAGGTGGATTGTAATCTAAAATCATCTATAGACGGCCTAGGGGTGATTCGAGATCGTTTCGTGCAATAATTGAGGCCTACGGGTCCAATCTCGACGGTTGATCTCAACCAATTGTGTTATGTGGCGAAATTAGAGAACCTAAGTCTGTTTCTAAATTCCGTCGCTCCCTCCTAAGTCAGAATGCATCAGATTGCGTCAGAGTGCGTCGTGTGACCATAACCCAGGTCCGGTTTAATCCAAATCATGCTCTGATACCATCTGTAACATCCCGAAAAATCGAGGGTCGAGTAGTAACTCAACTCTCGAGTTTCCAGAACATCACTTATGCAACATAGATAATGATGATTGAATGTTGACTGTATTAGAGTAGTGAACATGAGTGAGATTAAGCCAAACAACATATCATACTCCAGAGACAGTTAAATTTGCAAGCGGAAGACTGTGATAGATAGATAAAATATATGAACTAAGATGAGTCTCCAGAGTGTGATAACATTACCAGGTTAAATAATTACAAGTGCCATCCTAAAATATACCAAATGTGTAAGTGTAATGTCTTCTATTCCAAGTACCATAGCCCCATCAATACAATACCAGGTCTTCATAGACCTGTCAGAGAGCTACATGTAGGAGAGCTCCTCCTCAACATCATAGTAGTCCGGCTCTGCTTCATAAGCATCGCCATCACCTGAAACTCAACAAATCTAGTTGGTGTGTACAACACCGTCCCGTAACGTGGGAGTGAGTAGCTAACTCAGTGGAACAATAAAGCATAGGTTAACATGTTGTCGACTCAGTCAAGCAGTAATGATAAAGCAGTACAATCAAATACTCCTAACTACTCTTATTAATGCAAGTATGGATGCAGTCATGATGGATGCCCTCACCACACCCTCCCTCATGCGACACCATCTCACGTTCGCGACATGCTTTCATCCCTCAGTGCTCCACATCTTCCAGGCACATGTAATGCATGATGAGCATGATTATCGAGTTTTTAATTAGTTCATTTCAAACAGCAGGATTGGGAAACTAAGGTACCTCCCTTGTATCATTCCCAAACATGATCCATTCTAGGGTCGTCAGTCCTAGTTAATCTCAGACGATGGTGTGTTTTCTAGGTTACTGCAAAGGCTGCCAGGGCTGTTACGCACAAAGGTTACACCGCTCCCCCATCACCTCTTTAACGATTCATCACTATACAGAAACAGGCCTAGTTCATACTCCATACACCGCGGCAAAACTCTAAGGCTCACCGCGATTCTAGAGTATGCTCAAGGTCACTACAAAGGGCTTCTAGGGCTGTTGCTAGCATTCGTTGCACCACTCCCCCATCACCTTATCAATGTAGGCCGACAGCACAAATATAGTGTCTTATACCACCATAATCGGCTCACGAGTTCGGTTGCTCACTGGTCACTACAGGGAGGCACGTGGCCCCAGCGTAGGCCGACAGCTCGACCACGGTGTCCCATACCACCATGCCCGGCTCATGAGTCTTAGCGGATCGAGGTACCATGGTTAAAAGGAATTTCACTGGTAAGTTTGGTACCCTAGGTTCAAGCAGTGGTGACCAAACATGGTGAACATACATAAGACAGATCGGGTTGCTTGACGAGCTCGGCTAGCTCGAGCACACAACAAGTTGAACGATATGAAGCGCATAAGCATTTCGTGTGGCCAACCACTATCGCCAACCGATGTACGACTCGGGTTCGTCGAACACATCTCACGTGGCAAATGAAACTCAGCCACGAATTCGATCCCGTTACCGACTGCCTGGACTATACGATAGCCCCAATCACATTCAATTTCAGATATTTAAAGCAGTAATGGATCAAGATTCAAATCATACAATCAAAGTCTGATATTATCCGTTTAGGGCTGCCAAGGTTGTTGCACGCATTCATTGCACCACTCCCCCATCACCCATGATAGATCATACAATGTAAACATGAATTTAACATATGCATTACATAGATAAAATCATAAAAGCAGTTGAGCATGTTATGAAGCACAACACAAGCATGAGTTTGTACATATTCAATTCCTAATCACACAGCTATCCAAGGAAATCATATACATAGTTAAAGGAGTTGAGAATCATATCTCAACACCCTTAAACATTACAATTTACTAACTACTACTCATTCAGACATTTCAACAAGCACTTTAAAATTCATGTATCAACATACATGACATATGTTGATCACATAGTGTAACGACCCATAAATTTTCGTACTTTGGCTCGAGTACCACCTCGACCAGAAATCAATTAGGATTAAATCCTTTAGAAATTTAACAAAGTTAACTAGGTACAAAACTCGATTAGCCATGAAATCCGTTGGGATCGCTTTAAATACGATCTGCTAGACCCAAAACTTGCAAAATCATTGACTCTAGGTTACCCTAAAGTTTTGGATCAAACTCATTACCCGGCTACTCTCGGGAATGAAATGAAACTTCGTATTAGGTCTAGACTGCACATCGGAAGTCCGATTCAAACGAAGTTAAGGAACTAGGACCGCCTCACTGGGCTTGACAACCATCTCGGAAATCAGGTCCAGATGATGTCCCACGGCTATTCGCTTGAGTCCGGAGCGAGGGAGTGTGAAAACCACTCTTTTCTTTACAAAATAAATATCTGGAATAGTGATCTGGCACCACTCGCTTGCGGATCAGTATTAAACAACCAGACCATCAGAATCAGACCAAATTACACCCTCGGATCAGGAAAAATTTCAGGAACATTTACATGTACTTGGAATTTCGGATCATGGCCCACTGACCGTTGAACTGAAAATGGTCCGCCACGTGTGATCTGGGAATCCGACCGAGATGAAAACGTAATCCCACGTAGATCCATGAGTTGTGAACTTAAGTCTGACATTTGGCTCAAGGAGGGCCACCAGAAACCCTCTTTTGAGCTGGAAAAGCACCGAAATGCTTATAATAGACGTACCCCTTGAACAAGAGTCTATTTCGGAGAGGTTTTAGGCTATATAAGGGCCTTAGAACAGCCCCTCTCACAGCCATACGAATTTGGGATAAAACCCTAGAGAGAGAGAGAGAAAAGGGAGAGAAAACTTGGGATTTGAGGGAGCACCTTCCTCCTACTGCTTTCGATCTTCACACGGGCTGCACTGCCTCTTTCCAGGCGCTTTTCCGGCGATACCAACTCCGTCTTAAGGTGAGAAACCCTAACCCTAGATCTGATTTGAGGTGTATAGGCTATAGGTTATGAAATAGCTAACCGATTTCACTCTTTAGGCTAGAAAACTCCCGAATACGGAAGCTCATCGAACCGTGCTGATCCGTTGAGATTCCAAGGAGCAAGGTGAGAACTTTAGGTGTATAGGTTACGGTTTTCAACGCTTTCAATGTCAGATAATGATAGATTCATGATCTGCATGCAAATGCACATCTAAAAAGTGCTTTCCGTTTTCTGTTTCGATTAAAGTTGTAGAATATGGAATTTCACATACATTAGGTATACGTAGAAATACCGTATACGTATTTTTTTTGGAAAAGTGTTTGACATGTTTATTTGATATATGGTTATACGATATATGGATAAAATACTTGTTTGGCGAAAGGAATCGCCGTAATACATGTTTGCTTATAAACACTATGTACGTTGAAATTGTGTATTCTAGAAATACCGTATATGTATAAATTTTGGAAATGCAATTGTCATGGTTAATTGCTGTATGATTATGATATACATGGATAAAATACTCGCTTCGCGAAAGGATAGCCCTAATACATATTTTACTAACATACGTCGTGTATGTTGAAATAGTGCACTCTAAGTGTTTGTGTAAATGCTTGTGAGAGCAAATGCTTAGATGTTAGCACCATAGGTCAGTGCTGTGATAGAATTCTTGACTACCTTAGAGACATGTAAGATTCCCTCCATGTGGTTGTTTACTTCAACCACTCACATATGATGTATATGTGTTTGTATCCCTATCTGTATAGTGCTCTATTACATGCTTTACAACATGCTTTATATCATGCTTTATAACATGCCTTATGACATGCCTCCTAGCATGCTTGTATTACTTTGTTTATCATGCTTAACTCCACATGCTATTGATGAGAACTATTTGAGTTTGGGACTATGTTTATAGTCCAGACATTCGGTACCAGACTTGAGGTTGTGGCTGAGATTCATGTCGCCACAAGGGATGTGTCTGACGAACCCGAGTCGTACTTCGGTTGGCGATAGTAGTTGGCCACACGGAGTGCTCTTGCGCTTCATATCGCCCAACTTGTTGTTCGCTCGAGCTAGTCAGGCTCGTCAAGTAACCCGATATGTCGAATATGTGTTCAGCATATTTGGTCATTACTGTTTGAACCTAGGGTACCAAACTTACCAGTGGCAATCCCGTTAACCATGGTACCTTGATCCGCTAAGACTCATGAGCCGGACATGGTGGTATGGGACACCGTGGCCGAGCTGTCGGCCTATGTTGGGGCCAAGTACCTCCCCGTAGTGACCATTGAGCAACCCAAACTCGTGAACGGAATACAGTGGTATGGGACACTGTATTCAAGCTGTCGATACTTACGGCGAGAGCCGAGTACGGTGAGACCTGTACTCGTGCTGACGGGCGACGAGTCCTCTGTAGTATCTTCGAGTATACTCCAAGGTCTGTGATTGGCGACGAGTCTTTCACAGCAACTAGAGTATGAGTTGAGCCGAGTACGTTGAGACCTGTATTCGAGCTGACGGCTAGTGATTGAGCCGAGTACGGTGAGACCTGTACTCGAGCTGACGGTCAACAATTGAGCCGCATACGGTGAGATCTGTATCCGTGCTGACGGGTGACGAGCCCTTTGTGATGCCTTCGTTGTGCCTCTCAAACCATAGTATCGTATGAGATTAACTAGGATTGACGACCCTAGAATGGATCATGTTAGGGAATGATACAAGGGAGGTACCTTAGTTTCCTAATACTGCTGTTTGAAACGGACTAATAACAACTCGGTAATCATGATCATCATTGCACCACATGTGCCTAGTAGATGTGGAGCACTGAGAGAGTTATGCATTCGCGAACGTAAGATGATGTCGCATGAGGGTGGTTTGGCAAGGGCATAATTCATCATGTCATTTCATACTTGCATTTAATAAGAGTAGTTAAACTTGTTTGATTGTACCGCTTTATCATTACTTCTTGATTGAGTTGATAACATGTTAACCTATGCTTTACTATTCCACTGAGTTAGCTACTCATTCCCACGTTACAGGACGGTGTTTGCAACACCAACCAGACTCTGTCGCAGGTATAGACGGCGTGTCGGTTCAGGAGCCGGAGCCCGATTTCGACGATGACCAAGATGAGTTCTCATTTATGCAGTACTCTGACGGCTTTGCTTAGGCCGACTGCATCGCGGGGATTTCAGGACTCATCTTTTAGATTGTATTTTGATTTTTGATTATGAAACAGTATATGTATATGGGTACTCAGTTAGTGTTCATACTCAGGTGTTCATAAAAATCTTGTTTCTTTATATACCTTAAATATACAATTTCACTCTTCCGCTTGCCTTTATACAATTGAAGTGGAGTATGAATTACTGTTTTGGTATAATCTCATTCATGTTTATTGCTCTAACTCAGACGACATTTAACCATCACTATTTATGTTGCATAAGTGATGCGTTGGAACTCGAGAGTTGAGTTTATACTCGACCTCCGAATTTCAGGGCGTTACACATAGGTATAAGGCCAAATCCTTTCACTAGGGAGTTACCCCAATCATAACACGCATACACCCACGACGGATAGTCATGGCAAGCAGGAATCCAAGTTCCATATTCATTAAGTCATTTCCACAAATACTTGGGCCACACATCTTAGCATGTATAGTGTGTTTTGGCCATGGCGTGATTTAGGGCAAATCCTTTCGTCAAAGGGGTATCGCCAATACACAAATCATAAATCTATGACAATTAGTCATGGCGAGCACGAATGAGAATTCCATACTCATTCGGTCATTTTCACAAACACTTAGAATACACTATTTTAACATACATGATGTATGTTAGTAAAACATGCATTAGGGCTATCCTTTCGCCAAGCGAGTATTTTATCCGTGTATATCATATTCATACAGCAAATAATCATGACAAGTACATCTCCAAAATTTATACGTATACTGTAACATCCCGAAAAATCGAGGGTTGAGTAGTAACTCAACTCTTGAGTTTCCAGAACATCACTTATGCAACATAGATAATGATGATTGAATGTTGACTGTATTAGAGTAGTGAACATGAGTGAGATTAAGCCAAACAGCATATCATACTCCAGAGACAGTTAAATTTGCAAGCGGAAGACTGTGATAGATAGATAAAATATATGAACTAAGATGAGTCTCCGGAGTGTATAACATTACCAGGTTAAATAAATACAAGTGTCATCCTAAAATATACCAAATGTGTAAGTGTAATGTCTTCTATTCCAAGTACCATAGCCCCGTCAATACAATACCAGGTCTTCATAGACCTGTCAGAGAGCTACATGTAGGAGAGCTCCACCTCAACATCATAGTAGTCCGGCTCTGCTTCATAAGCATCGCCATCACCTGAAACTCAACAAATCTGGTTGGTGTGTACAACACCATCCCGTAACGTGGGAGTGAGTAGCTAACTCAGTGGAACAATAAAGCATAGGTTAACATGTTATCGACTCAGTCAAGCAGTAATGATAAAGCAGTACTGTAACATCCCGGATTTTCGCCAACCTGGAATTAGACGTCCTTGGGCGATGGGTCAATCCTAACACAGGTTTAACTTCCCAAACGCTCAATTAAAGCCTCAAATCCCTTTTTAAACAATTTTCTTCGCAAATCCCACCCTTCACTACCTTGTGCTTTCAATTTTTCAAAGCACTTTCGCCCTAGACACTATCTTAAACTAGCTAAGTAGTAAAACTTGGATCACTTTATATATAAACTGCAAAGGCCTAAGTACCATCTCAACCAGAAAACAATTAGGATTAAATCCTTTAGAAATTTAACAAAGTTAACTAAGTGCAAAACTCGATTAGCCATGAAATCCGTTGGGATCGCTTTAAATACGATCTGCAAGACCCAAAACTTGCAAAATCAGTGACTCTAGGTTACCCTAAAGTTTAGAACCAAACTCATTTCTCGTCTGCTCTCGGGAATGAAACGAAACTTCGTATTAGGTCTAGACCGCACATCGGGAGTCCGATTAACACGAAGCTAAGAAACTAGGACCGCCTCACTGGGCTTGACAATCATCTCAAAAATCAGATCCAGCCGATGTCCCACGGCCATTCGTTTCGATCCGGAGCAAGGGAGTGTGAAAAACACTATTCCCATTCCAAAATCAATATCTGGAATAGTGATCTGGCACCATTCGCTTGTGCATCAGTATTAGGCAACCAGACCGTCGGAATCAGACCAAATTACACCCTCGGATCAGGAAAAATTTCAGGAACATTTACATGTGCTTGGAATTTCGGATCGTGGTCCACTGACCGTTGAACTGAAAGTGGTCCGCCACGTGCGATCTGGAAATCCGATCTAGTCGAAAACATAATCCCACATAGATCCATGTGTGGTGAGCTTAAGTCTGACGTTTGACTCAAGGACGGCCACCAGAACCTCTCTTTTGAGCTGGAAAAGTAACGAAATACCCATATTAGCAGTAACCCTTGAACAGGAGTCTATTTCGGTGAGTTTTGAGACTATATAAGGACCTTAAACCCTCTCTCATGACAGCCATACGAATTTGGGATTTGAGAGAGGGAAAAGAGAGAGAAAGTGAGGGAGAAGTGGGAGAATCTCTCTGTCGTCGTTCCCTGTCATTACACGGCCCACACCGCCTCATTTCAGGCACTCTCCCGACGGTATCCACTCCGTTTGAAGGTGAGAAACCCTAACCCTAGGTCTGATTTGAAGTATGTAGGTTGTAGGTTGAGTAAAGGCTAACCGATTCCGCTCTTTAGGCTAGAAAACTCCCGTATACGGAAGCTCAACAACCCTATCGATTCCGTTGCGATTCTACGACAAAAGGTGCGGACTTTAGGTGTATAGGTTATGGTTTTCAACGCTTTCAATGTCAGATAATGATAGATTCATGATCTGCATGCAATTGCACATGTACAAAGTGCTGTCTGTTTTCCGTTTCGATTAAAGATGAAAAATATGGAATTCTACATACTCTAGGTATTTGTAGAAAGTACGGTATACGTATTTTTTTTGAAAATGTGTTTGACATGTTTATTTGTTGTATGGATATATGATATATGGATAAAATACTTATTTGGTGAAAGGATTCGCCTAAATACATGTTTTACTTATATACACTATGTATGTTGAAATTGCGTATTCTAGAAAATACTGTATACGTATAAATTTTGGAGATGTATTTATCATGATTATTTGCTGTAATAATATATTATACATGGATAAAATACTCGCTTGGCTAAGGGATAGCCCTAATACATGTTTTGCTAACATGCACCATGTATGTTGTAATAGTGTCTTCTAAGTGTTTGTGAAAATGACTGAATGAGTATGGAATCCTAATTCGTGCTCACCATGACTAATTGTCATGGATTCATGATTTATGTATTGGCGATGCCCCTTTGAAGAAAGGATTTGCCCTAAGTCACGCCACGGCCAATATACACTATACATGCTAAAATGTGTGGCCCAAGTGTTTGTGGAAATAGCTGAATGAATATGGGACTTGGGTTCCTGCTTACCATGACTATCCGTCGTGGGTGTACGCGTGTTATGATTGGGGCAACTCCCTAGTGAAAGGATTTGGCCTAATGCCTATGTGATCGACATATGTCACGTATGTTGGTGTATGTTTGTTTAAGTGTTTCTTGAAATGTCTGAATGTGTAGTAGTTAGCAAATTGTAATGTATAAGGGTGTTGAGATATGATTCTCAACCTCTTTTAACTATGTGTATGATCTCCTTTGATAGTTGTGTGATTAGGAATTGAACATGTACAAACTTATGCTTGTGTTGTGATTCATAACATGCTCAACTACTTTATGATTTTAATTATGTAATGCATATGTTTAAATCCATATTTACGTTGTATGATCCGTCATGGCTGATGGGGGAGCGGAGCAACGAGTGCGTGCAACAGCCCTGGCAGCCCTAAACGGATAATACCAGACCTTGACTGTATGAGTTGAATCTTGATCCATTACTGCTTGATCTATCTGCAATTGATTGTGTTTGGGGCTATGATTATAGCCCAGGCAATCGGTAACGGGATTGAACTCGTGGCTGAGATTCATTTGCCACGTGGGATGTGTTCGACGAACTCGAGTCGTGCGTTGCCTGTCAGCAGTGGCTAGGCCACACGAAGTTGTTTATGCACTTCATGTCGTGCAGCTCAACGGACGATCGTGCTAGTCGAGCTCGTCAAGTAACCCGATCTGCCTTATGCATGTTCACCCTGTTTGGATGCTACTGCTTGAACCTAGGGTACCAAACTTACCAGTGAAACCCCTTTTAACCATGGTACCTCGATCCGCTAAGACGCATGAGCCGGGCATGGTGGTATAGGACACCGTGGTCGAGCTGTCGGCCTACGCTGGGGCCATGTGCCTCCCCGTAGTGACCATTGCGCAACCAAACTCGTGAGCCGAATACGGTGGTATGGGACACTGTATTCGAGCTGTCGATACTTACGGCGAGAGCCGAGTACGGTGAGACCTGTGCTCGTGCTGACGGGCGACAAGTCCTCCGTAGTATCTTCGAGTATACTCCAAGTGTCTGTGATTTGCGACGAGTCTTTCACAGCAACTAGAGTATGAATTGAGCCGAGTACGGTGAGACCTGTACTCGCGCTGACGGCTAGTGATTGAGCCGAGTATGGTGAGACCTGTACTCGAGCTGACGGCCAGCAATTGAGCCGCATACGGTGAGATCTGTATCCGCGCTGACGGGTGACGAGCCCTTTGCGATGCCTTCACTACGCTTCTCAAACCATAATATCGTATGAGATTAACTAGGATTGACGACCCTAGAATGGATCATGTTTGGGGATGATACAAGGGAGGTACCTTAGTTTCCCAATACTGCTGTTTGAAATGGACTAATAATAACTCGGTAATCATGATCATCATCGCACCGCATGTGCTTAGTAGATGTGGCGCACTGAGGGAGTTAAGCATTCGCGAACGTAAGATGATGTCGCTTGAGGGTGGTTTGGCAAGGGCATACAGCATCATGTCATTTCATTCTCTCATTTAATAAGAGTAGTTAGAATTGTTTGATTTGTACTGCTTTATCATTACTGCTTGATTGAATTGATAACATGTTAACCTATGCTTTATTGTTCCACTGAGTTAGCTACTCACTCCCACGTTACGGGACGGTGTTTGCAACACCAACCAGATTTGTTGAGTTTCAGGTGATGGCGATGCTTGTGAAGCAGAGCCGGACTACTTCTGTGATGATAGGAGGAGTCCTCCTATCTGTATCTCTCTGGCAGGTCAATGAAGACCTGATATGGTATTGACGGGGCTATGGTACATGGGATAGGAGGCATTACACTTCCTCACATTTGGTACATTTTAGAACTGCACTTGTATTTATTTAACCTGGTAATGTTATCACACTCTGGAGACTCATCATAGTTTATATATTTTATCTATCTATCACAGTCTTCCGCTTGCAAATTTAACTGTCTCTGGAGTATGATATGCTGTTTTGGCTTAATCTCACTCATGTTCAATGCACGAATACAGTCAACATTCAATCATCATTCATTTTGTTGCATAAGTGATGTTCTGGAACTCGGGAGTTGAGTTTATGCTCGACCCCCGATTTTCAGGGCGTTACAAGTACAATCAAACACTCCTAACTACTCTTATTAATGCAAGTATGGATGCATTCATGATGTATGCCCTCACTGACATACTCCCTCATGCGACACCCTCTTCGTTCGCGGCATGCTTTCATCCCTTAGTGCTCCATATCTTCCAGGCACATGCAATGCATGATGAGCATGATTACCGAGTTTTTATTAGTCCATTTCAAACAGCAGGATTGGAAAACTAAGGTACCTCCCTTGTATCATTCCCAAACATGATCCATTCTAGGGTCGTCAGTCCTAGACGATCTCATACGATGGTGTGTTTCTAGGTCGCTGCAAGGGTTGCCAGGGCTGTTACACGGAATCGTTGCACCACTCCCCCATCACCTTATCAATACAGGCCTAGTTTATACTCTGTTACTACGGGAAGGCTCATTGCCTCACCCCAGATTCAGAGTATGCTCGAGGTCACTACAAAGGGCTGTCAGGGCTATTACACGGAATCGTTGCACCACTCCCCCATCACCTTATCAATGTAGGCCGACAGCACGAATATAGTGTCCCATACCACCATAATCGACTCACGAGTCTGGTTACTCACTGGTCACTACGGGGAGGCACGTGGCCCCAGCGTAGGCCGACAACTAGACCACGGTGTCCCATACCACCATGCTCGGCTCGTGAGTCTTAGCGGATCGAGGTACCATGGTTAAAAGGGATTTCACTGGTAAGTTTGGTACCCTAGGTTCAAGCAGTAGCGTCCAAACATGGTGATCATACATAAGACAGATCGGGTTGCTTGACGGGCTCGGCTAGCTCGAGCGCACAACAAGTTGAACGACATGAAGTGCATAAGCACTTCGCGTGGCCAACCACTATCGCCAATCGAAGTACGACTCGGGTTCGTCGAACACATCTCACGTGGCAAATGAATCTCAGTCACGCATTCATTTTCGTTACCGATTGTCTGGACTATAAACATAGCCCCAAACACAATCAATTTCAGATAAATAAAATAGTAATGGATGAAGATTCAGATCATACAATCAAGTCTTGTATTATCCGTTTAGGGCTGTCAGGGCTGTTGCACGGAATCGTTGCTCCACTCCCCCATCACCCATGATGGATCATACAACGTAAATATGAATTTAAACATATGCATTGCATAGATAAAATCATAAAAGCAGTTGAGCATGTTATGAAACACAACACAAGCATAAGTTTGTACATATTCAATTCCTAATCACGCAACTATCCACGGAAATCATACGCATAGTTAAAAGAGTTAAGAATCATATCTCAACACCCTTATACCTTACAATCTACTAACTACTACTCATTCAGACATTTCAACAAACACTTTAAAATACATACATCAACATACGCGACATATGTTGAACACATAGGCATTAGGCCAAATCCTTTCACTAGGGAGTTGCCCCAATCATAACACGCGAACACCCACGACGGATAGTCATGGCAAACAGGAATCCAAGTTCCATATTCATTCAGTCATTTCCACAAACACTTGGGCCACACATTTTAGCATATATAGTGTATATTGGTCGTGGCGTGATTTAGGGCAAATCCTTTCGTCAAAGGGGAACCGCCAATACAACAATCATGAATCCATGACAATTAGTCATGGCGAGCACGAATGAGAATTCTATACTCATTCGGTCATTTTCACAAACACTTAGAATACATTATTTTAACATACATGATGTATGTTAGTAAAACATGCATTAGGGCGATCCTTTCGCCAAGCGAGTATTTTATCCGTGTATATCATATTCATACAGCAAATAATTATGATAAATACATCTCCAAAATTTATATGTATACGGTATTTTCTAGAATACACAATTTCAACATACATAGTGTATATAAACAAAACATGTATAGGGCGAGTCCTTTCGCCAAACAATTAATTTATCCACATATAATATATTCATACAACAATTAATCATGTCAAACACATTTTCAAAATTTATACGTATACCGTACTTTCTACAAATACCTAGAGTATGTAGAATTCCATATTTTTCATCTTTAATCGAAACGGAAAACAGACAGCACTTTGTACATGTGCAATTGCATGCAGATCATGAATCTATCATGATTTGACATTGAAAGCGTTGAAAACCATAACCTATACACCTAAAGTCCGCACCTTTTGTCGTAGAATCGTAACGGAGTCGATAGGTTTGCTAAGCTTCCGTATTCGGCAGTTTGGCCACCTAGAGAACGAAGTAGGTTAGCTATTTCATAACCTACAACTATCAAAACTCCAAAACAGGTTAGGGTTAGGGTTTCTTACCTAAAAACAGAGCTGAAATCGCCGGGAAAGCGATTAGAACGGAGTGGTGGAGCTCGTATAGCGACAGGGAAGAGTGGCAGGGAGATTCTTCCACTGCTCCCACACTTTCTCTCTCTTTTCTCTCTTCTCTCTCTAGGGTTTCTCTCAAATTCGTATGGCTGCCATGAGAGAGGGTTTAAGGTCCTTATATAGCCTAAAAACTAACCGAAATAGACTCCAGGTCAAAGTATACTTACGTTATAACCAAAGTGAGTTGGTTTCAGCTCAACGGAGGACTTCTTGCGGGCCTCCTTGAGCCAAAGGTCGGACTTAAGCTCACCGACACCGGATCTACATACTATTAAGTTTTCGTTTCGGTGGGGATTCCAGATCACACGTGGCGGACCAATTTCGGTTCAACGGTCAGCGGATCTCGATCGGAGATTCCGAGTACATGTAAATGTGTATGAAATTTCTCCTGATCCGAGGGTGTAATTTGGTCTGATTCTGACGGTCTGGTTGCTTAAAACTGATCCGCAAGTGAGAGGTGCCAGATTACTATTCAAAATATTTTATTTTGAAATAATTTCACATTTCTCACAATCTTCACTCCGACCTCAAGCGAATAGCCGTGGGACACTGTCTGGATTTGATTTCCGAGATGGTTGTCAACCCAGCAAGGCGGTCCTAATTCCTTAACTTCGTGTTAATCGGACTTCCGACGTGCGGTCCAGATCTAATACGGAGTTTCGAGATGCTCCTGAGAGCAGCTGGGTAATGAGATTGATCCTAGATTTTAGGGTAACCTAGCATCAATGATTCTACAAGTTTTGGGTCTTACAGATCGTATTTAAAGTGATTGGTGCTAATTTCACAGACACTCTAGTTTAACACTGGCTAATTCTTGCCTAATTTCTAAAGGATTTAGGCCTGAGCAATTTCTGTCTGAGGTGGTACTTGGGCCTTTGTAGTTTGTATATAAAGTGATCCAAGTTATACTACTTAGCTAGATTAAGTTAGTGTCTAGGATGAAAGTACTTTTAAAAATTGAAAGATCAAGGTGGTGAAGGGTGAGATTTGTGAAGAAAATGGTTTAAGGAGCGATTTTAGACTGTGAGATTCAGTTCTGACAAGTTAATAAGGTGTTACGATCGACCCATCGCCTAAGGACGTCTAATCCCAGGTTGGCAAAAATCCGGGATGTTACATATACGGTATTTTCTAGAATACACAATTTCAACATACATAGTGTATATAAGCAAAACATGTATAGGGCGAGTCCTTTCGCCAAACAAGTAATTTATCCACATATAATATATTCATACAACAATTAATCATGTCAAACACATTTTCAAAATTTATACGTATACCATACTTTCTACAAATACCTAAAGTATGTAGAATTCCATATTTTTCATCTTTAATCGAAACGGAAAACAGACAGCACTTTGTACATGTGCAATTGCATGCAGATCATGAATCTATCATTATCTGACATTGAAAGCGTTGAAAACCATAACCTATACACCTAAAGTTCGCACCTTTTGTCGTAGAATCGTAACGGAGTCGATAGGTTTGTTAAGCTTCCGTATTCGGCAGTTTGGCAACCTATAGAACGAAATAGGTTAGCTATTTCATAACCTACAACCACCCAAGCTCCAAATCAGATTAGGGTTAGGGTTTCTTACCTAGAAACGGAGTCGGATTCGCCGGGAAAGTGACGAGAATGGAGTGGTGAAGCACGTATAGCGGCAGGGAAGAGTGGCAGGGAGATTCTCCCACTCCTCCCACACTTTCTCTCTCTTTTCTCTCTTCTCTCTCTAGGGTTTCTCCCAAATTCGTATGGCTGCCATGAGAGAGGGTTTAAGGTCCTTATATAGTCTAAAAACTCACCGAAATAGACTCCAGGTCAAAGTATACTTAGGTTGTAACCAAAACGGGTCAGTTTCAGCTCAACGGAGGACTTCTGGCGGGCCTCCTTGAGCCAAAGGTCGGACTTAAGCTCACTAACGCTGGATCTACGTTCTATTAAGTTTTTGTTTCAGTGGGATTTCCAGAGCACACGTGGCGGACCAATTTCAGTTCAACGGTCAGCGGATCTCGATCAGAGATTCCGAGTACATGTAAATGTGTATGAAATTTCTCCTGATCTAAGGGTGTAATTTGGTCTGGTTGCTTAAAACTGATCCGCAAGCGAGAGGTGCCAGATTACTATTTAAGATATTTTATTTTGAATTAATTTCGCATTTCTCACACTCTTTACTCCGAACTCAAGCGAATAGCGCTGGGATACTATCTGGATTTGATTTTCGAGATAGTTGTCAAGCCCAGCAAGGCGGTCCTAAGTCCTTAACTTCGTGTTAATCGGACTTCCGACGTGCGGTCCAGATCTGATACGGAGTTTCAAGATGCTCCCGAGAGCAAACGGGTAATGAGATTGATCCTAGATTTTAGGGTACCCTAGCGTCAATGATTCTACAAGTTTTGGGTCTTGCAGATCGTATTTAAAGTGATTGGTGCTAATTTCATAGGCACTCTAGTTTAACACTAGCTAAATCTCGCTTAATTTCTAAAGGATTTAGTCCTATAAGATTTCTGTCTGAGGTGGTACCTGGGCCTTTGTAGTTTGTATATAAAGTGATCCAAGTTATACTACTTAGGTAGTTTAAGTTAGTGTCTAGGATGAAAGTACTTAGAAAGATTGAAGAGCAAGGTGGTGAAGGATGGGATTTGTGAAAGAAATGGGTTCACAAGCGATTTTAGCCTTTGGGACTGAGTTTTGACAAGTTCATAAGGTGTTAGGATCGACCCATTGCCTAAGGACGTCTAATCCCAGGTTGGCAAAAATCCGGGATGTTACAAAGAAGCACACTGACTTAAGATTCTTGTTTATGTATCGGCCGCGATATGTGTGCATTAATGAAAAAAAAAATTATGACTTCTCATACAATACGATTATATGCGACGTGTCACATGGACAACTCAAAAGGGTGAGGCAACAGATATCTTTCAGTATAGCCTCGATCAGGTATAATCAATGGGGAGACAACACGTGGAACCAGGATCAATTGCATTTATTACATTGGTCAACAGAACAATATCGCTTTCACCTTTTTCCCAAAGACCAAGTGACGTTAGGGGCAATGTACCTTATTTTTTGCCATTTTGGAAAAGCCAATAAGAGAGCGTGACATTGTATGAGAAATAGAAAATGGATGAAAAGATCTTCAAAATATTTAAAGCACTTTTCGCAGAATCACAGCTAGCGTAAGTTCAATTTTACACGTCAGTGGATGGTCAGCGAAGTGATGTGGTCGAGTTACTCAAAACTCTAACAAGCGAAAAGATAAACACGGTCGAGTAGTCTAAGGTTCAAAAGGCGACCGAGTGCTTGGACAATAGAAGAGGAACAATCGCAAAAGAAAATATAATAAAAGAATGATCTACAGAAAGCTTTTTCAATGCTATAACTGTTGCAGTAATGGAAGAAAGATCTGAAAGAATAAGTTGTATAACATAACTTTATAACTAGCAGAGGAATTCAACAAAGAAAAACACAATCCAATAAAAAAAAATCAATTTACCAATTTACTTTTATCTCAGCTTATCCTAAGAGTAATGATAATTCTTTGTTATAATCTTTAGTTGTAATCCAAATCAATGCTCATGCATTCAATTTGTTCTCTATCCAATATCACGCAATTCTTTCAAGAGATGCATTCTTGCAGTTGTTCCTGGTAATCGGATTACCGCCTGATCATTATAAATTTCTACAAGTGATTGAGTAAGCGACAATATCTTCTCAAATATGATCATACATGTTCATGTTAAATGTATCTACTTATTTTGACACTTAAAGTCAAAGTTAATCAGTTAACATGGAGTTGTTTTCTCGACTTTGGTATGCCAGTGCACACAGTAAACAAACAAAATTGTCAATAGATTATCCATCTGCAAGCTGCCAATCAGATGACAAGGATCATATGATAGGGGAGATACCATGAGTAGGACCATGGTATAATGGGGTTCACCCAATGAACAATTTAGATCGTAAAAAAGTGGGCACTTTCTGTACGACTTTTGGGCCGAAAAGAAAGCACCAAGGATAAGGCGCGTGAATGGTTAGGCCACTACACAAATATTGAATCGATTAGACGATCACCATCAGACTTATTTAAATAAAAACATCCATGACGCGAATTGGTTAATACCCTCGCCCCACGTGAGCTCCGCATGGGCTGAGGCTCTGAAGGGCCACCGTGATGCATTGGACTTATCCACACCGTCCTTCCATTTTGTCATATCATCTTATGAAATAAGCCAAAAAAAAATGAAGCAGATCCAAGGCTCAAGTGGACCATGCAGTTAAATCCCTGCAATTGAAAAGTTATCGAGGAACAGAGAAGTTTTGGATCAAACTGATATTTGTGTTTTCCCTCCATCAAGTGGACCTTATGAACAGGTTGGATGGCAAATAAACATCACAGTGGGCCCTCGAAAGGTTTCAACGGTTTCCTGTGGTGTGGTCCACTTGAACCTTGGATCTGCCTATTCTTTTTGGATTATAACCCAAAATAATACGAAAAAATGGATGGACGGTGTGGATAAAATCCATACATCAGGGTGGGTCCTTAGAGTCCCATCCTGTCCTGAGCTCTGGAGAGGGGTAACACCCAATCCGCGCTCCCATCTAAAATTAGTTTTGTACGTGGGCCCATTGGCTCGTCCCAGTCTGGAATCGCCAAATGGAGGTTCTGTATCATCCAACATGTTGTCAGATGTGTAAAGAGGGCGTTTGAGCTAATTTCAGTCCGGCATGCCCAACCGGAAAGTTGCTATTTTCTAATCGCAATCTACGCCAAAGTGACGGTTGTACTTTATCACGCCCCAAATCATCAGATGCCAGACTGGTACTATATTTTGAACTGAACCATCGTACACATACAACCCATGGCTTCGTAACAATCGTCCTACACTTGTTTCTTCCCTCATCGACATGCCACGCCAGTAGTGGCAAAGTTGCCCCAGAATGAGATCAGCCTGGGGAAAATCAGGCTAATCCACACATTAGGTGGGCCACACCTATACATTGATTTTGATGCATAGGTTTTAGCCTGCCTGATTAGTGGACCCACCTGACGTCCTCAGCAAGCGATATTCATTTGCTATTGTGTCCTACACATGTGACATGTTTACAGGAGTAAAGCGGGTAGCATGTTGACTCAACGTGATATGGTTTTGCATGGGAAATAAATTTCCCAGAGGCTTCCTAAGGAAGAGTGAAGCTTTGATGCTCTGTCAGTTTGATGTTGATTAGCAGGCACTATAAAATTGTAAACATGACGGCCAGGTAAACCGAATTCAACTGTCCAAAGGGTGGGCCTTAACTGAGATGGATCATATGTCGAAACCTGCACTGCTTTTAGTTTCCTATTTGGCTAATTTGGCTATTGGTGTATTTAAAGATTAAATGAGGACTCGAATTCATCAAACAAATGTCTTTTAATCAGTGGTTAGGATCATTCAGTTAGACTGATTTTAAGTTGATAATCTATTTATGTACACTGGTTTCCACATTTTGGACCGTGGAAATTGAATTAATCTGTGCGACGTGTAAAGTTTCTGAATGCCTGCGTATCAGCATCAAATTACTCTCGCTCAGTAAACACTTTATTCTAGGGGCCGTTTTGGTTAAATATCAATCACATCGCATCTCCGTTCGCTGTTGAATGAGGAATTATATGATAGACGGTACAAGAGGGTTTTCAATTATGACAAGTGGGGCCATGTTTCCCCCGTCCAGACAAATGGTGCATTGCATCCCGCTGTGTAGAGTCCATTCTCTAAAGATCTACTGCACGGAACGCTGCTAACCATTTGGATTTGTCGCCTATAAATTAATGGTTACAAATAGAAATGCAGCAACGGTCCATATTTGACCCGAAGAAATATAAGGACTGCTCGCTTAAATCTTGCAACTTGTTAGACCTGAAAACCCACGTTTCTGTGAAAAGCCTTTAGTAATTTTTTATTTTTTATTTTAAATTTTTTTATATTTTAATTTTATTTTTTTTTGTTTTTAACATGGCAAGATTCCCATGATAATTCATCACCGGTGACACTACCACCGTAAAAATGGCGATCGCGACTTGGCTGTTACCCTGGAACCAGCGATCTCGGTGGAACCTGACCATATGGCCCACCTTGATGTTTGCTTTGTATATCTACGCTGTCCATCCATTTTGCCAACTCATTTTATGGCATGATCTAAAAAAATGAAGCTGATTCAAAACTTGGTGGAGTGGTCATTGAAAGCCTACTATTAAAAACTTCTTAGGGCCAACTGTAATATTTATTTGCCATGCAACATGTTGATAAGGTTGCACGAACCTGAATTAAGGGCAAACACAAATATCAGGTTGACCCAAAACTATTGTGGCCCACAAAAACCTTTTAATAGATATTCTCTGCTGTTTTATGTGGTGTGGTCCATCTGAGATTTGTCTCTCTTCATTTATGGACCTAAGCGTAATATGAGTAGCCCAACAGTCAAGGCACCACCCACATTGCTGGTCATAGGGTACAAGTAAAGCTGTGCTAATAGGGGTTATTCACACGGTTAACTCAACTGGTGATAGAACATAAGTTTAAAAATTTTACTTGGGAAGATAGAATGCAGACGATGATGTACTGTGTAACTCGGTATACCATACCCCACTAAGTAAACTCTTTAGGGCCTATTATGAAGTATGTGCCTTATCCATGCTTACCATCCTTCTTATCATATCGTTTTATGGCATGAGCCTAATATTTAAACATATGCAAAGCTCAATTGAAACACACCACAAAAATAGTTAGGAATAATGACATCTTGTTGATATTTATTTGTGATCCAACTTGTTCATTAGGTGACCCAAACATGGATGAAGGTTAAACACAAATATCAGCTTGATCAAAACTTCATTGGCTACCAAGAATTTTTCAATGGCCCCGGTGTTCAATTCCCATTGTTTCTTATGGTGTGGTACATTAGATATGTTTCAATTCAGACAAATGCCTTAAAATGAGCTGATAAAAGGGATGTATAGTGTAGATAAAACATACATTACATTCGGTCCCACAAAATTTACAAAGTACCCTCCAACATAGGGAGTTATTACTACCAATAGAGTTGGGCATGTCTGACCCGATCCAGTGGATCCGACCCAATCAGAACTGAACTGACGACCTGGATCAATGCGGATTAAGTAGGGCTATTCAAATTCGACAGTTTTCCAAATAGAATTCGAATCGTGGTCAATCCGGACCGATCCGAACTGAATGGATCTGATCTGGACTGATCCGATCGATTCAAAGTGATTCTTATGAATATTTATCACATATATTTATCTTATGAACAGGTTGGATGACAAATAAACATAACTGGGGCCTTATAAATTTTTCAATGGTGGAAATCAATACTTCTACTTTTTCCTTAAGGTATGGTCCACTTGAGCTTTAGATATGCATCAAATTTGGGTTCAACCACTAAAATGATCTGGAAAAACGAATGAACAGCGCGGATAAACCACATGCATTCACGGTGGGCCCTAACAGAGTTTACTCAGTACGCCCATTGAGTAAGCAGGATAAACCACATGCATTACTGAGCGTACTGAGTAAACTCTGTGGGGCCCAACGTCATTCATGCATTATATCAACTTCGTCCATCCGTTTTATCATATAATATTAGTGCTTTAAACCAAAAATTAATTAAATAAAAAGTTCACGTGGACCACACCACCTGAAACAACGTGAATTGAAGT
This sequence comes from Magnolia officinalis, assembly GCA_021015155.1. Classification (NCBI taxonomy): domain Eukaryota; kingdom Viridiplantae; phylum Streptophyta; class Magnoliopsida; order Magnoliales; family Magnoliaceae; genus Magnolia; species Magnolia officinalis. The sequence continues at coordinate 69,708,890 of JAJHSJ010000004.1, forward strand.
CTACCGTTGAAAAGTGTTTGGGGGCCAACAGAAGTTTTAGATCAAGATGATATTTGTGTTTTCCCTTCATCCATTTATGTGTGATCTTATGAACAGTTTGGATGACAAGCAAACATCACTAGGCCTTAGAGAGGTTTCAACGGTGGAAATCAATACTTCCACTGTTTCCTTTGACATGGTCTACTTGAGATTCTGATAAACTTCAATTTTGGGCTTAACATCTTAAATGATCTGCATAAACGGATGGACGGCGTGGATAAACCACATGAATTCACAGTGGGGCCAACAGAGTTTACTCAGTACGATAAGAGCGTATTGAGTAATACGCAATCCGATTTCATTTCGTGCTGTGCACGCCAACAACAGCTGGTGTAGGATATGTGTCGTGCAAAGACGAGTGAAGACGTGCCTTGAGCTTCGAGTTGTACAAACGGCTCAAATGAGATCAAAATTACATGGGCCCCACAATGATGTATTTATTAAATCCATTTTTCGTGATCATTTTAGAGCATTTGAAAAAAATAAATAAAATAAATCATATCTAAAGCTCAAATGGACCACACCAAAAATAGCAGCGAAGATAATGATTTTCACTGTTAAAAAATTCATAGGGCCCACTATAACGTTTATTTTCTATCTAATCTATTAATAAGGTTAAAAATACATGGATGAGGAGGAAAAACAAATTTCATATTAATCTGAAACTTCCGTGATCTCCAAAAGGGTTTCAATGGTAAACGTTCAATCTCCCACTATTTTTTGCAGTGTGGTCCAACTGATTTTTAGATCTGTCTTATTTTTCGGCTCAAGCCTTAAGACAAACTCTCCAAATAGATGGACGGTTTAGATATAACACATACCTCATAATTTGATCCACAGACCCAACCTGATCCAAACCATACCCAACCCGATCCGACTCAGTTTCCCTGACCGAGTTAGACTTGGTTCGGGTCAGGGCAACCGTACATCGGATCGGTTCGAGTTAGATGTCCTGCACTCGGTTCCGAATCGGATCGAGTTCAGGTCAGCCCATGTAGATTTCGGACCGAGTCGAGTTAGACCCAATCCGATCCGACTCGGTCTGATGCCTAACTCTAACTACCAATCTGCCTCCCAAGATAATGCTAATCACTTTATTTTGAAATTGGAATTTGAGCCTCTTACTATTTTAATTTAAGTATCTATTAATGAATAATTAGGATTACATGATGAATATGGTTTTAAAGGATATCCTTGATTGCTTGCCTCCAAGTGCAGAGGTTCATAAGTAATATCCCGTGAATACAAGGTCGATCCCACAGGGAGATGAATTGTGAGAAGAAAAAAATCAAATGCAAAACAAACTAAGTAATAAAAACTAAACTGATGATTTGATTTTAGGATTTTTGAATGGATGTAATTCAACTGAATAAAATAACACCCAAGCTTCAAAGTTCCACATATAGGTTAATGTTTCAAGATCATGATGACTTGGATAACACAACTAGGATCTGATCACTATGGTCAGCCTAATCGGAAAATAAAACAGTTTAATTATTTTAATAAATGATATAAAAAATTAGAAAATCATGGATTTACACCATTGACATATATTCTCAAGCGCCAGTGATTTTAAGTATTTAATATCTATAGGATAATGAATATCAAAGAAATATTACATGTTGAGAACCTCTCTTATCTAGGAAATCTGATTGATTCAGGGTAAGCCTATTTATCAATATGAATATCACAAGATGATAAAAAACAAAACCTAAATAATAGATAACATGCATACACCATTCTTCTCATTATTAAAACAATCAATCATCATAACTTAAAAAAATATTAAACCCATGTGCTTCCCTTGTAGCTTGGGCACTCTTTAAAAACCCTAAACTTTGCTCTTGAATGCTTTGAATAATGTTTAGGAATGCCCTAGGAAGCCCTATTTATAAGTAGGGAACTCCAATTTTCGTACAAAGTTGAAAAACCATAAAAATCGCCTCAAGTATATGTATTTTTTTAAATAGACTTCTCGCTGCATAGTTTATTTAAAACAGACTTTTTGCTGTGCAGTTTTCCAAAATAAACTTCAAAGCTTCAGAATACACTTTTTCAGGACGATTTCATGATTCTTCACTTCAAATCTTCAATTCTCTTTATTCCTTAGTTTTCTTGGATCTTTGGCATGTAAATTTTTCAATCTTGGTCTCCTAAGATCCATCCCTTGCCTTGGTGATTCTTAAACATCAAATCCATACTTTTAGTACAATTTTTCAATCCAAGCACTTAAATTTACATTACAACACATGTAAAATAGAATATTAAAATGATTTATGTTCATAAAACCAAAATATAAATAAAAAAAATTATACAATATTTAAGTCTCAACAATACTCCATCCCCAATCTTCTTTGAATGGGATTGATAAGTGGCACATGTGAGGAACATGAGTCACGACCAATTTTCAAGTAGTGGTAGACTATCACAGAAGTCTACATGTGAATTGATTTGTCCATGGAATATGTTACTCCTAGTGGACAAATATTTGTTAAGTTTTCCCAAAACTGTAATGTCATTTTGGAATTTCCCGCTTCACGGTTTCATTATACACAATTCATGCCACAATCTCTCCCTTTTTTTCTTTTCTTTAAATTTTTTTTTTTTTTTTTTAATTTTTTTAAAGCTTGTTAGCACACTCCCACCATCAGTTCACACTTCCCTGTTAGCCACCCCCGCAATCTCTCCTCCTAAAAATAACTGAATCAACTGATAAAAGAGACTTATTTTGCCATGCTAACTTTCATGAGCAGGACATCAGTACTATCAAACCGGTAGCACCCACCGTGAAGATCACGTGGCATAAAAATCAGGGCGGCCCATTATCAGGTGATCCTGGTGGAATTAACTCAGGAAGAACCGATCATTTATCTTAAGTATGGGATTGGACAACCGTGTGAGCTGATCAACGGATTTTTGAGAAAGGTGATCTTCATGGTGGGCTATTGTTTTCATGGTGCTGATTTAGGTGGTATGTTGGGAAAAAGTTGGCACCGTACTACAAGTTGTAGTACACCTGCAGATAGGTGATTAGTTCTTTCGTGAAATAAAATAAAATAAAATAAAATAAAAACCACTCAACGGTCTAATTTCCCAAAGGCAACGTGTGTGAGAGATATAGAGAGAGAGAGAGAGTGTGCGCGGATGAGAACTCCACTTTTGAAATAAAAAATTGCATAAGAATCCGCATTTGAAAAAGTGGGAAATGACAAAGCAAAGAAAATAAACAGCCCCCTTCTTCAAGAACCTTCTTCATCTCTTCTCCCTTGTCCATGAACATGTTCTTCTTGCTCAGCTGCTTGGAAGAAACATGGCTGTGAGAAGCCCCCTTTCTGTAACTTTCGAATCTCCTAAATCGATTTCCACGATGCCCACATCGCGGTGGAGGAGATTTCTTGATGGGTTCCGCTCGTTCATCACATGGAGCAATAACCCAACGTCTTCTACCCCGTGCCGGCGGAGAATTCTTCACGGTGAGGATGAAGAACAGGAATTTCAGTTATCAAACACCCACTGCCTGTCGTCGTACTACAGTGTCTTCGTTGCACGCCTTGCCATCATGGTATTTTGAAATTTGAATTGCAGGAACTCTTTTATTTGGGTTTGATACTTTTAGGGTGTATTTGGCTGCTCAATTGAAATAAATAGCAATCATATTGAAGTTCCTTCCTTAGCATTCATATTGAGGATCTGCACTCCAAATTGCAATTATGTTACTTTCAAGTTGGACTAGGAAGAAACATAAATGCAATTTGAGGTGTCCAAATGCAACCTTAATCTTCTAGGATTTTTATTTATTTATTTATTATTATTATTTTGTGTGTGTGTGTGTGTGTGTGTGTGTGTGTGTGTGTGTGTGTGTGGTTATTTTGCTTTTAAAGATTCTTTTATTATTATTAGCTGCTGCTTTTTTGAGTATGATGAAACGGGGATTCTGTTCAATTTGATTGGTTGTGGAAAGTAATGGGTCATGAGAGACTCAAAACCATGGACCTGTAGCTATATTGGTTTCAAATAAGAGGAATTTCCTGTTGTGGCAGAGTATGACTATGAGTGGCATGTCTTGCCAAATTCAGGCTGTCCAAATGGTGGGCCCTGCTGTAGAATTTCCATCACCATAAAATTCATGCTGAAGAGTGAAACTAATTAGATGATTAGTCACTATCAATTCGACTGTTAAAATGGATAATAGTCAACAGTCCAAATTCAGCAAACAAATGTCCATTGATCAAGAGGCTTGGAGATTTGGATCATCCAATCAATTTGATTTTGGGATTGTTAAATTTACAGTGGGATCCATAATTTGGTCTCTTTCGATCAAGGAATGTGTCTGCACCAAGAGGATCTCTTTACAAGTCAACTGTACGTCGGCCTGCTCTCAATGATTGGGAATGTTCAGCCAGTAGAACCTTCCATGATGTTTCCCAGTGAATTTTTTTGCATATGTTATTTGATCCTAGCCATCAATTGGGCTTTTGCTCATTTATATAGGCCATGATCTTTTGGCTTCACCACCCCATTTGTAGGTCATAGTGAGGCACATTGGATTTTCCAACTGGATTCTGTACCACATGCCATCAATAGTGGGCCCACCGTATGAATTGTTCCAATTACTGTGGATGGGCCTGGGTCACTCCAATGATTTACCAGCTTTATTTCTGCAACGTCTTTATCCAAAAACTAGGTATGATGTGAGCCTCTACAGCATAAACTTACTTTGGGGCTGAATGAGGATTTAAGAAACATGAAGGAGAAAACTGGCCTTTGTTGGTGAGGGTTGAAAATGAGTTAGTCTATAGAGGAGACATTACTATATCAATTTTAGGCGCATTTGATTAGGAAGTCGAACAAGGTTCATACTTCTATTCTTTGTAACAAGCACATGGTGCCTATTTGAAAATTCCGTATCAACATGTGACCATGTTTACATGAACCCCTAGATAACACTTATATTGATGTTTTTGATGTTTGATTATCATATGTACATCTTCATGTATAAATAATTGTTTTTTAGTTTTACTCAAGACTAGACTAGTAAGGAGTGTGTTGGTTCAAGTTGAAGGATCTAAAAAAACAAGGGAAAGTCTCAAAAGGACGTGGGTGGTAGTAGTGCTAAAAGACTTGATGACCTGTAGTTTAATAAAGAATATGGTCTTTGACAGTATTCATGTAGCCAACCCCAGTTAGTGAAAGGCCCAGATGGGGGGTGGGGATTGGGTACTAGCCCCCACCAGGACCTAGCTAGACACAGACGGTCCTATTAGGGGATTTTGGGGCCCACCGTGATGTATGCATTTTATCCACATTGTCCGTCCATTTTGACCAATGATTTTAGGTGGTGAATCGAAAAATGAGGCAAATCTAATGCTCAAGTGGACCACATCATAGGAAATGGTGAGGATTGAATGCCTATCGCTAAAAACCTTTTGGGGGCCACCGAAGTTTTGGATCAAGCTAATATTTATGTTTTCCCCTCATCCAGGACTATGTGACCTTATGAACAAGTTGGATGGAAAATAAACATCACAGTGGGCCCTAGGAAGGTTTCAATGGTGGGGGTCATTGTCATGATTGCCTCCTATGGTGTGGTCCACTCGAGCTTTTGATTTGTCTCCTTTTTGTGCTCATTCCCTAAAATGATCTTTCAAAATGGATGGACGGCTTGGATAAAACACATATCATGGTGGGCCCCTCAGAACCCCTTGATAGGACCGTCCGTCTCTAGCTAGGTCCTGGTGGGGGTAGTACCCAATCTACGCCCCCAAATGGGTAGGTCCACAAGATCTAATGGTATCTATGCGATTTTAAGAACCTTCACAAAATCAAAGATGGACAACCCTTATCCAGTGGTCTGCTTAACTACTATGGGAGTGAAGAGGAGCTGATCACCCCTTTGATCCTATAGTTAGGATGGCCACCGGATATGATCAACAATTTGGATCATATAAAGGCGGCCTAATGGATAATCAGTATTCTCTTGTTATTCTTCTTCATTTCCTCCCTACAGAAGTACTCGGATGCATGAGGGAATGCCTACCATCTTACAAAGGCAGGAACTAAGAAGATTTCGAGGAGTTCGAATATGATAGGACTTATCCTCATCACATCATTACTCTCAACCTTATCACAATCCTTTCACATTTGAATTTAAATTCAAATTAGAACTTTGAGAGAGTGGAAAAAGGGACATCCATCTGGAGATATTTTGAGGAAATTTTTTTTTTTGTTAGGAACCCATCCATTAGTGGTTGCCCATAAGTGGGCCCCACTAGCTCATATCCAACATCTCACTCATTCATGTTGTGAGAGGGGCATAATATAGATTGTCCATCCAACTCATCTCATAAAGGTCGTGATCAAAAGAATCAGAGGCGTGGGCCCAGCTAGAACACCGTTGTCTTCTCACAGGTTTTTGAGTACTAAGTGACCACCTAACTATCACTCAATGATCAAGTTTGTTTTTTTGTTTTTTTTTTTTTTTTTTTTTTTTTTTTTTTTTTTTTTTTTTTTTTTTTTTTGTTTTATGCTTGTCCTAATCTCATGACCACACTGGATGGAGTTGACTCCTAATCTGGAGTACTCGGCCAACATATGAACTTATCCAACTTATCGAGTTTATTTAAAAAAATTAGTTTTTCACAAACATCAATTTAAAAACCTTTTTTAATGTAATAATATAATATGTATACCTTTTGAAAGAATATTATTTGCAAAATCTTATCAAAACTCGGTACTTACACGCGGATATCTTCAAGTGCATATTAATAGTTTTAAAAACTTGGTGTAGCCGTTGTGGAATCTTCCCCATGCAAATGTGTAATTGGGTATTACTTAAGTCGCTTTTCTAGTACAATCAAGTCTGATGCAATTTGGGGACCTTCATCATCACACACTAAAGTAACAATACTCAATCTCATTTTAGGTCTATAATACGCAAGTCATCACATGTCAAGTCGTGCACTAAAGTAGTGATACTCAATCTCATCCTGTTATACACAAGAGGAGGCTAGTTTAGGATACAAAGTCACCTACAGGACTGGTTGTGGGAAAAGCTATAGGAGCAACCCACTAATGGTTGCCCACAAGTGGACCTGTTTGGCCCATATCCAACACTCAATTGCAATAAGGTTTAGATAATGATGATGACTCAACTAGGCAACTGGTCATTAAACGTGTGCCAAACCTAAATTTGTTGGACCAGAAACTAAGTGCATCGATTCAAAACTTGACCAAGTCAACTTGACTCAAGGAGACTTCGAGCCGAGTCATGAGGAAACTCAACTATGAATGCGACTCAGTCTTGAATCAACAAGACTTGTTGAGTTGACTTGTACAACTCCATGCAACTCGAGTCGACTCCAACCAAGCCAGGTCTTTTCATAAAACGTTCAATTTCCCACCCCTTAGGAGGATGAAAACATCTTAACCAATGTAGCACATTGTCATGGGCTGGACATTTGAATGAGGCTATTCTTAGGACTTGGCCATTTCTAGCTGTTTTGTATATGGAGGTTATGTACGTAGCATGTAGAGATGTGTAAAAAATTCTATATGAATCGATTCAAAACTTGACCAAGTCAACTTGACTCAAGGAGACTTCGAGCCGAGTCATGAGGAAACTCAACTATGAATGTGACTCAGTCTTGAATCAACAAGACTTGTTGAGTTGACTTGTACAACTCCATGCAACTCGAGTCGACTCCAACCAAGCCAGGTCTTTTCATAAAAGGTTCAATTTCCCACCCCTTAGGACGATGAAAACATCTTAACCAATGTAGCACATTGTCATGGGCTGGACATTTGAATGAGGCTATTCTAAGGACTTCCATTTCTAGTTGTTTTGTATATGGAGGTTATGTACGTAGCATGTAGAGATGTGTAAAAAATTCTAAAGTAAGATAGAATTATGCGGAGCAGTATAGAGATGTCAGGAAGTTCATAGAGTTCTCTAATGGGTTATATGTAGGGTTGTTTACAAAAATCTAGAAAGTTTCTAGAGTATTCTTGTTGTTGGATGATCACCATGTGGCTTCATCCTAATCAAGGTGATCGACTCTGAAGGCAAACCCATTCAAGATGCGGCGAGGATGTGGAATTATGTGTTGGGGCATGGGTGGCAAAACGAGCTTCTTTGCTATTCTACTGGATGACTTTAAGGTCATATTAGGGATAGACTTTTTGAGAATTACAAAGGCAATTCCGATGCCCTTTCTTGGGGTGGTGAGTATCATGGATAAGGGATTTACATGCATGGTCCTTGTGGTGGGGAATAAGCAAAGCATGTGGTAGTGAAAGTTAGAGGGAGCATGGTTGGTGTATGAGTCACAAGGAAGGAGCCTAATGGGATTGGCTCGTGAAGATAAAACAATGCAATCTAACAATTCAAGGAACCAACATGGAAGATCATCGACAAGAGGTCGACAAGGACGTCATTGCAATAGGTAGGGGAGATTGTCATGAACTGAAAATTTACAAAAAAACAATTTGAGGGAGTTAGCCATTATTATCTCTTCTTGTACATGGAGGCAATGTACCTGGTGTGATATGTAGAGGGGGTTGAAGGGAGGGTTGTGTAGTAAAATCTAAAGAGCTATTTTAAATATTTAATGCATATAGAGCTGTTTTAAATATTTAACAACAACTTAGAATATTATTAGTTTAGTTATTAAACATTGAATTAAGTCAAGTAAAGACTAGGTTGAATCTTTGAGTCGACCTGTACTGGTTGGAAATTTAGTTCGATCGGATTTCAGGTTTCAAACTATAGCTGGGACAAAGTCATTTGATGATTATTTTTATTATCATTATTGTTTTTGGATATTTGTACATAATCACAAGATCATATAAAAATATAATATTTTCTTAGAAACTTTGTTACAAAGGTGTAAGAAAAACTGACTTTTAAAAGCTATCATGTCCGACACCTCATACCATATGCAGCACTTAGACAATAATCTTTGCCCAAGTTAAATACCTTGTAATGGAATGACAAGGAAATAGCAAAGGAGTCATAGGAAGAGGTATGACATTGTTACAAAGGTGTAAGCGGAACTTACTTTTAAAAGCTATCATGTCTGACACCTCATATCAGTTGGGATACAGATACATATCAGTTATCGCATGGGATATATCGTTTATATTGGGTAATTTATCGAACTTTTTGGGAAACATGGGAAAACATTGGGAAAATAGTTAAATTTTTCAATGAAACTTCAGTAATTGTTAAAAAAGACCTTTATACACACTTTTAAATCATAACATCTCAAAAAAGAAATGCACATAATAGATTTCCTTTATATAGGGTTCTAAATTATACGTTGTCTGACTGAACTAATGCAACTATATTCAAATTGAATGCATAACATTTAGAGTGTATGTGATGATCATTTCATCAAATACTCCTAAATAATTTAAAATTAGTCTCAATTGACAGGTGGTTGAAGGTAAATTTCAAAAAAAAATTATTTTAATAATTTTTAATTAAAAATGATTTTTATTTTTTGAAAATTGACAAGGACTTAACGAATCAGTAGATCAACCCTCATACATGCTTGATTTCATGTTTGGAGTGCAATATTGCAAGTAATTTGAGAGAAATAGGAGAAATTTCGATTTTTTTCCAATTTTCCCCAAATCGGATCTCCTACACTCAAATTTCAAAATTAGAATGTATGTGATGATCATTTCATCAAGTACTCCTAAATACTTTGAAATTAGTCTCAATTGACAGCTGGTTTAAGGAAATTTTAGGAAAAAGAAAAAAAAGGAGAACATGAAGAACCAATGGATATCGAAATTAAAGCTCCAACTCCATGATTTTTCATGCAAAACATGAAGAACTAATGGATTTATAACCATTTGACATTGATTTAACATAATTTTAACAAAAAAAAAGGGGATCGAAATTTAAAAATGCTCACCGGATCAAACATGTGGGATATATCGGTATTACCTATGTGTTTTGTATCACATAGGTGGGATACAAGATATATCATGGGATGTATCGGCCGATATCGTCCATATGCAGCACTTAGACATGTATCTTTGCCCAAGTTAAATGTCTTGTAATGGAATGACAAGGAGCTAAATCATAAGCTAGAGGAAATAGCAGAAGTGTCATAGGAAGAGGCACGATTGATGCAAAAATATTGCCATGAATAATCCAGTTCGTCAAATACTCTGCTGAATACATTGATGATTTGGTGTGGGGATCAGATGTAAGAAAGTATTGTTGACCCTCAGAATGGAAGTAAAGAATGACGATGTGAGAACGTGCAATGAGGCATCATGTTAAATAATGAATTGTTGTAGATTTAAGTATAATCGCCAGGATTTCAATCAAGATGAAATCGGTTAGTTTGAATGCCTGAAAAAAGGATGATGTGTGCTTAAGTGCATCAACCTGACACTCAATGAGCCATGCACTTCAGTGAGATGTTTACTTTGTTAAGGCTTCTTCATGCTTATTTGGCCAATGATTCTGCATGGTAGGCTCAAAATTTTTTTAGTAGTTTCAGTCACTATTACGGTAGAAAGTTCAGGTAACTGCAGACTCTAGAGTAGAAATTCAACTGGTAAAAGTTTGTGTGATCGATTGAGACTTTTGTCACAACCTTGAGGTCTAAAGTTTTAGCACATGCATATATACTGACCTACACCCCATAGTTAGGTGGGAGAGATTTTCTTGAAAAGGGTCCAAACTCGTGTGCATCCTCCTCCTCTTGTATGCTTGAATGAAATTCTCCTTCTATCCCATGCTGGACAAAGAAACTCCTCAGAATTGAACTAGAAGCAAAACCAAGGTAGTTCAGTTCCCAAAACCAAAAACTGCTTTCAGTAACTAATACTGAAGATTTTTAATACATATTCAATTCATTAATTCTTCTACAACTAACTTCTTTAAAATAGGAAAAAACTATTAAGTTTAACTAAGCCACATTAAATTATTTATAGAAACAACAGTCAACTGTTCATGTTGAGGCTTACACTCAAGAAACATGAGATTGGATATTTATTCTGATACTAGATTTTATTTTTATTTTTATTTTTTCTCGTTCTTTTGTTTTTTATGATTTTATTGTGCCATAGATTGGATTACTAGACCAGCATTTTGATACAGGCAATCATTTGAAGCTTGTTTCTTCGAATAGAACAGTTAAATTGCATGCAAATAGAAACGTGCAGAATACCAACATGTTGTTACATCGTACCATTTTTGTGAATTGTATAGTAATGTGTCGAAGACTGACATCTTACTATGTATATCATCATTATAATAACAATTATGAGTTTTTGTTTTCCTTGTTACTGCAGGTTATGCTTGCCATTTTAATTGGGATGTTGACCATACTTACATGGCATTTTACAAGGGTATACACGACAAAATCACTAAATATCTTAGCATACGACCTTCGTTTTGAACTTCTACAACGTCCTATACTGCGGATGTGGAACATCTTAAATTCTACGGTAGAAATAACAATGGCTCAGGTAAAGCTTTCTGAGTTTGTGATTAGCCATTATGGAAAGCCAGTGGCTGACACACAACCTGAGGTGCGTCTTGCTTCATTTTTGAGTTTATCAGTTCTTTTGCTGGCACCTTCTAAATAACAGTTACTTGATCCTTGACCAAACCATTTTCACAATATCCTCATGCCTCGAATCCATAAAAGTGAGGCTCCTAATTGGATGATTCAGACCATTGATCTGATGGGTCCCACAATAAGCAGATCATGCCCTGAAAATCTCTGTAATGGGACAATCCTAACCTTTAATCCATGACCAAAAGAGAAGGTGAAGAGAATAGCAATGGTCCACATTCAACTGAAGAACAAACAACAATTGAAGAACCAGGATCTTCCCCTCTGGAAGCTCATGGGGTATGGTCTGCTCAAAATGAAACCCACAGACCAATGGTCTGGATCATCAGACCATGGGCCTCAGTAGTACAAGCTTCATGAGGATATTGTGCAAAACAACGGGGCAAGGATCATATAATTCCTCTCTAAATAATTCATGAATGTTTACCATCATTTCTTTCTTCTTTTTAATAATAGTTTTTGTAACTTTTTTGTAGCAGTTACATGAAGTTATGAAGAATTTAACATGGGCTCTCTTTGCAAGTCGTAAAGCTCTTAACTCAATAACTATAAGCTACAAAAATGGTTTTGTCCAAGCTTTTCACAGGGATCACAGGAGTAACAACACTTTCTACATCTATTCTGACCTTGCAAATTCTTCAGTCAGCGGAACCCACAAATCTTGGCCACTAGCATCAGATCATGGCTGGCAAGACAAGTCTGGAGATGGTAATATCTCAGCTATTTGGTGTAGAGAACCACTTCATCCTATTACCGGTGAGAAGACAGGAGATGCAAAACAAATCCCACCAGATGATCTAATCAATATTGCAGGTCTGTCAGAATTACATGATGGGGGTGCTTCATGGTATGTTGCAGTAAGCAAATTTACGGATTCACCATTGCTTTCAGCAGCATTACCAGTTCATCATCCTTCTGACAGGAGCATAACGGCTGTTGTTGGTGTTACCACGGCACTTTTTAGTGTAGGACAGCTGATGAGAGAATTGGTCGAATATAATAGTGGATACATGTATCTGACTTCTCAGGAGGGTTATGTACTTGCTACATCAACAGATTCTCCACTTTTAAGGAATTCCACAAGTGGTCCAAAGCTTATGATGGCTATTGATTCGGAAGACCGCATAATAAGATCGGGAGCAGAATGGTTACAGAAAGCTTATGGAAATAAGTTATCTCTCAATCATGAGGTTCATGCTGAGAATGTTATGCTCAGAAACCAACGATACTACATCGATTCCTTCTTCCTTAATCTAAAGAGGCTTCCTTTGGTGAGTTTATAGTGTAATTCCATCTTTCATCATTCTCTTCCATTTGAGAAATGACATACTTCTTGTTCGTTAGTTATGAAATGCAAGCGAGGTTTCATCATGGATTGCTTATGGTTCTAAAGAATCACTTTGATAAGAAGATCCTAATCATCCTATACACATGGCCTGGAAATCATATAGATATAAAATAGCACAAAAACTTTCATTTGGATGATATCATTTCATTGGTGTGAGCTACAAGCAGGGTTGGCGTTAAAGTTCGAGTTTTGGGGATTTAGCAGGGGTATATTTTAAAAAGATTTTGCTGATTTTTCCTTCCAAAATTAACAATAGGGTGGTTTTTTTTTTTTTTTTACCAACTTGTTATTTGGAAAATTTGAACAAGGGTATTATTTGTCTTTAGCCTAAAAGGGAGTCAAAACCTCAAATCATATTACCATATCCATATTTCTTGCCCAAGGAGTTCTGTGAGCTGATAATTCATAACTTTAACTTTAAGCATGACTTCCCACTTATTGGAAGTAGGCATTGTTGTGGTTTGTGGCACATTGTTCATTAAGTTCGGTTTGATCTGATGTCATGGTGTTGGGAATAGTTGACTAGTTTCAACAAGTGCTAGGTTAATGCTTCAAATAGGGCCTTTAAATATGTAGAAGAATTTATGGTCTTTAAAAAGAATGTGTGGACTTGGTTTGAGCAAAATATTTACAGGCTGCTTGCACATTTCAAGGCACACTCTTAGGGGTTGTTTGATTTCCAATTTACTGTGGTAAATACACGTAAATAGATAATAATGACTGCCTCCGCCTGTTTGATGGAGATGAAAATCGGTGAGGAATTGTCTCGAAAATCAGTCCAGAAAAAATCCTTATTAATACTAAATTTAATTTGTGGGCCCCACTATGAATTATGTGGCTTATCCACACCGTCCATCCATATTAATAGCACATATTAGGGCATGACCCCAAAAATGGGGCAGATCCAAAGATTGAGTGGACCACACCTCAGGAAACAGTGGTCCTGAAAGACGTCAACTGTTGGAAGTTGTTTTCTCCCTATGGCCTACATTCATGTTTATTTGTCATCCAACCTGTTCATAAGGTCACCTAGTCATGGATAAAGGGAAAACAAAAATATCAGCTTGATCCAAAACTTTTGGGCCCCCAATAAGCTTTCAATGGTAGACATTCAATTCCCACTGTTTCCTATGGTGTGGTCCACTTGAGCTTTGGATCTGCCTCATTTTTCAGATGATGCCCTAAAATGAGCTGGCCAAAGGGATGGGCAGTGTGGATAAGACACATACATCATGGTGGGCCCCACAATTTCAGTGTTTTTCTCCTCGGGTGACGTGACTGATTGCTGTTCCCGAGGGGGCTGTCAATGTCACATTTTGAAAGGCAGCATTAAATACAAAGGTAAATAATTATTACCTATTTCCTTTGATTTCCCGCCATAATTAGAAAATCAAAGCCCCTTAATCTTAGTACAACTAGTCTGCTTAGAACTTCATAATTTTTTGACTTCTTTGTAGGTTTTTCTTTTTTTTTGGTCATTTGTCTGGGGTAGAATTATGTGAATAATTCATGGCCCCTGACAAGAAACTCAATATTGATTTTATAAGAAATTGAAAAAGAAGAGCACCAAAATGTTTTAAATCAAAAGAGCCAAGGCACTAGGCCAGATTAGATCTCCAGGTGAACATGGAGTTACATTGTGACTGACTAAAGGGAACAAAACTCTTTAGATGGGCGTCAAAGGTCATGTTCTATGAATAACCTATGCACAAATAATAAACCCTCAAGACATTAACACAATAATGATGGTCTAATGTAACATTGCAACAATAAATGTAGGATAATGTTACTTTCTGCTCTCACCAAGGTTATTGTTAAAAGATAAAAACGGATACTTTTATCTCGATTATTGTTTATATTTTGTATTAGCGGACAACTTTATTCTTTTGTTCTTTGTTGCATACTACCTTCTTTTATGTTAATGAAGATTGGCACTCTCAAGCTTTGAAGAATTTTAGAAAAGTTGCACTCATATCATAGTGCGATTGGGGCTTTTTTCATCAAACATAAGAGTTCCAAGTCTAGCAGCATTTTGAGGTTCAAATTAGTGAGATAATGGGCTTCAACTCTTTGATGGTGTGATAAGGATTTGAAGACCACATGTTGGAAATTTAAAGAAGGAAAACAGTTAATTTCTAATTTGGCTACCATAACCAATCACTTTATTAGAGGTTTCAAGTGGAGAGGCTCACAAGGATTCAAAAGAGAGGTGTTTTGTCATCCTTTTGGAATGGAATCACTATTTCCATCAACTTTTGGGATCAACATGTTAAAACCCCTATTTAAAGTTTATCGCTCCACCCTTATTTTGGTTTGTTTGGGGATTTCTCTGGTGTTCTACAATAACCATTCATTCTATGTGATCAACTCTCTTATTTTCTTTTCCTTGATGTTTAATTCATTGGCTTTAGACCCTATTCAAGATATTAATGTAAGACTTGAAGTATTAAAAGTTTTTTGCCCTCTAATGTGAAAGTTTCTTCGCGGTTCTTTAAACGAAAATTGATGGATCTACAAAAAGAAAGAAAGAAATGCCATTCAAATTGATGATGTCAACTAAAGAAATTGAAGAACGGCAGACAAATGATGCAAATATATTAACTTGGATAGTGAACGTTGTTGTACCATCTATCGGTGTTAATCTAGCAATGTTTTGAACTACTGAAGTGTTGTAAGGCTAGTTTGATCAAAGCCTTCTCCTAGGATGGGCTTGTGATTGTGTGATGCATAAGGGAAACATTAAAAGCACATATTTAAGCATTCTAGGAAGAGATAGTAACTAGGAGAAAGAAAACTCAGCCCATTACCTCAAAGTGTTGCAAAAACTAGAAGAAGAAGACAATAGCCAATCCTTTGAAGCAGAAGTGTTGTGACCTCCTATGTCTCTCATCCCCAAACTTGTGGGAGATGTGTTTGAGCGTGCGCGCACATGTGTGCATATATTTATGTAGCCTTGAAAAAGTGTTGATCTCCTATGCTCCTTCCTTTTGTTACTAATATATGAGGGTTAGTCTCATGCAATGTTTGAAATATCAGTATCGTGTTATGTATCACGCCCTTGGGATACGGATACATATCGATTATCGCATGGGATATATCGGTTATATCACATAATGTATTGTTGTAGTTGGAAACATTGGGAAACATTGGGAAATTGGTCGAATTTTTCAATGGAACTTCAGTTGTTAAAAAAGATATCAATACACACTTATAAATCAAAACATTACAAAAAACAAGTGCATATAATACGTTTTCTTTGTATGAGGTCCTAATCTATGCGCTATCTAACTGAATTAATGCAAGTATATTAAAAGTCTATTTATATAATTTATAAATGTAAGAAGATGTGTAGAAACGCAAGCAATACATTCAAAAGCCAAAGAAGAATCACTAGATCAGGTTACTTACATGTTTGATTTTATGTTTTGACACAGATTGCAACCGATTTTCAAGAAATTGGGAAATTTTGATTTTTTTTTTTTTTTCAATTTTCCACAAATCAGCCCATCTCTTCCAAATCTCAAAATCGAAGCTTTCAATCCATGATTTTCATGCAAAATATGAAAACCATGGATTTGTAACAATTTGACACTGATTTAATATGATTTACGAAAAAAAAAGAAGGATAAAATATCTAAAATGCTAACCGGATCGAACATGTGGGATATACCCCACTACTTGTGCGTTTCACATCGCATAGGTGGGATACAAGATATATCGTGGGATATATCGGTCGATATTGGTGATACTTAAAACACTAGCCTCATGGGACTAACTACTCCACTTTTGCCTTCTTTCTCTCTCATCATCTTTCCTTCTTCTTCTTCTCCTTTCATCTCTCCTTCTCATCTCCCCATCTTCCAATCTTCCTACCCCCCTTTCTACTTGCTATCAAAGCAAGGTTTCCTAAGCTAATCAAAGTCTATATTAGTGGGGCCCACTATTGATATAATTAGTCTTATGAGTGATGTCAACTGTGTACAGCTAGGTGCTCCTCTAAAGGGAAAAGGTATGGGATCTGGAATACCTTGATTTTAGATGATTTATAGTGATTCTTCAGGGATTTATTTGTAAGTTTTTAGGGAGTTTCACCAAAAAAATGGAAAAAGTCAAGAAACAATCCAAATTTCTCTTTTCGTACTGTATTGTTTTTATGACACTTTTTGTTGTAGTTCTTCACATGAATCCAATGTTGTTGAGTGTTTCCAACTATAGAAACAAGTTTCGTGTGATTTGAATGAGATTCGAGTGAGTTAAGTTTTTTATGGAATGACTTTGCCAAACATGCATAAATAGCTATATTGGGGATTTTTTTTTTTTTTTGAATTATTACTATTGTTTGGTGACAATGTATGGTAAAGTGTGATAAATGATGGATGTTAGATAAATTTGGAGTTGTTTTGTGTTTGGTTGAGATGAGCTTCTTCCACCATTGGTCATTTTGCAATTTTCTTAAACTTCTAGGGTTGTTTTCTAGAGTTGTTAGTGCTTGAGTTGTTGTAGTTCGTTGAAGGTGTTTTTGGTGCTTTTCATCCCTAAGCATTACCGCAAAGTACTTGTTCTATGATGGAGAGGCATAGTTGGGAAGTGCTTAAGGTAGAGAAGGTGGCGGCCATTTAAGACTGATCATATTGTGATGTACAATCGGGTGAATATAGTTGGGAAGTGCTTAAGGTAGAGAAGGTGGTGGCTATTTAATGCTTAATCATATCGTGATGTACGATCGGGTGGGTACAGTTGGGAAGTGCTTAAAGTAGAGAAGGTGGAGGCCATTTAAGGTTGATCGTATTGTGATGTACGAGCGGGTGGATATAGTTGGGCTTGTAAAGATTTTGGTCATAGTAATTTGAGATCTTCGAGTGGTGTTAGTAAATCTAGCATTGAAGAAATTGCAACTCTAAGTCATTGCCTGGCTACTCTTGAAGGCACATTCTCATCACGCAAGACTACCCCTAGTACGTCATGTAGATCTACTTCTGCTCATTTTGTGTTCCATTTCTTGACAAGTACGTGTTGGATCATTGATTTTGTTGCATTAGATCACATGACTGGTGCTACTTCTCGGTTCATCTCGTATTTTGCCTTATCTAAGATTACTAGTTGTGTTAAAATTGCTAATGGATCTTATACATGGATTGAGGGAAATTGGACAATTAGCACGTCTTCCTCATTGCCATTTTCATCCGTTCTTCTTGTTCCCTAATTGCTCCTAATCTTTTGTCTATGAGTGCCCTTAGATAATCTCTTAATTGTAGTGTCACATTCTTTTCTTCTCATTGTGTAAT
Organism: Magnolia officinalis; assembly: GCA_021015155.1. Taxonomy (NCBI): domain Eukaryota; kingdom Viridiplantae; phylum Streptophyta; class Magnoliopsida; order Magnoliales; family Magnoliaceae; genus Magnolia; species Magnolia officinalis. Next base: position 69,727,162 of record JAJHSJ010000004.1, read on the forward strand.
TCAAGATCTAGTGGTTGGACAGACAATTGGAGGTGGCCTTATCTTCTTCGTCCTTCAAGCGATGTTGGATCAATCTTTCCAAAGTTTTCGTGAGGAGATAAGTCAAATAAAAAGCAGATTATGTATTGGAATCATTGTCTAGGACTTGCTGGTTGATAGTTTTAAATTGTTATTCCCATTTTTGTTTAAGTCAAATAACGATGCTGATCTTTTGTATAAAACTTGTCAAGTTGCTAAACATTGTCGAATGTCTTATCCTCATAGTACTAATGACAAGTTATTCATTCTGATGTTTGGGGTCCCTCTCCATTAAACTTTCATTTTGTTACAAGAACTGTGTCTTTTATTGATGATTGCACCCGAACTACTTGGGTCTACCATATGAAGTCTAGAGAGGAGGTTTTCTACATCTTTAAGATTTTCCATAAGATGATCAGTAATCAATTCTATTCAAAAATCAAAACCTTACGTTCTAACAATGTCGGAGAATACATATCATTTTCCTTCCAATCTAACCTAGCAAAAAATGGTATTGAATCTTAGACTACATGTCCACATACTCGATGGAATGGAGCAGCTGAGAGGAAGAACAAACATCTTCCGGAAGTAGCTCGTGCTGCTCTTCTAGAGATGAATGTTCTAAGCGCTTTTAGTCTGATGTGGTATTGAGTGGTGCACACTTGATTAGTAGAATGCTTTCTAGGATCTTGGATGGTAACTTGTCAATTCAATTGTGACAGCCATATAAACCTCTTTGCTGATGGGGACATCACGCGCGCACACGCACGCACGCTGCCCCCCTACGCACGTACGCAAGGAAAAGGAGGGCCCCACCGTCGATCTGGCTTGATGACGACGTCGCGGGAGGGCCTCCTATTTAGAAGACGGAGTTTTGGTTCAAGAGAGTGGGCCCGATAGTTAAGTAAAGCCTATTATGGGATCTCATGATCGTGGCCCACTAGTCGGATTAAGTTCATACTTTAGGTTTTGCTTATTTATATTATTTAGAACATCATAAATGCTTTAAATTTCTTTGATTGGTTTTTATTTTAGTTTGCTTCATTTCCAAGTAATAGGTTGTGCACATGGCGCGAGTTTTGGGATATAGGGTTTTCCCTATAAATAGGTACCCCTATAGTTCTTTTGACTCATTGAAGTTTAATAAAAATTTTGCATTTTCCTACTCCTCTGAGTTCTTGAGTTGTGGAAATTCAATTGGGTGCGAAGCCCTCCCTTCATCAAAGGGCTAACTACCGTGGTGTGAAGCCACATCTACCCGATTCGCCCCCCACCTTCTTCCATCCATATTTCTCTTCTCCTACAAGCATTCCTTTTGCAAATCCATCAATAGTTGCATCCGTTTTTCTCTCTACAGTAGATTTCCAGAATCTGGCCCTGCAAGAGGACTGAAACTTCGGCGGAGCACCATGCACAAACCGTGCATCAGATCGAGCTGAGATTTGGAGGTTTTAGAGTCCATCCCTGGCCTATCAGGGCCAAGGTGGCCTTTTTCTGAATAGTGAGCCCCACACACGTGCGGTCGGGATCACACGCACGTGCGTCTGGGCCATTATTGTTGTCCACACGCGGGAATAGTCTTTTGGATTAAGTTTTCGTCCTCTTTTACCCTCTCATACCTGTTTTTCGTAAACCCTAACCCTAGATTGTGTTTTTCATACCTCTTTTGCCCCTTTTCTTACCCTAAGGTTCCTTGATTTGAAATTGGTGAATTCCTTGGATTAGGGATTGATTGTCATGCATGTGTGGATGATTTCTATTTCCCTTTGAGTATTGTTTGGTTCATAATTTTTATTGATCCAGCCCTAACATATGTAGGCCTGGACCCACATAGATTCCCCTTAATGGAATGTTTGGACTTTTGTGTGGGATATGAAATTTGTGTAATTGTTTATGAACTAACGTGATCTTAAGCCTGAAATCTTGCACATCATATCTGAATTTCATGTCTTGCATCATTTGATATACCCCCAACTGTTACAGCCACACAAACCTCTTTACTTTCTAGCTCGTGCTGCTCTTCTAGAGATGTATGTTCCAAGCGCTTCTGGTCTGATGTGGTATTGAGTGGTGCATACTTGATTAATAGAATGCTCTCTAGGATCTTGGATGGTAACTTGCCAATTCAACTGTTACAGCTATACAAACCTCTTTGCTATACCCCCAAGGTGTTTGGATGCCAAAGCCATTAAATGTGTTCCTGATAGACAATTTGTTTCGATGGATGTCACTTTTTTAAAGATGTTTCCTTCTATTCGCCTCAGAGTGATCTCCTTACAATCTCAAGGGAAGTCAAGTTTGCCCTTCCTATTCCTGAGCTTCCACTTTAAATGTCCATCTTTGATTCTTCCACGACTTCTACATCATCAAAGACAATCCACGCTCAACAAACAAGGGAGTTGAAGACATGTTCGGAGAAAGAATATAGATAATGTGCCACCTCTCAATGATCATCCTCACTTTGATTTTCTAGAATCAGTTATGATTTCATCTCCTAACAGTAGCGATCCCAATGATCTTCCTATTTACGCAATGGGAAATGGTCTTGCACATAACATCCTCATTTAAATTGCACATAACATCCTCATTTAAATTGTCTCATATGATTCTAGAAAGGGAAATGGTCTTGCACAACACATCCTATTTCTATTTTATCTCATATGATTCTCTATCACCATCATATCATGCTTACTTATCCTTACATTTCTTTTGTTTTTGTGCCCTCTAGTGTTAGATGGCCCTCTCTCATCCCGAGTGGAAAGGAGTTATGTTGGACTATATGCATGCCCTAAAAAAGAACCAAATATGGGAAACTGTCTCATTGCCTCTAGGGAAACAGGTCGTGGGATGTGATTGGGTTTTCACAGTCAAGTACAAGCCTATTTAGTAGTAAAAGGCTTTACTTAAACCCATGGAGTAGACTTTCATGAAACATTTGCCCTTGAGCCAAGTTAAAATCCTTGCATGTGCTTCTTTCCATACTTTTATGGAAGCTTTAACAATTTACGGACTGGTCGTGGCATTAGCGCTTTTATTTGCGAATCCTTTTGTTTAATCCTATTCTATAGCTACAAACTTGCCTTAGGGCTTACACCAGCTAGATGTACCCAAAAAAAAAAGAGCCTTTCTTCATGGGATCTTTAAGAAGAAGTGTACGTCTTCTCCTAGATTCCTTCGATCTACTGAGAAAGGTACAATTAGCAAGTTGGGTAATAAATTATTTTCTTGCCTTTTAAAAAGAAGTCTATTTACAATCTAAGGAATAGCCACGGGCTTGGTTTGGACGGTTTAAGTAATGTCATGCTGCAATTTGGATATTCTCGAAGCAGTTCTAGTGATGTTATGTTTTTCAGGAGCAGTATGGGTATCACTATTGTCATTGTTTATGTTGATGATCTTTACGGCTAATGATGCCAGGGAATTCAGTTACTGAAGACATTGTCTTCAGCTTTGATTGAACATTGTCTTCAGCTTGGCAGGAGTGAGTTAATAGCTGATGTTGGATTGTTCAACGGTTACTTGGCAAGCTAATATACTTGATCATTACTCGTCCTAATATCACCCAGTTGTTAGTGTGGTAAGACAATTTATGCATGCTCCTTACACACGCCACTCGAATGTTGTTAACCATATCTTGAAGTATCTCAAAGGGTCTCTTCGTAGGGGAATTCTCTACTCCAAGCATGGTCATACTTGGGTTTAGGCATATACAAATGCTGATTAGGTGGGATCCCTCACATATAGATGGTCCACTACAAGTTATTGTACAATGGTGGGTGGAAAATTGGTTACTTGGAAGAGTAAAAAAACAACCAGTTGTAGCTGCTCATTCTAGTGCCAAGGTTGAATATCAAGCCATGGCTCATGGAGTGTGTGAACTCCTTTGGTTGATAAGTTGAACATTCCAGTGTCCCTTCTTGACACTTCATTGTGATAATTTAGTTGCTATAAATATTTTCTCCAATCCTATCTACCATGAAGCATACTGAGCATAGTGGAGTATATTCTCACTTTCTCCGTGAAAAGGTGACTTCCTAGGTGGTTCCCATGTCCCATAAAAGATCTGAAGATCAACTTGCTAAGTTTTTTACCAAGGGCATCAGTCGTCATCAGCTTTGTAGCACATGTTATAATTTGGCCATGATTGATATGCTACTCCAGCTTGACAGGGAGTGTGGAGAGATGTGTGTGTATGCATTTTTGTAGTCTGTGGAGTACCATACTCCTTTTTGTTATTAATAATATGAGGGACTAACTACACTTTTGCTCCCCTCGCCTCTCTTCCTCCTTTATTTCCCTTATTTTTCTTCTTCTTCTTCTTCATTCACTTTCCTTCTCATCTCCCCATCTGCCAATATTCTTATCTCTTTTCTATTAAACCTAGCCCACTTTTCTCTTAATGGAGGATGATGAAACCTCCTTTTACTCTCCCAAAGACCTAGCTTTTGAGCATAAGAGAGAGGAGGGAGAGAGATTTAAGGTTGGATGGGGATCCTTGTGGGATTATATGGAGTCTTTGGCATTACCAAAGTGCATCTCCTCAATAAGAAATCCATCACTTATTTTGGTTGGATGAGGGATTGTTTAAGCATATCTACCACCCATATTGCTACACAACCATTGTTCGAAGTATCCCCGATATTATCTAAGTATCCCCAATATTATCGAAATATCCCCGATATTATCCGTATCTCCAACTCGGCAATACCGATAACACTAGTGTATCATAAATTCTATGTATTGGTAATGTATCGGTAAGTATTGCCAATGTATCGATATCGTCAATGTATCACCAATATTTTTTATTGTGTAAATTCCAAGTGTCGATTGTATTGCCAATGCGTCAATATTGCCAATGTATTGCCAATATTTCCAACTGTGTAAATTTCAAGTGTTGCTTGTATTGCCAGTGTATCAACAATATTTCGATAATATCACCAATGTATCGATATCGCCAAAACTTTGTTTATTAAAGAAAAATTCCATTTCTAATTTTTTATGGGCACATGGTTGTATGCCAGTGTTCAATTTATTGATGATAATATTGTAATATTATTGCTATCGCAACATGCGCGATATCAAGACCACAATCCTTTGTTTCCTTTCTAGTTGTCGACGATTTCTCAGCAAAATATCACGTGTTTTTGATGTTCTGAAATATCAATGAATGTTTGGATGAAAGGATGGATGGTTGGAAGGATAGATGGGATGGTTGGTTGGATAGATGGGATGGATGGGATGGTCGGACTGATTTCTTACGACAACACATGTTTTTTGGACCCCATCAAATGGAAACTTATTACGTATGCATTCTTTTTACAATTTTTGATTCCTAAATATGCAAATATGTGGATTTTAGCATCTCCTAAAGTTTCACTAAATTTTTTGTACTGTTTTCCCAATGTTTCTTTGTGTTTCTAGTGATCGACAATATTATCGGTGCTATCGATATTGCTTCTGTATCCCCAGCCAACGGAATTTATAGTAATACTAATATTTCAAACACTGCACACAACCCATTTATCCCTTAGCATATCCACTAACTTCAATTATGTCCACTAACTTCAATTACGTCGAGCCAAGCCTTATTAGTGGGCTTCACTCCATAGAAGTTGAAGATTTACCATCGAAAGCAATCAAACATCACAGAAAACATCACTTGTGATAATAAAACCGATTCATGCCCCAGAAAAATAGTTTTTTAGAAACATCCTTTGGAAAAAAAAAAAAAAAGAAAGAAGATGGCATATGCCGGCATTACTTAATCTACCCTATTGACTGTCACTTCCAGTTGGTCTTCTTAAAGACTATGTTATGAATCCCTTTCAATGGGCCAAGCTAACCCATTGGTCTTTCATGCTTAGACTAGCATATCAGGCTTGAGGGTCATGCCCTAACCTAAAACTCTGGCCAATTTATTAAACAAGCCAGACTTTGGTTTTGTATAAATCTCCATCAAGCCTGCTTGAGCCTGATCCATTTTTCAAGCTTCTTTTTGTGATATGTTACATACATGTAAGCATTGTTTTAAGTATTGACGATATCGGGTGATATATCTGACAATATATCTTGTATCCCACCTACGCGATACGAAACACACAAGTAGTGGGATATATCCCACATGTTTGGTCTGGTGAGCTTTTTTTTTTTTTTAATCCTTTTTTTCTTCTTTAAATCATGTTAAATCAGTGTCAAATTGTTACAAATCCATGATTTTTCATGTTTTGCATGAAAAATCATGGATCGGGAGCTTTGATTTTGAGATTTGGAGGAGATGGGCTAAGTTGTGGAAAATTGAAAAAATTCAAAATTTCCCAATTTCTCGCAAATCGGTTGCAATCGTTGTGTCCAAACGTAAAATCAAACATGTATGTAACCTAATCTAGTGATTCTTCTTTTTCTTTCGGATGGATTGCTTGTGTTTCCACGCTTCTTACATTTATAAATTATATGAACAGACTTTGAATATACTTGTATCAATTTCAGTTGGACAACGCATAGATTAGGACCCCATATAAAGAAAAACCTATTATGTGCACTTGTTTTTTTGTAATGTTTTGATTTATAAGTTTGTATTGATATCTTTTTTAACAACCATTGAAGTTTCATTGAAAAATTCAATCAATTTCCCAATCAATGTTTCCCCATGTTTCCAACAACAACGATACATTGCGCGATACAACTGATATATCTCATGTGATAATCAATACATATCCGTATCCCAAGGGTGCGATACATAACACGATACTAATATTTCGAACACTGCATGTAAGTTAAGAGTGTGCGTGAGTCATCATTATCATCTAAGCCTTATCCTAATTATTTGGGGTACATGAATCCTACTCCACCATTCCACTTTATCAAGGGCCATACATTTAATTAGACCAAGTCTTTTCATACCACCCCCATTCGTGTCCTTTTGGGCCTTCCCCTTGCCCCGTTAGAGCCTTCCAATTGTACCAACTTTTTTTTTCTTCTAACATATGGGGTTCTTGTTCTCCATTGCACATGACCAAACCATCTAAGTCTACTTTCCCTCATCTTATTACCTATTGGTGCTACTCCTAGGTTCCCTCTAGTGAATTCATTTGTAATTATATCCCTCCTCATCCTGCCACTCATCCATCTCACAATCCTCATTTCAGCTACACATCCTATGGACACATTTTTCCTTAACCACCTACAATTCTATCCCATAAAGCTAGAATTATTGATTTTCCTTTAAGGTTGAGTGGTACACGATGACCACGTAAAACTCCAAAGGCACATCTCCATTTCTTCTATGGGAAACATCCTTTTCAATCTCGCTACTCTTATAAATTATCAACCTAAGATAATGAAAGTGGTCATTTTAGGAAACTTGTTGTTCAACAGTATAACTAATTCCTCATGTTCACTCCTAATGCTAAATTGCACTACATATACTTTGTTTTAAGCCAATTAATTTTAAATCCTTTAGATTCTAAAGCACTGCTCCATAAATTTAGCTTTGTGTTTACACCCTCCCTCATTCATAACTTTATGTCTGCATGGAACACTAGTTTACAATGTGCCAATGTAGAAATCATTAGCGACGTAAAGAGCAGACTTGTGTCTTTTAAGTTTATTATGACCAAGAGCAATGTCTTAGTAAATTAGAGGTCATATTCTTCATTAATATCCACTTTCCTCTATCAACTCCCTAGTTGATAGATGAGAGATTGAACTAAGGTCCCTTGAAAGTTATCTGGTCATGTCACTCAGAATGCATTTTTCTATGAACAATTTAGTTGTGATATAGATAACTCCTTCCATAAAACGGAAGTCACAAACTTTTCATATTTTAGATGGTAGATAAAGTCTGTTAATGTCCATTTTCTGCCAAAGGCTTCGAAAAGTTTAGTAATGCTACGCAATTAAGAAGATAGAAAGTAACTCAAAACAGGTTAGTAACATTAAAAAGTAGTGAACTTCTAAAACAAAGTTTCCTAGTGTCTTCCTTTTTAACCTAGAATTTGGCAGCACTTACGAAGGTTTTCTGTTTTCTTTTTTTCTTTTTTCTTTTTTTTTTTTTTTAAATTAAATCTTCCTGCAGGTAGGGGTTATCATCATTCCAAGAAAATATATAATGGGAAAGGTTGATCAAAGAGGTTTCACAACTTTGGTTATACTGATATCAGCATCAGTTTGTATTCTTGTCGTTGGTTGTTTTTGCATTATGATATTGACCAGCGGCGTTTCAAAGGAAATGAAGTTGAGAGCAGAACTTATAAGCCATCTTGATGCACGAAGACGGGCAGAACAATCAAGCAACTACAAAAGCCAGTTTTTAGCAAACATGAGGTAAATGATTGTTTTTTTTTTTTTTTTTTTTTTTTTTTTTTTTTTTTTTTTTTTTATATTGTTGGGTAACAATATATGATATGCCTTTTGTTTTAACATTTTTGTTGCTGGAGCATAATAATTTGGAGAGTTTCTGTTAAAAATGAGTGTTAGTACTTTCTAGAGAGAGATGAGTTTAACATGATAAGGTGTATAAGTCATCATTGTTGAAGACACAATTTTATCCATTACATTTTTAGAATTTATCTCATTTATACCCTTTTCACGAGAGCATTATTTATTCCTTTTTGTATCTTTTACCCTTCATTGTGTAATTATATATGGCCCAATGTATCCTTGTAATGCAAAAAAAAAAAAAAAAAAAAAAAATCTTCTCATTCTCTCATTTTCAAGTCTTTTTAGGCATCTTAGCAAAATGTGGGGCCCACTAATAGTAATAGGATAAGATCACAACATCAAAATCCACAATCATATAGAAAATCTCTAATTTTTATTATTTAAATGCCTCTATTTTAATCCATACATCGATCACCATTATCGTAAGAGATTTGGACAATTATCAAGATAGGGGACCGCGTCATTGGGTAGATCTCACCAAAAAACTTTAGTCACTTCTTAGGTCTTGGCTTAAATCAGCCCACAAATAGCCAATTAAGGCCCTTGGTAAGATTATTATAATCCGATGCAAGACATGGAAATTTAAATATACTATGCAAGATTCCAGGCTTTAGATCATACTAGTTCAGAAACAATCACACAAAATTCCACATCCCACATAAAGTCAAGCATTCAACAAGGGGAATCTATGCGGGTCCAGGCCTATACATGCTAGGGCTGGATCAATTAAAGTTATAGACCAAACAATGCTCAAAGGAGAGTAAATTCATCCACACATGCACATAAATATTTTCCCAATCCAAGGGATTCACAAGTTTCAATTCGGAGAACCCTAGGGTTAGAAAAAGGGGCAAAAAAATTGAGATTTAAGACAATCTAGGGTTAGGGTTAGGAAAATCAGGTAAGAGAGGAGTGAAAAAGAGGAAAGAGTGCACTTGAAGCCAGCCCGCGTGTGTGGACAGCAGGCCAGGCCTGACGCACGTGCGCTGAGGGCTGTCCGCACGTGCGTGGGGCCCACAAACCCAAAAACCTCCTCCTTGGGGCTGGTTGGCTATGTTTGGGCTACAAACCCTCCAAGTTTCGGCCCGATCCGACGTACGGTCCGCGCATGGTGCTCCGCCGAAGTTTCAGCCCTTTTGTAGGGCCAGATTCCAGAATTTTGTTGTAAAAAAGTAACGACTGCAAAATAATGATGGATTTGCAGGTGGAATGACTGTAGGAGAAGACAAATATGGATGGTAGAAGGTCAGGGCGAATCGGGGTGGATGTGGCTTCGCACCATGGTAGTAGCCCTTCGAAGAAGGGAGAGTTTCGCACCCAATTAGGTTTTCATAACTCAGAGAAGAGTAGGAAAACGCAGAAATTTTGTTCAATCTTCAATGAGAAAAAATACTACAAAGGGTGCCTATTTATAATAAAATCATATACCCTAAAACTCGCGCCATGTGCGCAACTTATTACTTAGAGATGAAGTAACTACAAATAACAATTAATCAAAGCAATCTAAACCGTCCATGATGTTCCTAATAACAAAAATAACCAAAACTCAAAGTACTAGATCGTTTAGAATAGTGGGCCACGATCATAACAACCCATGATGGGATTCATATGACGATCGGGTCCACTCCAAGGGACCAAAACGCAGTCCTCTAACTAGGAGGCCCTCCCTGGACATCGTCATCGATCCAGATCGATGGTGGGGCCCTCCTCCTCCTTGCGTAAATGCGTAGGGGGGGGCGTGCGTGTGTGCGAGATGTCCCCATCATAATCTTACTTACGAAGAGACGTGGCTTGCAATCAGGCCCATTACATTTTACGCTCAAATATGGGGCCCTCATGCACTTTCCATATGCCCATGGACAACTCAATCTAGTCCACACTTTATTGCACGGTAGAGGGAAATTAATGATGTCACAAAAACCATCATAATGCCACATTAAGGGGTTAATGGCCCGAAGTCCAGATTTGGGCCCACATGATTAAAATGTCTATGGACGGCATTTAAACAGTGATTAACGCTGTCCATGGGTTTTACGTAGTGGGCCATATCACTTATAACAATTCAGGGCCTAAAAAGATATCTAGAACCTATGATATAAAGCCCAAAAGCCAAGTACGCCCAAAACCCATTCACCAAGCCCGTTCCAAACCCACTTCCTTTCATCTTCTTATCTATCTCCCTTAGGGTTTCATGAAAAAACCCATCACCTTCAAAATTATGGCAGCCTAGGGAAGTTCTTGGAAGCATGATCAACTATTACTGCCAGCGACGGTGGGCATGGCTATTGTTGTGCGGTTAGATCATGAAAAAAGAAAGGACAAAGAGAGGGAGAGAGAGAGAGAGAGAGAGAGAGAGAGAGAGAGAGAGAGAGAGAGAGAGAGAGAGAGAGAGAGAGAGAGAGAGAGGCGGCGATGGTGCTGTTATAACGACTGCTGCTATTGGAGGCTGTGGCCTCGTGGTTGCCGCTATTGTGGTTGATGCTGCCACTAGTGGTGGCCGGCGACCAAGAAAGAAAGAGAGATTAAAGAGACAGGGAGAGAGGAGGAGAGGGAGAGATTGGGAAGAGGGGTGACTCGGTGAGAATGGTTGACAGTGGTGGATTGTTGTAATGGCCTCTCGTCCTCCCCTTTCCCATTTTTCATTTTTATTTTATTTTATTTCTCTCACCATCGCCATTTTTTTTTATTTCATGACGTCTTCTCCTCTCCTTTCCCTTTTCCATTAATTGGTTGCTCTAGCTATTGACATTTCTACAAATACTAGTTGGTTGGGTTCTTGTCAGAAAGGGGTACATAATAGCAATCGATACATGGAAAAATATTGAGCATTAAAATAAGTAAAATTTTACAGTATGAAAAGGACACTTAACTCGTAGTGTCAATTAACGTAAATTGGATATCCGTCAAGGTCACTCATACCACTTTGAAAGGCCCGGATGGGTGGGCCGTAGGATTTGACGGTATCTACATGATCTTAGGGACCTACATACAAAGCCGAAGATAGATGGCCCACATCCAACAATCCAACTAGCTACCATAGGAGCAGAAAGGAGCTAATCACCCCTCTGATCCTACGGTTAGGATGGCCACAGAATACAAATTGGCAATTTAGATCATCATAGAGGCAGCCTAATCGACAATGGATATTCTCCCATCATTCCTCTTGATTTTCTCTTTGTGGAATTTCTCTAATGGATGCCTTTACTGAGCGAACGTCTCTTATTTATAAAGGAAGAACCGAGAGGATTAGGAGTTTGGATATGATAGAGCTTATCTCTATCACAGCTTAACTCTCTACCTTATCACAATCCTCTCTCACTAAATTCGATATCTTGGAGAGAACAGGATTGGGAAGAGGGTTATCCAATCGGAAATGATCTAAGGGGTAATTGTGTGGGACCCAACCACTACTAGTGGTTGCCCACAAGTAAGCCCCACAGGTCCATATCTAATAGTCTTACCTTTGTAAACCTTACCACATTGGAAGTGTCCAAGGCTATCAAAAAAGTGGGGTTGACCTCATGATCCTATTTGGCCAATCAATCCTTTCTAAACATGAGCATTTTAGTTTGGAAAATATTTACAAAGTTCTTGTAGACCTTTTCTTTATTCTTAAACAGTCTAATGGATTTTTGGGACTTCAATTGCTTAGATAGTTGTAATGTATTCCCTAATTATGCTCCCTTTGTTCTAGCTAATATTTTCTCGCGATTAGTCAACCTTCTATAATAAAAAATTCCCCCATATAATCCTATGATACCACACAATTTTGCAGGTTGCATGCTCACTTATTTGGTAATGAGAAATGTAAATAGGATCCATAGGTGCACTTGCCACCACATGCCAATGTGGCACTTGTGTGAAATCCAAGCAACTCATCAAAGGTCTGACCGTGTAGATTATCCACTCAAAATCAACCCTGTCAGCTCATTGGGTGAGCCACACATGTATGTTGAATATAGACTGTTGGTAAACATTTTATGAACTCCCATTAATTTTGTACACATGCAACCCACTTGATCAGCATACCAACCTTTCTTTGTCCATTATACATAAGCATTGTTGCACACTTTATGAATGGCTTGGATCTCGCACGTGTGCACCATGTTGGTTTTGAAAGCTGGAAGTGCACTTGCACTAGTCCATTATCAGGGCTCTTTGCAATAACTACTTGACTTAGTTATCACAATTGCATTAGCAACCACGGTTTTCATGCATTTTGAACTGGTAAGTTTTATGCTTAGTGTGGGAAATTAAATGCTTCTTTCGTTATGTTACAGTCATGAGTTGCGAACACCTATGGCTGCAGTGATAGGTTTGTTGGACATTCTTATATGTGATGATTGTCTTACAAACGAGCAATTTGCAACAGTTACACAGATCCGGAAATGCTCAACTGCTTTACTTCGCCTTCTCAATAACATCCTGGACCTTAGTAAGGTGAGACCCAAAGATGACTTCATTACGTGTAATACAGATATGTCACTAGAATAGGACGTACTGTGTTGTCTGCATATAAATTGCATGACTTTCAGATCTTCCTTTCCTTTTCTGAACTAAAACTGCTCTCCAGGTTTCAACAAAGAAGCTTAGAGGCAAGCAGCTACAGCTTACTAATTATTTATGTTTGCTAAGATTCTTTGGCAATAACAAATTATGTATAGGTACAAGTTTGTTACAATGAAACACATGAAAAACACAGGATTTTGGTAAATGACACATCACACATTACAGTCCCATCTAATTTTCTATTGAGCTAGACGTTATGCCAGTCTTATCTGATCAGACTACGTTTTCAACAGCACCCACGAAATAAATATGTAGCAAGAGTATTATGCATCAAACGGGTCATTTTTGGACCACTTTTCATCCATATTTCTTCTTGATGGCACCTATGTCAAACAAAAAGCTTCATTTTGGCAGTTATGACTTTCAACACTATTAAAAAATGTCCAACTACTTATCTAATGGACCCAGTACAGAACAAGAAAAAATAGAGATAAGAAAGATCATTAGGAAATAGGGTTCAGAACAATGACAGTGAACTCACAAAGGAAAAATAAATCAATGATTGAAAGAGATGGTGAAGTCAGGGCTGACAATTTTCAATTTGCTACATGCATTATATTATGTGTGTTTATGTATTGTATGTCATCATCAACAACATGTCCTCACTATATGGGATCAGCTTTAGTTATCATGTTTCACCAATCAATGCTAAAGCCCTAAATCCACAGGCCAACATCCGTAGTCATAAATCCCATGCCAGCTTAAATAGATGGATCATCAGATCTCAACCATTGGATGTCTTATCAAGCACGATCAAGACACTTTAATGGTTAAAACAAAGAATCCACTTTTAAAATTGATCAATTAAACTTTTAAGACATTTAAAATGTGTTGGCTAGATTTGCTAGATATAAAAACACTTGATGGGCATTCCAAACACCGAGATCAGTCCACACTAAGTATCCCTGGTAAGCAAGTGTATCCCTTGTTGAGGCATGTGGGCTTCGACCTCATCCTAATGCATGTGCCCAACCATAATCATTTGTCAACCACTATTGTAAACTCGCTAGGTGAGTCAAAGGAGAAAAGACTAAGACCATGAAGTCCCAACATGACCTCAAGTCAAAAGCTAGCACATGATTAAGTCAATCCGATCCATACATGATGGGTCTCCTAGATCTGAGGCTTAATGTTGTCGTCCAATGCAAGTGTCCAATCAGGCCTAGACACGAGAACTTGTATATATAATAAACACCAACACTCCGAAGTCAAGGCATCAAGAGCCCTATCGTAGAGACTAGCTATCCCAACTCGTCATTGGTTCCTATCACCAGGATTACCACAGGATGATGGTTGCCTAATCCGACAATAGTGGTCATAGGCATTTAGGGTACTGAGATCCATGGCCTATAACTTTGCCATGGCCAGTGGTCCTTGTGTCCAAACTCATTTCCCCTAAGACAACCAGAGGAATCCCTCCCCGTAATCCTTATAATATAAATAGTTGAAGTTTCCCACACATTAATCATATCATCAATGGTATATCCCAATCATGGGTGGTCAACTAGATCCATGATCATAGTCAATATTGGCTTTTCAGGGCACCCATTATCAACATTCTTCTCCACACATAATTTTTTATTTTTTATTTTTGTCTTGTTTACAAATGTTTGTAGCATGTGCATGATGGACGAGGAGACTAACAATCAGATTCTCTAACTCATTGTGAGGCTGTGGCTATCACTTGGAAGTGTTTGTTACAATTGTTTGGGGTAGATTGGGTAATGTCGAAGTTAGTTGTGTTGCTAGTGCTTGCTTGGAAGGGGATCTTTTTGGTAAGGAAAAAAAAACAGACGACTGTTTGGAGACTAGCTCTTTTGGCATCGATGTGGGTCATACGGAAAGGAAGAAATAGTAGAACTTTTAAAAACAAATTTGAATCAACAGGTCGGATCTTCAATAAAGTTAAAAGGGTTTTTCATAAATTAGGCCTCGTGTTTCCCTTGTTTAAGGGTTGTACTTTTGAAGTAATAGAGGGTCATTTTTTAAGGGTTGTGAGCCTCTATTAATTATGTTTCATCTCTATATGTTGTATTTTGTATTTGTTTTAATATACATCATTTACTGTTTTTTTTTATTAAAAAAAAGAAAAGAAAAGGAAAAAAGAGAGTCTTCTGCACACATCCATTTCAATATCCTCATCTTAGTAACACTCAAATATTTTCTTATGATTCTTGTTAGTTACACAGGCACTCTACATCAAATATCATAGTCAGTCAAATAGTTGCCTACAAAGCTTTTTCTTGAATTGGTGCCTTAGAAAATTTCCATTGTCTCATAGACGTGCATTGATCACACTCTAGAGGCACATCTCCACTTAACCCACCTAGCCCTAATTTTACTAAGAACATCCTCATCGATTTCCCCATCCTTTTGAATACTGGAACCAAAACAACGGGAAATGTCTCTTTGAGGAATCTTAACCATAATATTAACTAAAACCTCGCTTCTATAACTATTATTGTTAAAGTTGCATTCTAAATACTCCTTTGTCCTATTCAACCATTAAAGTCCATTGCCTTTCTACAAACATCCAATTTAGCATTTGGTTGGAAAATATATTCAACTGTCTGTGTGTGTGTTATCCATGTACTTTAGTGGAGTATTATATGCTTTTCACAAGTTACATGTGTATTGAGAGAGAGAGAGAGAGAGAGAGAGAGAGAGAGAGTGTTAGTCTTTTTAACTGACACTTCTCTTGTTGCCCTAAAACTTCTCCTCTCTTCCTCTTTCTTTCTTCTCCCCCCCTTTAATCTCACCACTATCTACTTGGTATCAAAGCATGTTTCTAGGTTTTGGCAGGGCCCCATTAATCTGTACAAATGACATCACATGTGCACAGTAGGAAGGCTTCATTAAGGGAAAAATGGGATATGGAAGATCTTGATTTTAGAAGATTTATGGTGATTTTTCTATATATAAAAATTACAAGTATTTAGAGTTGTTTCATGCAAAATAGAAAAATCAAGAAATGGTACAAAACCCTTTTTTTTTACTCACTTTTTAAAGGTTTTTATGTGGTTTCTTCATGTGGATCCAACATGGTTGAGTGTTTCCCAACAATAGAAACAAATTTTGTATAATTTAGATGAGATTTGAAAAAGAAATGAAGTTTTTTGTGATGTGTAGCTACCGTATGGTCCTATTTTGGGGATCATTTCGTTGATTTTCTATGGAATTCAGTATTTGGAGGTGTAAGGGTTTGATGGGCTGTGTGTATGCTCACTTGTGGAGGAGTGTGAGTGGTGTGGTTTGAATTGGTGCATGCTCGAGTAGTGGTGTGTATCTAGATTGAGATCTGGGTATGTGGCTAGTGTTGCCTAGTGTGGACTAGACCCATAGTATTGAAGTTTATAATTCATAAGTGTGGTGGTTCTCTATTGCAATGGAAATGTATTGTAGATTTCATGGACATAGTGATGATGGTGGTCATATTGGTGGTATTGGCATACTAGTGGTAGTTCTCCTCCTGGTGGAAAGACAAGCTTTCATGTTCTCACTGCAGTTGACCTTGGCACATGAGAAATACATGTTAGGATCTTGTTAACTATCCTCAAAGAAAAGCTTAGTTTGCTAGCGCCGACATCAAGAGACATGTTACATACACTTACATGCTATGCATTTGATGAGGACATCACTTCATGTACACCTTTGTGTACGTATCAAAGGAGGAGGCGGGCCGCACCGATTTCCCTGTGGCTAGGCGAGTACCCGTGATCGTGCTGAAGACCCCATGTGCATGTGCGAGCATCTGGAAGACCGTTGGATTGGAGGGACGTGACAATCGGGCTATTGGATCACATGATCGGGCCATTGATCGTGGATTGTCCACACTAGTTTTTCTTATATTTTATCAGATTATATGATTTAGTTTTGTTTATGTTATGTTTGGACACCATTATGACTATTTATAGTTGATTCTAGTTAGACTATGGCTATTTTCATCAAAATTCACAAAACTTGGTGTTTATTGTAATTTTTGAACTTTCTTTGAGCTATAAAAGAGGGTGGGCATGTGACCCTCTCCCTCATTGGATTTTGTGATTTTTTTTTTTTAAAGAGAAAAAAACTCTCGCTTTCTTCTTCTTCTTCTATTTTCATAAGATTTGAAGATGCTTTCATGTGATTTGGAAGGGAGATTGGTGTGAGGTTAATCTTCATCAACAGAGGTGCGCGGCCTCCATCTATCCCCACATCATCATCTTTTTTCCTTCCATCAAGGTATTTTCTTCAAGTTCTTCAATTCTCCCAACCTAAGCCTTCATCTTCTCCTAAACCCATCTTTCCATTATCTATCTACCATCCAAACCTTAGCCGACTTAAACTCATCCATCCCACGCCACACATGTGATCGTACGGCCACACGTGTGAATCCTTTGGGTTGGTCGTACGACTACACCTTGCCCCTTTTGGTTGTCCATCATCCTTATATCAAAACCCCTTTCTTCTATTCCCAAAACCCTAACCTTAAACTTAAAATCCCTAACTTTCTTACTTTCCAAAATTACCCAAACACTAATTTTTACCCTAGGTTGTATTAGGCCTTCTACTTTGAAATAGATTATACCCTATGCTAATTGAAGGTCCCTACATCCATGAGATCCTAGTTTCCTTTTATTTAATGATCATGTGTGACGAAGTTGATATCTTAGGCTAGGATTATGCGTGATGTTCTTTTGGTTTTCATGGGATTCGTGATGATTATGGCAATGCTTGTGTTTTTTGTTAATTGTCTTAATTCTGCTACTTGATCTCACATGTTATTTGGTTCATACATCGGTCATGCATCAGCATTTTTCGGTTGTTTGTCACAAATCTCTCTTGGATGAAATTTCTAATCCCAATCATCGTCTTATTATAAACTTGAGGTGCTTTATATCTTGCATATCAACCGGCATCGTTGTTTCTGCTAATTTAGCATCCAACAATCCTAATCATTCATAATGGATCATTAATTCTAGAGCATCCGATCATATGAAAGATCTACATTCTCATTTTTCATCATATTCATCCACTTCTTACTCCTAGTCATGTAAAAATTGTTGATGGGTCATATTCTCATGTTGAGGGAACAAGTAATATCAATCAACCTCCTTCATTGTCTTTGTCATTCGTTCTTTATGTTCCAAAATTGTCTACTAATTTATTGTCTGTTAGCAAGCACAACACTTTCTACTTACTACACATGTTGAGGGAATAGGTTTTTGAACCATTACAATATATGATTGTGGGCCCACTACTAACGTCATCCGGATGTATGAATGATGTTAGTAGGGATAGCCACGTAATCTTTGAAGCCGAAAGTTTGGGATCTGATAGATAATGATTTTAGAAGAACATATAGAGAATGCTAGTGTATTGTGTATATTGTTAGTGGCGTTGGTTAGTGGCCCTTGTAGTGTAAGTGCATGTGCACACTTTCCTCTTCTCCTGTGGTGTATTGTATGCTCTATTATAATAAAATATTGTGTGTTAGGGCAAGCAAGCCTAACACAATATCTTTCCCAAACTCTCCTCCTCTCTCAATCTTCTCCTCTTTTCTTCACATTATTATCATTAAATTATTTTCTACTTGGTATCAGAGCATAGATCTAGACATTATGCATCCAACAGATTGAGAGGCAACACGTCACCTTGCTGACGTCAGCAGCCATACGGCTAACGTAAGCGTTGTACGAACACATGGACTCCGTTTGAGCTAAAAGTTTAGAGGTTTGATAGATCTTGATTTTAGAAGATTTGTCTTGATTTTTTTAGAATTTTTTGGACCTTTCATGGTATTTTCGGCGAAATAGAGAAATTCGAAAATCGGGCCCATCTTCCCTTTTTTTTTTTTTTCAATCTACCTCAAATCGGTAAGCTTTTCTTTGGTTTCTTTGCTCAAGATGGACTGAAATCTTCCTCCCAAGCTACCCATGGAGGTTTTTTTAATTAAGATCACTGTTTGAGAGGTTTTTAACCTCAAACGGACGTGCGGTTGG
Organism: Magnolia officinalis; assembly: GCA_021015155.1. Classification (NCBI taxonomy): domain Eukaryota; kingdom Viridiplantae; phylum Streptophyta; class Magnoliopsida; order Magnoliales; family Magnoliaceae; genus Magnolia; species Magnolia officinalis. The sequence continues at coordinate 69,746,169 of JAJHSJ010000004.1, forward strand.
GCCATTTTTGACCGAGTTTCATGTTATTTTGGATGATTGCTATTTGTTTGAGGTTTATCTCTTATTATCTTGAAGGATTGAGTGAGATAGAGTTGTTTGAATCAATCCTTCTTGGCATAGGTTTATCTCTCTTGGACTCTCGTATGGCTGACAAAAGGGCCTTCATCTCTTGGCATAGGATCTTTTGAATCCAACCCCTTGCAGATTACCTCCACTAAGTTGAATGGTGATAACTCTTCAATGGGCACAATCTGTAGAAGTGTTCTTAGGAGCCCGTGAGAAGTTGTCGTATGTTTTGGATGATCCCCCAATCTCTACAGATGTTACCTACAAGTCTTGGACAAAGGAGAATTATTAAGTTATTGCATGGTTGTTGAATAGTATGGATTCCTTGATTAGCCACTCAGTGATGTTTTTATCATCGGCTAAAGGCATTTGGGATATGCTTCATGATATGTGCTCGGAATCTCAAAATTTTTCACAGGTATTCCAGCTTATTCAAGAAATTGGTCGGTTCCAACAAAACTCCAGATCATTAAAAGATTACTATTCGACGCTTCGGGGTATATGGGATGAGTTGGAAATATATCAGTCTCTTCCTTCCAAATGTAAAGAGGATCATGAATATGCCCATAAGTAGTAGGATGATACTCGTATCATGCAGTTCCTACCCGGGTTGAATTTCGACTATCTTCATGTTCGAGATCAGGTTGTTATGTAGGATCCACTTCCCCCATTGGCGACAGTCTATGCTATGTGTCAGCGTGCTACTGTCTCTATTCTTCCTTCTCATTCATTTGTGCCACCCGAGCGTTCGACACATCTTGTTGGCTATCAGTCCTCTCTTGGCCTTCGGGTACCATCCTTGAGTTCAGGGCACATTTCTGGTTTTGGTGGTCGTGGTAGAGGCCGCGAGGGAGATCGCAGTCGTGGTGGCCGTAGTCTTCGTGGTCGTGGTGGACGTGGATGAGGACTTGATGGTTCCCACATTTGTTCGCATTGCGGTGGAACTAATCACACCGTTGATTATTGTTGGCAGATACATATCGTCCTACGTATGCCGCTGCTTCTGTTGTATCCGCAGTTACTCTTGAGATAGTCTTCCACCCCGACAGCTGAGCAGTCTACTTCAGGGGAGTCTCTTATCATTTCTCGGGCTACATATGATGCCCTTATGCGGCTTCACATTGGTGATATTCCTGAGCCATCTCATGCAGCTTCGACCTAGTCAGGTACAGCTCTTCTCGCGTCGTCCTCTCCTACCTCCTAGGTCATAAACTCTTGAGCTTCCTCCCATATGACTGGTAAGTCTCAATTCTTTTCCTCTTATTCTCCTTCTCGTCACACTCAGTATGTTACAGTTGCAGATGGAACCCAAACTCCTATCTCTAGGATTGGTTCCATCCCCTTTTCTTCTTCCTTGTCTCTGTCATCAGTCTTGCATATGCTTCTTTTTTCATTAAACTTATTGTCTATTAGCTCTCTTACTAAATCATTAAATTGTTTCATTACCTTCTTCCCTTCTTATTGTTTGTTTCATGACCTACAGACGAAGAGAGTGATTGATGGGGGCATGAGCGAGGAGGCGTTTATCTTCTCGATGATACACCCGTTGCCGCTTTTAGTACCCCGTCTCTGGATCGAGAGTCCATGACTTGGTGGCACTGCCGCTTAGGCCACCCATCAATAGCTATATTGAGAATTTTGTTTCCCTCCTTATCTGTCATTAAACCATTATGCTGTAATATTGTGAATTGTTTAAACATCATCGTGTTACGTTTCCTCCTAGCTCTTCTAGGAGGAAATCTCAACCTTTTGTTCTTGTTCACTCAGATGTCTGGGGACCAGCTCCGGTTACCTCCACTTTTGGATTTAGATTTTTTGTTACCTTTATTGATGATTATTCACGCATGACTTGGATTTATCTTTTGAAATCTAAAAGTGAAGTGTTTGATGCGTTTAAAGTGTTTTATCATGAAGTATGCACTCAATTTCAATGTTCCATTAAAACCCTCCATTCTGATAATTTTTTTTTTTTTTTTTTTTTTTTTTTTTGGGGGGGGGGGGGGGGGGGGGGGGTTGGCGCTGTCTTTCTATCCTTCTTGCAGGAACATGGTATTTTGTCTAGGACGTCGTGTGCTGTCTTTCTCTCCTTCTTGCAGGAACATGGTATTTTGTCTAGGACGTCGTGTGCTCGCACACCTTAACAAAATGGTATTGCAGAACGAAAGAATCGTCATCTTCATGAAGTTGCTCACACCCTTCTGCTTGGTATGCATCTACCTAAACATTTTTGGGGTGATGCTCTTCTAACTGCTACTTTTCTTATTAATCGTATACCCTCACGTATCCTATCTTACGAATCTTCATTTACCTAAAGTTTTTGGTTGCACATGCTTTGTTCAAATTTTGGATAGAAGTAATGATAAAGTTAGCCCCAGGGCAATTAAATGTGTCTTTCTAGGGTGTACTTGGAGTTAGAAAGGGTATAAATGTTTTGATCCATTGACTCGCAAGAAATATGTCTCTGCCGATGTAACCTTCTTTGAGGATGTTTCTTTTTTCTTGGCTGTAGGCCGATCCCTCTGTGATCCTCTTGCGAGTCAGGGGGAGTATGACTCTTATCCTCTTCCTCTTTCCACTAGTGATCATAGGAAAACTCCTCTACCCTCCATTCAGCATCCTGTTGGTGATTTGGGTGAGCCTAAGCCTTTGCGGGTGCATCATCGTCGAGATAAATCTTCACACGCTCAGCCATCCACCTTCCGCTCACTTTGGATGTTGGCTCAGGTGATTCTCCTACCTCGAGTTTAGATCTCTTCATTGCCTTGCGCAAAGAGTCACGATCTTATACTCAACACCCCATTAGTAATTTTATTTCATATGATCATCTTTAACACTCTTTTCAGTCGTTTGCAGCTTCCCTTTCATCACAGACTATTCCTCAGTCTCTCTCACATGCTCTTCAAAGTCCTAACTGGACGAAGGCGATGATAGAAGAAATGTCTGCTCTTAAGAAGAATCATACTTGGGACCTTGTGCCACTTCCTTCAGGTCATAAACCTGTTGGATGTCGATGGGTTTATACGATCAAGTTTCTTCCAGACGGCTCCATTGATCGCTATAAAGCCCGTCTTGATGCTAAGGGTTAGAAACAGACTCATGGCGTGGATTACTTCGAGACATTCTCTCCGGTGGCTAAGCTTAATTCGATTCGCGTTGTGATCTCCTTGGTCGTTAATTTATCATGACCCTTGTTTCAACTGGATGTTAAGAATGCATTTCTCCATGGGGACCTTGCAGAGGAAGTTTATATGCATCAACCTCCTGGCTTTGTTGCTTCTCACAACCCTGCGCTTGTATGTCGGTTGAAGAAGGCTCTTTATGGACTCAAACAATTCCCACGTGCATGGTTCGAAAAATTCAGTCAGGCTCTCTTAGAGTTCGACTTTGTTCGTAGTCATGCCGATCATTCTCTCTTTATATGTCGTTGATCGATGGGCATCATGGTTCTCATTGTCTATGTGGATGATATTGTTTTGTCCGGTAGTGATTCTGTTGAAATGAGAGAGGTCAAAGAATTTTTTAAGACGAAGTTTGAGATCAAGGATCTTGGTCCTCTTCGCTACTTCCTCGGAATTGAAGTTGGTCGCTCATCATCCAGATTGGTCTTGTCACAACGAAAATATGCGCTCGATCTTCTTATGGAGACCGACATGTTAAGGTGCAAGCCTGCTACCACTCTTATGGATACTTTGCAGAAGCTTTGACCAGATGATGGTGCTCTCCTTACTGATCCCGGGATGTATCGACGACTTGTAGGCCAGCTTATTTACCTAACTATTACTCGCCCAAATCTCTCATTTGTGGTGGGTGTTGTTAGCCAATTCATGCAAGCTCCCCATACTTCCCATCTCACGGTTGTCTACCGCATACTTTGGTATCTAAAATCAGCCCTGTGTCTTGGCCTCCGCTTTCAATTGCATGGTCATCTTCATCTTTCTGGCTATTTCGATGCTGATTGTGCAGGTAGTACTTATGATCGCCGCGCTACATCCGGCTTTTGTACCTTCTTAGGTGGCAATCTCATAACATGGAAGAGCAAAAAGCAACCGGTTGTTGCCCAGTCCTCAGCTGAAGTAAAATATCGTGTTATAGCTCATGTGACGTGTGAGCTCGTGTGGCTTCGCAACCTTCTTGAAGAACTTCGCTATCTTCCATCGGATCCTATTCCTCTTCACTGTGATAACCAAGCGGCCATCCATATTGCTCGTAACCCGGTTTTCCACGAGCGAACCAAGCATATTGAGGTTGAATGTCACTTTATTCGGGAGAAAGTAGCTTCTAAGGAAATCGTCACTCCTTTTGTTCGATATGGGGATCAACTTTCTGATGTTCTTACAAAGTCGTTGAGTCGAGATGCTTTTCATCGTGTTCATGACAAGTTGGGCATGATCAACATCTATGCTCCAACTTGAGGGGGAGTGTAAAGAATGCTAGTGTATCGTGTATATTGTTAGTGCCTTGGTTAGTAGCCCTTTTAGTGTAAGTGCATGTGCACACTTTCCTCTTCTCCTACGGTGTACTCAGTGTTCATATTATCGACGAAAAATCGATAATATCGTCGATATTATCGGTGTCACCGGAGTTGCGACACTGAAACTCACTTTTTTCGTTTCTCTTCCTAATATTGGCGAATATTCGGTGATTTTATCGATATTTCATGTAAAATACAGTTGTCGACCAAAAATCGCGGCCCTGTCAAGGGATAACTGTAGCCGACAACTCCTTTTCGATGATAAAAGGGACGATAATATCGGGGGACTGCGTAAATACCAAAAAAATCAGAAAAAAAGGGGAAAAAAGAAACTTTTAGAAGTGTGTACCTGTAGAATAGGATCGTTGATCAGAAGTAATGGGCCAATCTCGACGAAGAATATGCGAAATCCTAGGAAATTTGGAGAGATTTTTCGAGATTTTAGGGTCCCCTTCTGGAACTGCGTTTTTTCTGGTTAGTTTTTTCGACAGTTTAGGGTTTTGAAACCCTTTTACAAGGATGCGGATTGCGTCCTACCCTCGCTCGGACGGTAATCCGTCTAGGCAGGGCTCTGTGGGGCCCATTGTGATGTAAGTATTTTATCCACACCATTCATCGCTTTTCTGAGATCATTTTAAGATGTAATCATAAAAATGAAGCAGGTCCACAGCTCCAGTGGACCACACTAAAGGAAGCTACAGTGATAATGACACCCACCGTTGAAACCTTCATAAGGGCCACCATGATGCTTTTTTACCATCCAACCTATTCATAAAGTCATGTAGACATTGATGAAGTGAAAAACAAATATCAGCTTGATCCAAAACTTCTCCAGCTCCCAAGAAGTTTTTAATGGTGGACATTCAATCCCACTTTGTGGTCCACTTAAGTCCTATACCTACCTCAGTTTTTGGCTCATACGTTAAAATGATTTGAGAAAAATGATGAACGGCATGGATAAAACACTTACATCACGGTGGGCCCCGCAGATACCTGCCTGGACGGTAATCCGTCCAGGCGGGGGTAGGACGCAATCCGCGTCCCTTTTACAGGGAGTGAAAGCGGACCTCGGTGGCTTGGATGTCACCAAGTTCCGTGGATCCCACCATGATGTATGTGTTATATCCACACGGTCCATCCATTTGGCGAGATCATTTTAGGTCATGAACCCAAAAATTAGACAGATCCAAAGCTTGGGTGGACCACACCGTAGAAAGCAGTGGGGACAATGATTCCTATCGTTGAAAACTTCCTAGGGCCCACAATGATGTTTATTTGTCATCCAAGCTATCCATAAGATCGCATAGTCATCGATGAAGGTAAAAAAACAAAAATTACACGGATCCAAAACTTTTGTGGCCCCTAAGAAATTTTCAACAATAGACGTTCAAATTCACACTATTTATTGCGGTGTGGTTCACTTGATCATTGGATATGCTTCATCTTTGGAATCAAGCCCTATAATTATATGGTAAAGTGGATGGATGGAGTGGATAAAAGTATATAAATCAGTGGGCCCCATGGAGTTGACTTAGTCCACTCAGCATACTAATTTAGCGCAATCCACTTCCCAAGTCCAACTTGTTTGGGTCTCAAGGGTGGGTGGCTCGGTGCATGTGGGGTCCATTATGATGTGATATATTTTATTAATGCCATCCATTCATTTTGCCAGATAATTTTTAGGGCATGAGCCCAAAAATGTGGCAGATCCGCATCTTAAGTGGACCACACCAAAGGAAGCAGCGGTGATTAAACTCCCACCATTAAAAACTTCCTAAGGCCAATGTAATGTTTTTTTGCCATCCAATCTCTTGATTAGGCCACACAGACTTGGATGAATTAAAAACACAATTATTAGCTTGATCGAAAATTTTTTGTGACATCTAAGAAGTTTTTAATGGTGGGGTTTAATCGCTACTGTTTCCTTTGGTGTAGTCCACTTGAGATTTGGAACTACCTCATTTTTGGGACCATATACTAAAATGATATGCTGAAATGGATGAATGGGGTTGATTTCTCGCATATATCATGGTGGGCCCATGGAACATTGTCCAGTAGCCACCTCGTTATTCACAACACGATAAAACACATGCCATACGGTGGGTACCACAAAGTTCTTACACCACCCGGACGTGATTTGGCTAGTGACGTTGCCACTAGCTAGATGGCTAGTGGTTGGTGCTATGTGGGCCTAATCATGATTTATTTATTTGATCCACGCTTTCCATCCATTTTTTTCATATCATTTTAGATCTTGATCCAAAACATCAGGCACATATAAATCTCAGGTGGACCACACCACAAGAAATAGTAGCATTGAATGTCCACCATGAAAAACCTCCCAGGGTTCAGTGTAATGTTTATTTGACATCCAACCTGTTGATTAGGTTTACAAACTAGTTTGATACAAAACTTGTGGCCCTTAAGAAGTTTTTAATGGTGTGCATTCAATCAACACTGTTTCCTATGATGTGGTCCATTTGAGATTTGGATCTATCTATTTTTTGGGCTTATACCATAAAATGATTTGGAAAACTAGATGGATGTGTCAATATGTCAGACAAGTGCCATATCCAAGTCATCAATCACCAAGTATACCAATATATAGATTCCATGTCCCAAGAAAGGTGTACTTTTTTAGTTCATTAACTTTTACATGTCTTAATTATTATATGCTAGCTGCATTTGTATTATATGAACTCATTATGATAACAATTGGAGCAATTTCTTACGGCAGCGCATGCTTTTTGGGCCCCATTAAATGAAAACTTATTATTTAATGCATTTTTTTGTAATTTTTTTATTCTTAAATATCCAAATATGTGTATTTAGGCATGCCCTGAAGTTTTAGTGAAAAATTCCATCATTTTCCCCATTATTCACCATTTTTCTTCGCATTTCCGGTTATCGGTGATATTATAGGCGATAACGATATTATATCTTTATCTCCAGTCAACGAAACTTGTAGCGATACTGACAACTCGAACACTGGGTGTACTATATGCTCTTTTTATAATAAAATATTGTGTGCTAGGGCAAGCAAGCCTAACACAACATCTTTTCCAAACTCTCCTCCTCCTCCTCTCTCAATCTTCTCCTCTTTTCTTCACATTATTATCATCAAATCATTCTCCACTGAACATCGGTGATTTTTCTGCAGTTTTTAGATAAGTTTTCTTGTGGTGTTTCTGTGAAAATAGAAAAAAAAAAGAGTCAAAAAAAGTCCAGATTTCGGCTTTCTTGTTATGCTGCTTTTTAGAGGGATTTTTGGCAACTTTGTCGCATGGATTAGGTGTTGTTGATCATTAGAAATTAATAGAAACAAAATTCGTGAAATTCTGTTGAGATTCAGGGGCACTATGATGTTATTTGTGAGAAATGGGTGTCGTACAACCCTTTTTTTGGTTCCTTTTGCTGAAATTCCCTTAGGGGGTGTTTGGCTCATGGGATTGGGAAGGATTAGGCGGGATGGGATTCAAAAAACATAATTATTACACATGGTAGGGATTGTCCCCTAATACCATGGGATAAGCTTAATTCCATGTTATGTTTGTAATACGGTGGTACATTGAATGGATATACCCACCATCATTTGAAACTATTGAGAATAACACGTGTTATATCCAAACCGTTCATTTGTTTTGTAACCTCATTTTATGGTATAGGCCTAAAAATGAGGCAGATCCAAAACTTATGTGGCCCCAAAGAAGTTTTCAACGGTAGGTATTCAATCCCCGCTGCTTTCTATGGTGGGGTCCACTTGAGCTTTAGATCTACCTGATTTTTTGGCCCATGCTCTAAAATGATCTTGAAAAATGGGTGGACGGTGTGGATATAGCCCACACATCATGGTGGGACCTACACAACTTGCTAACATCGAATGGAATTGGCACGGGACTCAATGCAATTCCATCCAATCTAATTCCAAGCTTTTCCATTCTTCCCAAACATTGAGTGGAATTGGCACGGGACCAAATGCAATTCCATCCCACCTAATACCATGCGCCAAACGCCCCCTTATGTTTTCATGTTTTGATGTTGTGAGGCTGTGAAATAAGGCATGAATTCATGTTGATGATGGCGATTGTCGACTGTGTAGTTGGTGTTCTCCATTCATGATAAGAGGGACTACGTACACAAACCGTTTGATGTAATGTCTGACCCAACTTGACATGGAGGATTTCTAACTGCACTGGAGCTCTCATTTTCTATTCTTTGTTTTCTGCATTTATTAGTTAGACCTTTGCTATCAGTTGTGGGTATAGTTTACTTACATGTTGTGGTGTTGTATGTGTCTTCACATGCCATTATGGGTGTTAGTCCCTTCTCAATCATCGTAAGTGTAGCTCACTCACCTGTAATCCAGTGTTGCACACATGTATGTGAGTCTTTTTGCATGTGAATGGTAGTTTGATGGCTTGATGGTTGTCAAGTTGGATAGCCTACTATTCAAAGAGAAAGAGTCAATAGATGATGAAAGCTCAATCTAAAGACAAGCAACAATTGTAGATATTTTGTTTCAATATATTGTGTCTAAGAGGGAGTTAGATGGCCCAAGCTAATTATCATCATCTTCTTCATATGTGTCCCAAGGTGGGCATGGTAGGCATTCATGCTTTAGCTTGAGAGGGAGTGTAGGAAAATATATACGGTTTTTTTTTTTTTTTTTTTTTGTGTGTGTGTGTGTGTGTGTGTGTGTGCATATTATGCATGTACTCCTATCCAGCATCATATTTTCCTCTCAAGTTAACATATATATAGGTGTGTATGTGTGTATTATTCTTTTTTTACTAATGATTCAAATGTTGCCCTAAACTTCTCTTTGCCTCTCTCCCTCTCTCTTTCTTCTCTTCCCCTTCATTCTGACCACTTTCTACTGCATTTGCCCCCCCCCCCCCCCCCCCCCCCCCCCCCCCCCCCCCTGTCTCATTCACCAACACTGCATCATCCTTGAACAACATAGACCAAGGGGCCTTATCCTGGACAATTGCAACATTCATTTATAACAAGTGTAAAAAGATATGGGCTTGGTGCCAACCCATGATGAATATATGCATATGTACATGTAAATTAGGTAAGTATCATATACCCTTAATGAAAGACAATGATATATGTGCCCTTACTGGACAAATTACAAAGGCCTCTATTTTCAGTTTAAAAGTGGAATACAGCTCATCTCTCTAACAATTCCCCTTAAGTTGCATTCCTTTGATTGCTTATTGGGTTTGTCAGTGTGTCAGGTTAAGAAAAATCAATTTTCTTTAATAGACCCTACCCAGTGCTTAAAATCAAAACCCAGACCTCTCCTTGCCTAGCTTGTTAACAATTATGACTAGTTAATCATCCAATGATAGGAGCTCGTTGGCATAAAATTTTGGAAGAACGTAAAAGGTATTAAAAAAATCATATGTATTGATAACTGAAGTGTGAAGCTTTTGATGTATCATGAAAGATATCCACTTATTGAGATAATATATCATTGTAACAAGAAAAACAAAGCAACTCAAACAAAGCCTTTAATTATTCCTTCCAGTTACATTCTTTATGAAGAAGTATCGAAATAAAGACACAATTGCCCTTGAACAAGCTTTTAGAGCACAAATTTTGCATCTAAATTTGATGCGAAGTGAATTATCTTATGGATGTTGCCCAAACACATCACAATAGGTGTTGGACCATGTTCAATGCTTTGGCTTTTAAGTGTAAGAACTAAAGCCATAATGTCCTTTGGTGCATCCCTTAGGTGCATGAACACTTCTTGGTGAAACATTGTTGCCTATCATGAGATGATTGCTTATAGGGTTTGTAGAATGGACTAGTTTCAATCGAAGCAAAATCATTTTTTTTTAACAGGCCACGTCTAGTGTTTAAAATAAAAACCCAAATCAGTCCTTGCCTTGCGCGCTAACAATCCTAACTATTTAACCATCTAATGATAGGAGCTTGTTGGCATTAACAAATTTTGAAAGCCCATCAAAATTCAAATATCATATATATATTGATAACCAAAATGTTAAATAAATGTAGTAGAAGGATAAACTTTTGAAAATTCCAAAATTTAATAAACCCTAATTAAAGATCCCCATCTAAGCATTGTCAAGTTTCAAGAAGCAAAATCAAGATATAATCCCTTCATTTGATTTATGCCTTCCAATCACTACAAAATGTTGATGTCGCTCTTCTGAACGACAAAGTCTCTCTCTAGTATATCTCTGAAAAGAGGTGAGGGAGAAAACTGCATCACGCTGAAGGTGAGGCTGGGCTTACGCATATAGAGAGCCAACACATGTAGACGTGTGATGGGAGGAGAGTGGTGATCTCACTCTCCTTCCTCTTTTCCATCTTTTTTTTTTTTTCTTCTTTCACTTAGATGTGTGAAGGGAGGATGTTGGGGCTCTCTCTGTCCCTCTAACCCTCTGGGATAGGCTCTTATAAGGAGTCAGGGTTTCACAGGAGAGCACGAGTTATGGTACTTTTGTTCGAAGTATCGGTATCGCTACAAGTTTCACTGGCTGGGGATATGGAAAGAATATTGTTATTGTTGATTCCCAGAAATGCGTGGAAACATGGGGAAAATGTTAGAATTTTTCAATGGAACTTCAGGAGATGATAAATACACATATTTACATATTAAGAATCAAATCATAGCGAAAAAGACATGTATTTGCATATTTAGGAATCAAATAATAAGTTTCCCTTTAATGGGGCCTAAAAGCATGTATCATTGATACAGGGAAACATATGGGAAACATGAGGAAAGTGGTGGATCCATCCATCCATGCATGCACATACATACAAACACACATGCATGATCCATCCATCCATCCAACCATCCATCTATCCATGCACGCATACATATACACACGTACAAACATGCATTTCATCGCTCATAAAAAAATTGAAATGAATTTTTTAATAAACAATTTTTTGGCAATATCGATACATTGGCAATATTATTGAAATATAGCAAATACACTGGCGATACAAGCAACACCTAGAATTTACACTGTCAAAAATATTGGTAATATTGATAGATTGGCTATACATGAGACTCCTTGAATTTGCATAACCAAAAATATTGGCGATACATGAGACTCCTGGAATTTACATAGCTGAAAATATTGGCGATACATTGGCGATACTTAGCAATATATTGTTGATAGCTAGAATTTCTGATACTACCAACGTTACTGTAACGCCATGAAAATCGGGGGTCGAGCAGGAGCCCAACTCCCGAGTTCCAACGCATCACTTATGCAACATAGAAACGTTGGTAGTATAAGTGGTATACCAAAACCGTGGTGATGATTTAATGTTGTCCGTGTTAGTGCATTTAAACATGAGTGGGATTATACCAAAACAGCATATCATACTCCAGAGAGTTAAATCTCGCAAGCGGAGACTGTGATAGATATATATATAAAGCATATAAGTGGTAGTGCGTCTCCGGAGTATAATCATAGTCCAGGTTAAACAATTACATGTATCATTTCAAATTATAAAACATCAAAAGGTGTAGGTCCGTCTACATCATGAAATCCCTGTAACCCCGACGATCAAATGTGGCCTACATGAACCCGCCTGAATACTGCATATACGAGAACACCTCCTTATCGACATCAAAATCAGGCTCCGCTTCATAAGCCGCGCCGTCATCTGCAACTAAGACAGAGTCTGGTTGGTGTTTTAAAACATAGTCCCAGAGTGGGAGTGAGTGATCAACTCAGTGGATCTATAAGGCAAAGGTTAACATGTTATCAATTCAGTCAAGCAGTAATGATAGCGTAGTACAACAATCATGTCCTATATTACTCTTGTTAATGCAAGCATGGTATGTGATAATGATGCATGCCCTCGCCTACACTCCCTCAGCAACTTCATCTCACGTTCGCGCATAGCATCCTCCCGAAACGTGCGCTTCCTCGCCAAGGCACATGCAATGCGGTGCATGATCGTGTTAGCCAATACTTAATTAGGTTTATTCATACAGCAGGATTGGGAAGCTAAGGTACTTCCCTTATAGCACTTCCCAAACAATGATCCATCTAGGGTCGTTAATCCTAGTTAGCCTCATACGATAGGCAATTCCAGGTCGCTACGGAGACGCTCGTCACCATCAGCGCAGGCTTGGTTTATACTTGAAGTTACTACGGAGAGGCTTGTCGCCTTAGCGTAGTCCTAGTATATACTCGAGGTCACTACGGGCTCGTCACCTGATCGTAGGCCGACAGCTCGAATATAGTGTCCCATACCACCGTATTCGGCTCACAAGTTGGTTTGCTCACTGGACACTACGGGGAGGCTCGTCGACCCAGCTTAGGCCGACAGCTCGACCACGGTGCCCCATACCACCATGCCCGGCTCATGAGTCTTAGCGGATCGAGGTACCAAGATTAAACGGGCTTTTCACTGATGAGTTTGGTACCTTAGATTTAAGCAGTAGCGTCCATACATGGTGAACATACATTGGGCCAATCGGGTTACTTGACAAGCTCGACTAGTACGAGTGTACGTTGAATTAGTCAACATGGAGCGCATACGCACCCCTCGTGGCCTAACCACTGTCGGTAATCACCGTACGACTCGGATTTTTGGACATATCCGTCGTGACTAAAACAGCTTGGCCACCGACAGTGAACCATTACCGATTGCCTAGACTACATCGTAGCCCCAATCACACTTCAAGCATTGACATTCACATGTGATAGTCAAAGACAACATGTGACAACCAATTTCAGTATCCATCTTGTTTAAGCATTTCAACAAACACGTAGTACACATGTTATCATACATAGGCATTCCATACATAAATCATGTAGTAGTAAGATAGAGTACATAAAGGAAACTGTAACTATAGATGAGGGAGTTAGGAATCCTATCTCCACACCCTCATTAAATACATCACATAAAACATTTTCTCATTCAGGCATTTTATCAAACACTTAGACTACACATATTAACACACATGTAATAAATCAGTTATAACGTATATTATAGCGATTCCTTTCACAAGGGAGTTGCCATACGTACAACAATCATGTATTCTTAAACATCAATCATAACAAGCACAAATCATAATTCCATATTCATTCAAACATTTTAACAAACATGTAGAATGCATTAAAAATCAACATAGTTTATATATATGTAATATACGAAAGACATCGTATCTAAACACATGTGATAACAATCAAATCAGTCATAAATCATTAACTGACATTGAAAGCCTTGAAAACCATAACCTAAAGGTTTATAATCCGCACCTTTCGCAGGTAAACTCGTAACGAACTCAGTTTGAACACTAAGTCCTCGTCTACGGCACAACGGCAACCTATAGTATGAAATAGGTTAGCCACATCATCATTTACTCCATTTGAAACCCTAAAATAGATTAGGGTTAGGTTTCCTTACCCAATAACGGAGTCGGTATCGCCGGTATAGCGACACGAAAGCAGTAGTTAAGCATGTGGAGTGGCGGGATTGAATCCCATGAACGATCTCTAACTCTCGCTCACACTTTCTCTCTCTTTCCTTCTCTCTTTGCTCTCTTCTCTTTCCTAGGGTTTGCAAATTCGTATGTGAAGGGAGAGAGAGGATTTAAGGCCCTTATATAGGCCCAGAACTGATGGGAATGGCCCCAGGGCCATGGTATACTTAGGTTATAGCCAAATAATGGCTGTTTCGGTCCAACGGAGCACATCTGGAGGCCCCTTTTCTGCGTATGGTCTGGGGAAGGTTCCCTAATATTGGATCTAGGTCAGGTTAAGGTTTCGGTCTGATCGGATTTACAGATCGACCGCGGAGGACCAGTTTCAATTCAACGGTCATCGACACTCGATTAGGGCCACAAGTACACTGACATGTGTATGGAATTTTTCCTGATCCGAGGGTGTAATTGGGTCAGATTCTGACGGTCTAAAACCTTAGATTTGACCTGCAAGCGAACGGCCCAGTTCACTTAAATCTGAGTTCATTTTCAAAGGATATTTGCGTTTTTCACACACTTCACTCCGGGCTCAAGTTGTGCGTTTCTGGATACTATCTAGATTTGATTCCCGAGATGGTTGTCAAGCCCAGTAAAGCGGTCATAACCGTATAGTTTCGTGGTAATCGGACTTTCGACGTGCGGTCCAGGTTCGATACGGAGTTTTAATGTGCTCCCGAGAGCAACTGGGTTCAGAGGTTGATCCTAGATTTGAGGGTAATATAGCATTGTTGATTCTACAAGTTTTGGGTCTTGCAGATCGTATTTAAAGTGATCTAAGCTAATTTCACAGATAATCTCGTTTAACACTTAGTTAATTCTTGTCTAATTTCTAAAGGATTTGGTCCTGAGTGATTTCTGCCTGAGGTGGAACTCGGATCTTTGTACAGATTTTTCTGTGACGTTACAGTTACTGATATTGCTGAGTTAGCGATACGGATAATATCATGGATATTTCAATAATATTGGAGATACTCCGAACAATGGGTACTCCTCACCCCTAAAGACTATGGTAATGCCCCGCACCATTAAAAAGGCTAGACCTGCCTTATTTTTGCTCCCAAATTTACCAATGCCCTCCATTGTCCAGTGACATCCACTCTTGACTAAAATTCCATGCCAATCTAAGAGATGGACCACAAGATCCCAACCATTAGATATTTATTAGGTGTGATAAAATAATTATAATGGTTAAAACCAAAGAACAATGGTTAAAAACCTCTGATTAAACTTTTAAAACCTTTAAAGCAATGGGCCCAACTAGAAAACCACGTGCTTGTTTGATCATTAAGATTTAAGCCACAATTAAGTTCGTTGAGATGGCTAGTGGATCCCATGTTTGGAACATGTGGGCTCCTTAGACCGTATCCTAATGCATGGAGTCCCAACATGACCTCATGTCTAAGGACTGGTCAAAGCTAGTGCATTATCAAGTCTGTCCAATCTGGGCATATAGGTCTCCTAGCTAAAGACTCAATGTGATCCTCCAATGCAACTGCTTAGTCATGTCCAACCATAAGAACCTACAAATTGTGAACACTTACACTCCTATATGGGGTAGAGCCCAAGCACCAACTCATTGCTGATCCCGTGGTGGAGACATTCCATCTCAACCCATCAATTCCCTTACACAGGATGACCAATATACCTCTCATGGTTTGCTGAATCCCACTACTAAGGTCGTAGATTTTACGGTACTAAGATCCATGGAACATGACTCTCCCTTGCTGAGTTGGAGATACAGATAATATCATGGATATTTCGATAATATTGGAGATACTCCGAACAATGGGTACTCCTCTCCCCTAAAGACTATGGTAGATCCATGGAACATGACTCTCCCTTGGTCGGTGGATGGTTGTGTCCATACTCATATTCCCTAGGACAATTGGAGGAACCCCTCCCTTGAACCCATAAAAGCACAGATAATTCACACTTCCTACACTTTTAATTATGACATTAATGTAGGATCACGGTTTAGCGTAATGCCAAACACGTGTTAATTTGGGGTTGTTTATTGTAAAATTTGGGGCTTAAATGTCAAAGATCACATTTGCCATATGGAAGATTGGGGGGGGGGGGGGGGGGGGGGGGGGGGGGGGGGGGGGGGTGGCAAGGAAACATGGGGAAAACGATAGAATTTTTGGCGAAACTTCATAATATGTTAAAATGTACATATTTGCATATTTAGAAATAAATAAAAAATGCAAGAAATCAGTCCAACCATCCCATCCGGCCTATTTAACCATCCAACCTTCCATCCAAACATCCTTCGATATTGCAAATATCAACAACACATGATATTTCACCAAGAAATCATCAACAATTGGAAAGGAAACGAAAGATTGTGGTCTTAATAGCGCGCATGTTGCGATATCGATAATATTGAAATATTATCAATATTATCAATGACAAATTGAACACTACATACAACCATGTGCCCATGAAAAAAAAAAATTGAAATAAAATTTTTTATAATAAACAAAATTTTGATGATATCAATACTTTAGCAATATTATTGAAATATTGTCGATACACTTATGATACAATACCTAGAATTTACATAGTCGAAAATATTGGCAATACATTGGCGATATTGATGCATTGGCAATACAAGTGACACCTAGAATTTACATAGCTGAAAAAATTGGCGTTTACATTAGCGATATTGATATGTTGGTGATACTTTGCGATACATTGCTAATATCTGGAATTTTCGATACTACCAGCGTTATTGGTATCGTTGAGCTGAAGATAAAGATAATATCGGAGATATTTCGATAATATCAAAGATAATTCGAACACTGATTTTATTTAGTACTTTTTTTTCTTTTCTTTTTTGCTATTTTAGGTTAAATCTTTGTTGGTAGGATTTTGTTATCTTAAATAAATTATAGATTGATTTGAAATTAATTAAGATTTATTTCAAATCAATCAATAGTTGGGGAATTTTCGTTAAAGATTCATAGGGATTATCTTTAGGGTCTATAAAGGGAGGTGGGGGGTAGGAGATAGGAATTCCACGTTTTTTGAGTTGTGAGTTTTGGGAAGTATTGTAAGAGAAGTTTGAATATCTATGAAGTTATTTCTCCCTCTCTACTCAAATATTTCTTTTGAGCCTATCTGTTTTCATTTCTTTGCGATTTGGGTATCGACATCTCATTGAATCAAGAACTGGATTACGCAATTTTGGTATCAAAGCAGGTCAACTTCAGGGGTTTTTTACTCTACATAATCTCCTAATAGCCTTGAAAAGGGTGACATAGGAAGAGTTTGCACAAGTAAGCCAAGTGATCAGGACACTCACAACGTAAGTAGACCACTCATGCATACGATAGGCAAATCTCGTTAATCAAGTTGGAGAGCTCCGGCATGGAGGGAATCCAGATACTAAAGTTGGAGCACATAGACACATAGGGGAAGGTCCCCACCAAGGTCTTAACTTACAATGAGTGGCCCCGACTAATGCGAAAGATATGTTTGAAGTTTTTAGGAGTATTTAGTATTTTTTTTTCTTTTTTGCTATTTTACGTTAAATCTTTGTTGGTAGGATTCTGTTTTCTTAAATAAATTTAGATGAAGATCGATTTCAAATCAATCAAATAGTTGTGGAATTTTCATTAAAGATTCATTGGGATTATCTTTAGGGGTCTATAAAGGGGGAGGGGTGTAGGAGGTAGGTATTCCACTTTTTTTGAATTGTGAGTTTTGGGAAGTATTGTAAGAGAAGAAGTTTGAATGTCTATAAATTTATGTCCCTTTCTACTCAAGTATTTCTTATGAGTCTATATGTGCTCATTTCTTTGCGATTTAGGTATTGACATCTCATTTAATCGAGAACTGGATTACGCCATTTTGGTATCAAAGCGGGTCAACTTTAGGGATTTTTTACTCTACATAATATCCTAATGGCTTCAAAAGGAGTGACATAGAAAGAGTTTGCAAAAGTAACCCAAGTGATCCAGACACTCACAAGGTAAGTAGATCACTCATGCATATGGTAGGCAAATCTCATTAATAAAGTTGAAGAGCTCCGGCGTGGAGGGAATCCAAAGACTAAAGTTAGAGCACATGGACATGTAGGGGAAGGTACCCACCAAGGTCTTAACTAACTATGAGTGGCTTTGGCTTGTAAAGCCAATGATCAAATCCTTTAATTGTTGGAACGTGACAAATAGCTTGGAATTAAGGGCCTGTTTGGATTTGTGGGAAGCATGGGAAAGGAAACATTGTTTTTTGGGAAACCTTATTTCCAAGAAATTGTTGGAAATGAAACTTTATTTTCCATGTTTTTCTAAATAAGATTTCTTAGAAAATTTGGGATCTGTTTCCAAATTTGTCGTTTGGTAGAAAAAAATCTTGAGAAAATTTTCATGGCAATTATTGGCATGTGCCAAATTGACACTTGACAATTTGGGATGCTTGAAGATGGACGATGGCACATGTAGGTGGTTAAGTTTAATGGTGTTACATATGACACACGAGGGGCACCTGAAGTTGTATGGTGGCACATGTGACACAAGTGACACATTATCGCATTTGACATGTGGGCATTGAAGGTAGATGGTGGCATAGGTGCATGCAAATAGAAGCACATGTGGCATGTTCTCACATGTGGCACACTTAGAATAATTGAAGATGGACAATAGCACGTGTAGCATAGTGGCACATGTGAGACATGCAAAAGATGGATGGTGGCACATGTAGCATAGTGGCACATGTATGACACAACAGGAGAAGGACAATGGTAAGTTGACACATGCAGCACATATGAGGCACTTCATACATGTGAGGCCCAAGTGAAGATGGATGGTGGCACATGTGGCATAGTGGCACATATTCTACATAACAAAAGATGGACAATGGAAAGTTAGCACACGTGGCACATTTAAGGTGCTTTGTACATGTGGGGTCCAGGTGAAGATGGATGGTGGCACATGTATTAGTGTCAAGTGTGCTCCACACAGATGATGGAATATGGAAAGTTGGCACACGTGGCACATTTGAGGCACTTTGTATATGTGGGGTCCAAGTCAAGATGGATGGTGGCATATGTTGCATAATGACACATGTGTGGCACAATAGGAGACGGGCAATGGAACATTCACACATGTGACACATGTCAGGCGATTGGAGATGGATGGTGGCACTTGTGTGTTTAACTATTAAGAAATTCATTTTCCTTCAATCGTGGGAAAATTCCTTTCTTACGGGGTGAGGTGGGAAAATAAATTTGTTGAATTTCCAACAAAAAGAGGAAATGAGAAGTGATATTTCCCACTAATTCATATAGAAAAAGTCTTCATAAACAATAGAAAAGCAGTTTCATGGGAAATGGTCTTTCCTTTCCTTTACATTCCATGAATCCAAACAAGCCCTAAGGTAAAATTTTCAAAATTCTTTGGTTGTTTGCATGTTAACAACTTCATTGATTGGCTAAGCAAGGTGGAATAGGTGTTCAAGTACAAGGAAATAGCGGATAATTGGAAGATTAAGTTAGTAGAAATCAGAAGATTAAGTTAGTAGCTAAGAAGTTTACCAGTCATGCGTTAGCATGGTGGGACGATCTTCAAAATGAACGAATCTGTCAAGGTATGGAGAATTCTTGGAAAAAGATGAAAAATAAGTTAAAAAGGAATTTCCTACCCGTAACTCATACCCATGACCTCTATCAAAGATGTCACAGTCTATGTCAACGGAACAAATTAGTAAATGAATGCATCGAGGAATTCCATACCTTGGCATCACGGTCAAGGTTTCATGAGTATGAAGGCCAAAATATTTATACATATCTTAGTGGTCCTAATCCGGAAATAAGAAATGAACTAGCTTTCAAAGATACATCTAAGATGTTCAATGCCTACACACTTGCATTAAAAGCCAAGGAGAATTAATTCGAGGGACATGGGAGACAATTTAAAGCCCTACGAGGATTGTCACCAGTGACGAGGCAGCATGCTACCTTCCCACATAAGGTAACCACAAAGTAATGTAGGGGCATTTTCACACCGGGCTTAAGTGGGGTAGCCTGTGAGATGTAGGGGCACACTCGGGGTGGGCGGCCCATGTAAGATGGGTGGCTCGTGTGAGGTGGGCCCCACCTGTGTGAGGCGTGTGGCTCGTGTGAGGCGGAACCCATGTGATGTGGGGGCCATGAGGGGGGTTCAGCCAAGGACCTAACTCATGGGATGTGAGGCCTGAGCTATGAGATAAAGGGATTGATTCACCACGCTCTATCAGTTCAAGCTTTTAGAGCAAGTGGTTAGTTGTCTTGCGTCACAAAGCCTCTCATTAATCGAGGGCTGATGGGCCAATGTCCAACAAGGAACCCAAACACCAACCCAGGAGGATTGGTTATGGGCGAGGGGCTAGTGCACCCAGGATGGGACAAAACAATGTACGTTTTTTATGTTTTGAGTGTGGGCAATTGGGACATCAATCTTTCTAATTTGCTAAACATCAATCCACAATAAAAGTGAATTTGGTTGAGAGAAATATGTTGAACACACTCCTGACCATATGAAAGCTGAGGATGACACAAAATTTAAAGAACATGCATATGAGAACGAGTCACATGTTGGGAAAGATGTAGCAAATGTGTGTGGTGATAGGGGCAAGTCAGTGGTCATCCAACGGGCTATGCCATTGACACCTCAGGTGCTTAATGAGGGGTGATGGTTGTGGCACCATATCTTCCGCACAACTAGGAAGATAGGCACGATTATGGTAGATAAGAGGGACGTTATGGCCACCACTGTTACCGTTATGATACGGGTCATAATGGCTGCTACAACCCCTGTATCGGCCGTTACGACCCTTTTTTATTTTATGAAAAACTGTTACAAGACCATTACAGGACCGTTACAGGGCCGTTTTGGTCCATTACGGGACTGTTTCAAGGCCTTTTCGGCATGTTTTTTCTGTAACGGCCATTACGACCGTTTCGACCCTGTAATGTTTACCGGTTATAACTGTTACCATTACGTAACGGCCGTTATGACCATTATGTAACTGATTTTGAATACCTTGTTGAAAATATTGTCTCACAAGAAATGGTCAATAAATTAAAATTTAAACAACACAAGCATCCATGTCCATATCATATTCATTAGTTGGAGAAATGGGGAGAAGTTTTTGTTAACTCTAGGTGCTTACTTTCCTTTTATATTAAATCTAAGTATAAGGATGAGATTGTCATGCCCCGAAAATGGTCATCTAAGTATTAATGTCTTTTTTAACAATCCTTGAAGTTTCATTAAAAAACTCAACCATTTTCCCAATGTTTCCCCATGTTTTCCAAAAAGTGTGATAAATTACCTGATACAAACGATATATCCCTTGTGATAATCGATATGTATCTGTATCCCGAGGATGCGATACGTAACGCGATACCGATATTTCGAACACCGGGTGAAACTGGAATAGACATCCATTCCAGTTTATGATGCTTAAATCAGTCCACTTGGACATGTGTTAACTAGAACATGCTTTTATGATGCTTAAACCAGTCCTAAACCAGTCCACTTGGACATGTTTTCATGATGCTTAAATCAGTCCACTTGGACATATGTTTATGATGCTTAAATCAACCCACTAGATGATGTGTTTATGATGCTTAAATCAGTCCACTTGGACATATGTTTATGATACTTAAATCAGTCCTCTAGAACATGTGTTTATGATGCTTAAATCAATCCACTCGGATGTGTGGTAATGATGCTAAGATCAGCCCACTAGAACATGTGTTTATGATGCTTAAATCAGTCCACTTCGATGTGTGGTAATGACGCTGAGATCAGCTCACTAGAGCATGTGTTGATGATGCTTAAATCAATCCACTTGGATGTGGCAATGATGCTAAGATCAGCCCATTAGAATATGTGTTAACGATGATTAAATCAGTCGACATGTGTTTACGATGCTTAATTTAGTCTACCAGAACATGTGTTTATGATGCTTAAATCAGTCCACTTGAACATTTGTGAATGATGCTTGACTTAGTTCACTTAAACATGTGTGAATGATGCTTGACTTAGCTCACTTGAACATGTGTGAATGATGTTTGACTTAGCTCACTTTTATTTTTTGTTAGCTTGTTAGTACACACCCACTTTCAGTACACACTCCACTGTTAGCCACCCCCACTAGGGAATCAATACCAAGACCTCAGCGTTGAAACAAGGTATTTTCACTCAGTCTACCACTTGAGCTATGGATCCACTTGAACGTGTGTGAATGATGCTTGACTTAGTTCACTTGAACATGTGTAAATGATGCTTGGCATGGTTCACTTAAGCATGGGTGTATGGTTCCTATGTCGGTCCACTTGACCTTTGGTTAGTAGTGCACAAACCGGCCCACTCAACCTTGTGTGGTGGCAACTAAAACAATCCACTATTTTAATGTAATGTGTGTGCAAGATAGACTAATGTTCAAGTGTATTAGTGTGGCAAGTTAGACCCATGAGGTGTACATTATGTGTGTGTTTAGACTCTTGCTTAAGTGTACAAGTGCAACAAACTAGACAACGGTGCATTCACAAGTGTGTGAAAATTAGATCTCTTATTGAATGGGGAATTCTGTGTAGATTAGCCCTTTATTGAAGTAGCAAGTCTTGTATAAACCTACAATTTGATAAATTGTTAACTTGAAAGAACTTCCTCTCAAATCATGCATAAGAACTCGTTTGGAAATTGTGAACTCATGTGAATAGTTAGAACATTGAGATGGTTTAGATTTGTAAGCTCACGTCGATAGTTAGAACATTGAGATGGTTCGGATTTGTGAGCTCATCTGAATGATTGGAACCTTGAGATGGTTCGAAATGGTGAACTCATGTACCCCATGCATGTGGATGGTTATAACTACAATAATGTTTTGGAACCGAAAAATTCGGGAGGGACAATTGAGTCCCCTAGGTTGAAAATTCTTAAAGCCTAATAGAAGAGAGCATCGAGGGGTCCCATGGCTGAAAGGCCTTAAACCCCACTTGATACCAATTGGGACTTCCATTGTCGGGTTGGGTGGGGTGAGCACATGTTGCAAGAGGTCTCCACTGCCGAGGTTGGATGGAGAAGAGGTGTAACAAGCCTACAACATATATTGCGATAGAAGCAGCTCCCTATCGTCTAGCTGGGTTGGGTGTGCAACAAGTTCTCACTACTGACGTCGGATAGCGGTTGGGAAAGTTTTGGCCAACTGGTGTAAAATGGCACTGGTTGTTCAATGAAGTTAACTATACTAAGATGTGTTGGCTATTGCATTCATAAGCATCGCATTCATAATTATCTCTCATGCATAGAGATGTACTCATTAGGCTTATTAAGCTCACCCAAGTTGTTGTTTTTAATCTTTAGGAAAAGTTAACCTGCAACGATAGTTTGGCATAGGCCTAAGGATATTTTACTTTGTTTATTTTTTGAAGCATTTATTATAATATTTGTATTGAGAACAAGTATTGTTTTGCAAGCTCGAATGATTATCAAATGAGGATGATGCTAGCTTCTATTAGTTAAATGTTGTAATGATTGAATGAGTAGTTTTGTATTTAGTACTTAACAAAAAAATTTTTTAAAAAAAACTCTCTCAATTCGTTGTCAAGGTCGCATGTGTATCCGAGCACCGGATTCATGGCGTGTCATCGAGTCAATGAGAAATCAACATGTATACACTTATAAGAAATATTTGAGTAGAGTGGGAGACAACCTTATTGATATTCAGACTTCTTCTTTTACAATACTTACGAAAACTCACAACTCAAGACCTCCTTTATAGACCCTAAAAACAATACTTATCAATCTTTAATGAAAATCCCCTAACTACTAGATTGATTGAAATCAATTTTAATTGATTTTAAATCAATCTAACAAAAATTTGACCTAAAATAACAAAACAAATCTAGTGAATACCCTTAAAATCCTCGATCCTATCTTTCACTTAGTCTCCTAATCTTCCACAAATGGAAAATGTGATCTCTGACATTTAGGCCCCAAATTTATAGTGAACAACACAAAATTAGCACATGTTGGACCTTACAATGGGCCTACATCATTCCCCCTTGATTGATAGAACTCGGCTTTAGTGAGTTGGATGCTTCGTACAAATAATAGAGGTTTAGATCTAATCTTTTCAATTCGTCACTCTTGACTCATGTGCATTCAAAATAAGGCTTGTTCTTCTATTTCACTAAGTATTACTTGTATTGGCCCTGTCGAGTATCAGAAGTCTTCATGCACAATTCTCATTTATCTTCTTCCTTCCTTTTTTTCGGGAGCTTTTTATCCATAACGATAATGATTTCATTTTGCATGTCAAACACCTTGCTATGATACTCGAACAAATTCACCACATTAAAAGCTGGTGAGATATGTAAATCACTTGGAAACTCGATCTCATATGCGTTGTCACCCAACTTCCTCTTAACTTGGTATGGACCAATCTTCTTAGACTTGATCTTATTATAAGTTTTCCTCAGAAACCTTTCTTTGCAGAGATAAACCATAACCAAGTCACATTTATATATCTTCTCACAACGATGTTCATTTGCAACTTCTTGGTAATTGGCTGTGATCTCTTTGACGTTTCGAAATACAAGGGGCAGAGAACAAGGTTTGCAGGTTGAAGAGGTTTTTATACGACTTGAAATAGTCAGTCGCCTAGGTAGTGGTACAAGAAATTTGATTATTTTATGGTGAGTCAGAGGTTTACCATGAGTGAGTATGATCATTGTGTTTATTACAAGACACCGAGTGATGTGAAATTTATTATTTTGGTATTATATGTTGATGACATACTTACTGTCAGTTATAACGTGTTTGAAATCGACATACTGAAGACTAAGCTATCAGGAACATTTGAGATGAAAGTTATGGGAGTTGCAAAAAAGGTTCTCGGCATTGACATACATAGAGACAAAAAGAGGAGCAGGCTATGGTTATTTCAAGCAGAATACCTTGTGAAGGTATTAATGCAGGACATAAAATTTAGATATGATGTGCAAGATTTCAGGTTTAAGATCACGTTAGTTCAGAAACAATTACGCAAATTCCACATCCCACACAAAGTCCAAACATTCAATTAAGGGGAATCTATGTGGGTCTAGGCCTACACATGTTAGGGCTGGATCAATAAAAATTATGAACCGAATAATACTCAAAGGGAAATAGAAATCAACCATACATGCATAGCAACCAGTCTCTAATCCAAGGAATTCCCCAATTTCGATTCAAGGAACCCTAGGGTGAGAAAATGGGCAAATCAATTAGGGATAATGCAATCTAGGGTTAAGGTTATGAAAACAGGTATAGAAAGGGGAAAATAAAGAGGAAACATGAACCTGTGATAGTCCGCGCGTGTGGACAGCGGGCCTGGGCCGGGTGCACGTGCGCAAGAGTCTGGCCGCACGTGCGAGCGTGACCCGATTTCCCAAACCAACTTCTTGGGTCTGGTCGGCCAGGGGAGGACTCCAAAACCCTTAATTTTCAGCTCGATCCGAGATGCGGTTTGTGCGTGGTGCTCCGCCGAAGTTTCAGCCCTCCTGCAGGGCCAGATTTTGAAATTCTGCTGTGGGAGAAGAATTGCTGCAAGAGATGGCTGACTCGAAGTGTAAATGATGGGGTGAGATGAGAAGAAGGGATGGTAGAAGATGGGGAATAGAGATGGCGATGGATGGGGGCGAATCGGGATAGATGTGGCTTCGCACCACGGTAGTTAGCCCTTCGTTGAAGGGAGGGCTTCGCACCCAATTGGATTTCCACAACTCGAGAGCTCAGAGGAGTAGGAAAACGCAGAATTTTTATTAAACTTCAACAAGAAAAGGAACTACAAGGGGTGTCTATTTATAGGAAAACCCTATAAACCAAAACTCGTGTCATGTGCGCAACCTATTACTTGGCGATGAAGTAAACTAAAATAAAAATCAATCAAAGAAATCTAAAGCATTCATGATGTTATAAATAATATAAATAAACAAAACCTAAAGTATGAACTTAATCCAACTAGTGGGCCCCGATCATGAGATCCCATGATAGGCTTTACTTAATTATCGGGCCCACTCTAATGAACCAAAACTCCATCTTCTAATTAGGAGACCTTCCCTGGATATCGTCATCGAGCTAGATCGACGGTGGGGCCGTCCCTCTCCTTCCGTACGTGCGCATGTGCGCGTGATGTCCCCATCAATTCTTCCCGGCTGCAAAGATTTCGCCACCGGCGAAATAAAACTCCTGAACCGCTCCAGGATGTAGGGATCAAGTCTCTGAAGCTCCTCCTCAGTGAGCCACGTGTTGTCTGAAGCTGGGCGTGACTTCCCTTTAACCAGGTACTTCTGAAACTCGCCATCCGACGTTGAAACTATCTGATGGTCCAGGATATCCTCTATTTCCTCTCTGGGTGTGTGAAGGCTAGGTAGGAGAGGTAGAGGCTAAGAAGAAAGGTCTGGAAGAGTAGGTATGGGAGGTAGAGGCTATGAAGATGGGTTGGGAGGGGGCCATGGATCAAGGGAAAGGTCTGAGGAATCAGGATGGTTAGGCAAAAGGCTGCGCAATACATCAATGGCCCCTTGAAATGCAACTGGATTCTCCACATTGAATGTGGAACTAATTCCCATGGAGGGTGGAAGATTTGCCACATACGCATTGAGACTTTCGTTTTATAATTTTGAAGGGTCCAACGCTACGCGCGTGTAACTTACGAACGGCCCCTGGAGGATACCGCTCGGGCCTGATGCGGACCATCACAAAGTCCCATATATTGAATTCCTTGAAACATTTATGCTGGTCTGCAGAAAATTTGTAATGTTCATTACTAGTAGTGATCTTCTGCCTGATTTCTTGATGCCACGAATGAATGTGATGCACAAAAGACTCTGCAGGCTCTGACGGCCTATGGGACAGTGACATAGGGACAAGATCAATAGGTTTCTTAGGTTTATAACCAGTAACGACTTCATAAGGACTGAGACCTGTGGATCTATCGACAAAACTATTAAACGCAAACTCGGCTGTAGGTATTACGGTATCCCATGTTCTGGTGTGCTTTATATCCCTCTTAGGAGGAGACTTATCCGGTTGGTCATCATGAAAGACATCACGAAACTCATCCACTACCGGAATGGCCTCAGTGGGTAACTCTACACTAGCCACTGGGGCACTCTCTCTAGCCACAAGGCCATACGTGTTGTACCACTCAAAATAGTGGTCTTGATGTCCCCCGTGGGGTGGGTGCACGGGTGCATGCCCATGATTGATTCCTTGGCCACCTCCATTCATTGGTCTATCCTCCTGGCCACCTGCCTAAGATTGGACATCTACCCAAATGGTAGGGTTTGTCCCGGCGGAGGCCTTTAGTTGGGTAATGCGCACATCAAATTGATCAAAGCGTTGGTCTATATGTTGTTCCAAGCGCTTACCCAAAGACTTGATCTGCTGGGAGAGTTTGTTTAGTGACTCTTGCAATCGTTCCATGTTTAGTGTAAGGTGCAAACCAACCACGACCCGTACATGAGGGCATACGACTGCTAACTCCACCTAAGACTTTCTATGACGACTATATGCAACTAGATAGGACTAAATGATGCTATGAGACTCTATATGAGGGAAACTACGCAGTGTTACTAAAATTCAGCAATATAGTTGTCAAAATATAAGAAAGTCTTTTCTTTTTTTTTTTTAAAGAAACAACCTAGTTTCTAAAAACAAATTAGGAAAGTTTCTACAAATTTTTTTTTTTAGGAAAGTTTCTAGAAAAAAACAAATTAGGAAAGTTTCTAAAAAAAGCAACCTAGTTTCTAAAAACGAAAAAAGGAAAGTTTCTAAAAACAAATTAGGAAAGTTTCTAAAAGAAAAAAACAACCTAGTTTCTAAAAAAAAAAAAAACGAGGAAAGTTTCTAAAAATAGAAAGTAAGTTAGTTTCTAAAAAAGAAATAGGAAAGTAAACTAGTTTCTAAAAAAGAAAAAGGATATTAGTTTCTAAAAACAAATTAAGAAAGTTTCAAAAAAATTAGTTTCTAAAATCAGAAAAGGAAAGTTTCTAAACCTAGAAATAGAAAGCTAAGTTAATTTCTAAAATAATTCAAATAAGGGGATAACAGAAAATTTTTAGCAACTTATGTCAGGGTTTATGGACCTCTAAACATCAATATATGATGAGAATTGATGCGTAATGGACATAAACAACTAAACCCTAAACATGTAATGCAATCCCCAATAAGAACCCTAAGCTCTGATACCAAATTTGGTGCAGGACAAGAAATTCAGATATGATGTGCAAGATTTCAGGCTTAAGATCACGTTAGTTTAGAAACAATTACACAAATTCCACATCCCATACAAAAGTCCAAACATTCAATTAAGGGGAATCTATGTGGGTCCAGGCCTACACATGTTAGGGCTAGAACAATAAAAATTATGAAACAAACAATACTCAAAGGGAAATAGAAATCAACCACACATGCATAGCAACCAGTCCCTAATCCAAAGAATTCTCCAATTTTGATTCAAGGAACCCTAGGGTGAGAAAGGGGCAAATCAATTAGGGATAATGCAATCTAGGGTTAGGGTTATGAAAACAGGTATGGAATTGGGAAAATAAAGAGAAAACATGAACTTGTGATAGTTCGCGGGTGCGGACAATGGGCCTGGGCCGGGCGCACCTGCGCAAGAGCCTGGACGCACGTGCGAGCGTGGTCGGATTTCCCGAACTGACTTTTTGGGTCTGGTCGGCCAGGGGAGGACTCCAAAACCCTTGATTTTCAGCTCGATCCGAGATGCGGTCTGTGCGTGGTGCTCCGCCGAAGTTTCAGCCCTTCCGCAGGGGCAAATTCTGAAATTCTGCTGTGGGAGAAGAATTGCTGCAAGAGATGGCTGACTCGAAGTGTAGATGATGGGGTGAGATGAGAAGAAGGGATGGTAGAAGATGGGGAATAGAGATGGCGATGGATGGGGGCGAATCAAGATAGATGTGGCTTCGCACCACGATAGTTAGCCCTTCGATGAAGGGAGAGCTTCGCACCCAATTGGATTTCCATAACTCGAGAGCTCAGAGGAGTAGGAAAATGCAGATTTTTTTATTAAACTTCAGTGAGAAAAAGAACTATAAGGGGCGCCTATTTATAGGAAAACCCTATACCTCAAAACTCACGCCATGTGCACAGCCTATTACTTGGCGATGAAGTAAACTAAAATAAAAACCAATCAAAGAACTCTAAACTATTCATAATGTTCTAAATAATATAAAGAAGCAAAACCTAAAGTATGAACTTAATTCGACTAGTGGGCCCCGATCATGAGATCCCATGATGGGCTTTACTTGATTATCGGGCCCACTCTAATGAACCAAAACTTTTTCTTCTAACTAAGAGGCCCTCGCTGGACATCGTCATTGAGCCAGATCGACGGTGGGTCCCTCCTCCTTTCGTACGAGCATAGGGGGGCGGCGTGCGTGCGCGTGTGCGCGTGATGTCCCCATTAGGTATTAGTGAAGTACGGGATGGACAAGGCAAAGCCGGTCAACATTCCTCACACGACTCATTTTAGGCTTTCTTCTGAGCAGTTTCCTAAAACAAATGAAGAAAAGCAGGTTATTTCTTGTATGCCTTATTTGAGCGTGGTTGGCAGACCTTGAGAAGGTATTGGTGAAGTATGGGATGGATAAGGCAAAGCGGTCGACATTCCTCACATGACTTATTTTAGGCTTTCTACTAAACAATGTCCTGAAACAGAAGAAGAAAAGTAGGTTATGTCTCGTGTGCCTTATTTGAGCGCGATTGACAACTTGATGTATGCCATGGTCTATACAAGACCAAATATTTCACATACGGTGGGTGTTGTTAGCAGATATATGTCTAACCTTGGCAAGCAACATTAGGGGGCAGTGAAATGGTTGTTTCGATATATTTGAGGTACGTAGGACTACATCTTGACATTTGAAAAATCAGGGGACAAGTTAGTAGGCTATGTGGATTCAGATTACACGGGCAGTGTGGATAATAGAAGGTCGACTTCCGGTTACTCGTTTGTTTAGCGGGTGGAGCGATAAGTTGGATGTCGAAGCTTCAGTCTGTGGTGGCACTTTCCACAACTAACGCTGAGTATATGGCAGTGATGGAAGCATTCAAGGAAGCGGTTTGGTTGAGGGGAATGAAAATCAGTTAAGGCTTCAATAGGAGGCCATGCTAGCTAATTGGCGAAGAACTCAGTTTATCACTTAAGTACTAAACATATTGATGTGCGTCATCATTTTATCCAACATGTGCTTGAGGAAAGAGGGCTGACTCTTGAGAAGATACACACAAGCGTGAATCCAACTGACATGCTTACGAAGGTGGTTTCTATAGAGAAGTTCAAGTTCTGCACTTCTTTGGGCTTGGCAAGGCTTAATGAGGACGGAGTGTACACGAGAAGCAATGATGAAGCTATGATAGAGGGCAATTAGAGGTGGTGATGGTAAAGGTGCACTGGAGAATGAAGATTGAAGACATGGTGGAGATTGTTGTCTAATATCAATAGATCACTTGATCTCATCGAGCAGATGGCGATGCCATCAATGGATGCTCGATCCCATCGAGAAAATCCGGAAAAATCCTAGTTGATTGTTGGACAGTTTTGGAGGTTGCTACTCAATGGCATCAAAGGATCTTCGATGTCATCGACTGGTCCTCAATAGGTGTCGATGCCATCGAAGGACCCATCGAAGGCGTGCGTAGAATTGCATAAGTGCGCAATTTGTTTCGTATTACGGTTGGGTAGTATATATACCGGTTGTAATCGGGATTAGGGCAAGGATTAAGACTTTCTAAGTTATTCTTAAGGGTTCGAGGGCATAGCTAGGGATTCAAAGGAGATTCAAGGGGGTGTTCAAATAGGTAAGATCATCTATCTCTTGTAATATTGCTTTCATAGTGCATTACGCGTCGCCATGTGCCATCATTTTTTCCTAAAAGGGTTTTTCCACGTAAAATTCAGATTGCCTTCTTGTTGGATTTGTTTATGCGATTGTGTTTACTTTGCTTAATTCTACTCTATGTCCTTCCATGTGTCTACACAAATATTGTTATGTATCCAGACCATATGTATATGTATCGATACTACCTATCGATGTTGACAAATATCATCGATACATCCCAAGAACCGCACGCTGCCCTCCCAAAAACCATTAATCAGATTTTTTGCGCATTGTTTCTTCAGAATTCTCTCTATTAAGCTGTTAGTGGGTGGATTTCGGTCCATCCTATGCTTGGATTTGAGAGAAAAACCCACATTTGAAATCAAAATCAATATTTTCTTGCATTTGGAGTTGTTTCTCTTTCAGTCAGTAAATTTACGTTTTGAGCCTTTTTTTCTATTTAAATCATATAAAATTAGTGTGAAATCATAAAAATCCTTGATTCTTCTTGTTTTGCATGGAAAATTAAGGATTTCAACCTTTGATTTCAAGATTTAAGTGTAGGTGACCCGATTTGGGGGAAATTGGGGAAAATTCGACTCCAAACATGAAAATTCTTCCAAATTGCTTGCAATTGTCCACTTTAAACATTAAATCAAGCATGTATGAGGCCTAATCTACTGATTTTTAAGTTCTTGTCAAATTTTTAAAAATAAAAATTATTTTTTAATTAAAGACAAAATATCAAGATATTATTAATTTTCTTTCGAAATTTCACTCCTCGCAGGAGCCAATTGAGTCCAATTTCAAAGTATTTAGGAGTCTTTGATGATTTGATCATCACATACACTCTAATTTCTAGATTTGAGCGTAAGTGGGCCGATTTGGGTGAAATTTGATCAACTGATCATCACATACACTCTAATTTCCAAATTTGAGTGTAGGTGGCCCGATTTGGGGGAAATTTCTATTTCTCCCAAATCGCTTGTATGTTGCACTTTAAACATGAAATCAAACATGTATTTGGCCTAATCTACTGATTTATTTTTTTTTGTCAAATTTTTTTTTAAAAAAATTTAATTAAAAATAATAAAAAATTATTCAAACATAATTTTTTCTTTGAAATTTCACTTCTACCAACAATCGATTGAGTCCAATTTCAAAGTATTTAGGAGTGTTTGATGAAATGATCATCACATACTGTAACGCCCTGAAAATCGAGGGTCGAGCAAAGCTCAGCTCCCGAGTTCCAACGCATCACTTATGCAACATAGATAATGATGATTATGATGAGTGCATTGAAACATGAATGAGATTATACCAAAATAGCATATCATACTCCAGAGACAAGTGAAATTGCAAGCGAAAGTCTGTGATAGATATATAAGTCTCCAAAGTGTGATAATGTTACCAGGTTAAATAATTACATGTACAATTCCAAAATATACAAAAGGTGTAATGTCATCTAATCAACATCCCAGAAATCCCTGTCGAGCAGGACACGGCTCACATGAACCCGCCCGAAAACTGCATGTAAGAGAATGTCTCCTCGTCATCCTCAAAGTCCGGCTCCGCCTCGTAGGCATCGCCACCACCTGCAACTAAGACAGAGTCTGGTTGGTGTGTACAACACCGTCCCGTAACGTGGGAGTGAGTGATCAACTCAGTGGAACAATAAAACAAAGGTTAACATGTTATCAATTCAATCAAGCAGTAATGATAACACAATACAACAATCAAGTCCTAAGTACTCTTGTTAATGCAAGAATGATATGAATGATATGATGCATGCCCTTGCCTATGCTCCCTTAGCGACTTCATCTCACGATCGCGCATGCAACCCTTCCTCAGTGCTTGACCTGCTACGCCAAACGCACACGTAATGCGGTGCATGCACATGATTACCAAGTTCTTATTAATCCTTTTCATACAGCAGGATTGGGAAACTAAGGTACCTCCCTTATGTCATTTTCCAAACAATGATCCATTCTAGGGTCGTCAGTCCTAGTAACTCTCATACAATGTTGCGGTTCTAGGTCGCTGTAAAGGGCTCGTCACTTGATCAGTGCAGGCCTAGTTTATACTCTGATTACTACAGAAAGGCTCGTCGCCTCAACGCAGGTTCAGAGTATGCTCGAGGTCACTACAAAGGGCTTGTCACCTTATCAGTGTAGGCCGACAGCTCGAATACAGTGTCCTATACCACCGTATTCAGCTCATGAGCTTTGGTTGCTCACTGGTCAATACGGGTGGGCTTGTCGCCCCGGCGTAGGCCGACAGCTCGACCACGGTGTCCCATACCACCATGTCCGGCTCATGAGTCTTAGCGGATCGAGGTACCATGATTTAACGGGGTTTCACTGGTGAGTTTGGTACCTTAGGTTCAAACATTAGCGTCCATATATGGTGAACATACAATAGGCAAATCGGGTTACTTGACGAGCTCGACTAGTACGAGCGCACATCGAATAGATCGACATGAAGTGCGTGAGCACTTCGTGTGACCTATCCACTGCCGACGACCAATGTACGACTCGGGTTCACCGAACACGTCCAAGGTGGCGAAAACAACCTCAGCCACCAAATCAGGGCCTATTATCGATTGCCTGGACTATATCATAGTCCCAACCTCATTCAATTTCAACAGGTAATCATATGAGACAGTTAAGCAGTAATGAACAATTAATTCAAGTCTTACAATCACATGAGCATGTTGTAAAGTGCAACACAAACATGATTTCACACACATTCAATCCATAAATAAAACAGACATCATAATGTAATGTACATGGAGGAAATCATACACATAATTAAGGTAACCGAGATTCATATCTCAACCCTCATACAAAGTACTTCTTAGTAACAACTAGCTCATTCAGACATTTCTACAAACACTTAGGCTACATACATCGTCATACATGATGTATGTTGATTACACATGTATTAGGCCAAATCCTTTTACTAGGGAGTTGCCCCGTATACCACACGCATATACCCACGGCGGATAATCATGGCATGCATGAATCCGGGTTCCATATTCATTTAAACATTTCCACAAGCACTTGGGCTACACACTTTAACATATATAACGTATATTGGCCGTGACGTAATTTAAGGCAAATCCTTTCGCTAAGGAGTTGTCGCATATATAACAAACATATATCCACGACAGATAATCATGTTAGGCACAAATTCAAATTCCATACGTATTCAAATACCTCAACATATACCTAGAATACACTATATTCTACATAGTTCATATATAATTGTAAGGCGAAACAGACGACACATTTTGCATGTGAAATAGCACCCACGTCAGTTATAAATCATTAACCGACATTGAAAGCCTTGAAAACCATAACCTATACGTTTATAGTCCGCACCTTTCGCCGGTAGACGCGAAACGAAATCAGTTTAAATGCTAAGTCTTTGTCTACGACACCACAATAACCTATAACAGGGAATAGGTTAGCTAATTCATCTATTACACTAGTTGGAAACCCTAAAACAGGTTAGGGTTAGGATTTCTTACCCGAAAATGAATCTAGAATTGCTGAAACGGCGACACGGTAGCGTGGATTCGACACTTAGAACAACAGGGAGGAATCCCTATAGCAACACCCTAAATTCCCTCACATTTTCTCTCTCTTTTCTTCTCTTCCTTTTCTTTTCTCTCTCCCTCAAATTGCAAATTCGTATGGGGAGAGAGAATGAGGGTTTAAAGCCCTTATATAGGCTCAGATGTGAGCTTAATGGCCCCAAGGCCATGGTATATGTATATTATAGCCAAAATCCATTTGTTTCGGCTCAACGGAGCACTTCCGGAGCCCCCTTTTCTGTGTGCGGTCGGACTTAAGCTCCCTGACCTTAGATCTAGGTCGAGTTACGTTTTCGGTCCGATCGGATTTACAGATCGACCGTGGCGAACCATTATCAGTTCAACGGTCACCGCCACTCGATCGGGGCCACGAGTACATGGACCTGTGTATGAAATTTTCCCTGATCCAAGGGTGTAATTGGGTCGGATTCTGATGGTCTGAATCCTTATATTTGGCCCGCAAGCGATACATCTCAGTTTACTTAAGTTTGGATTTTATTTCCAAAAATATTCACGTTTCTCACACACTTCACTCCGGGCTCAAGTTGTACATTTCTGGGTATTATATGGATTTGATTTCCGAGATGGTTGTCAAGCCCAGTAAGGCGGTCATAATCGTTTAGTTTCGCGGTAATCGGACTTTCGACGTGCAGTCCAGGTCCGATACGGAGCTTCGTGATGCTCCCGAGAGCAACTGGGGGGTAATGAGATTGATCCTAGATTATAGGGTAATGTAGCGTCGATGATTCTGCAAGTTTTGGGTCTTGCAGTTCGTATTTAAAGTGGTTCAAGCGAATTTCTTAGCTAATCTAGTTTAACACTTAGTTAATTTCGCCTAATTTCTAAAGGATTTGGTCCTGAGTGATTTCTGCCTTAGCTGGTACTCGGGCCTTTGTAGTTTGTATAGAAGATGATTCAAGCTATTAATACTTAATTTAATTACGCCCTAATCACAACAGAATAAGGTCCTAGGGCAGTTCTACGTCTAAGGACGTCCATTGCCAAGTTAGGAAAAATCCGGGGTGTTACACATACACTCTACTTTTGAAATTAGAGCGTAAGTGGCCCGATTTGGGAAAATTGGGAATTTTTCAAAATTTCCTCAATTTCTCCCAAATTGCTTGTAATGTTGCACTCCAAACATGAAACCAAACATGTATGAGGGCTGATCTACTAATTAGATAAGTTTCTATCAATTTTTGGAATAAAAAATAATAATAAATTATTAAAATATTTTTTTTTTCGAAATTTATTTTGGATGTAGTACCTTGCCTTTGTTAACACAATGTTCTTTTGCAAGTAAAACATGTTAGGAGAAAGAGGAGTGAGACAACCTTATAAATGTTATGAATTCAATTTGAATATAGTTGCATTATCTTAGTCAGACAGCGCATAGCTTAGGACCCTATACAAAGGAAACATATTATGTGCCCTTTTTTTTAGATGTTATAATTAAAAAGTGTGTATTACGGTCCTTTTTAACAATCCTTGAAGTTTCATTGAAAATTCAAGTAATTTCCCAATGTTTCCTCATGTTTCCCATAAAGTGCGATAAATTACCCAATACAAACAATTATCCCTTGCGATAACCGATACGTATCTGTATCCCAAGGGTGCGATACGTTATCGATACTACGAACATTGAGTATATCATTGTAAGCAAGAAAAATGAAGCAATTCAAATAAAGCCATTAACCATTCCTTCCAGCTTTTAGAGCACAAACCTTGCATCTCAATTTGATACAAAATGAATTATCTTATGGATGTTGCCTAGACACATGATAGTGGGTGTGTAGCACCATGTTCAATGCTTTGTCTTTAAGTCTTAAGAACTAAAGCCATGATGTTCTCCTCTTGTTCCTACATCAAACATTGAAGCCTACATAGGATAATTTTTCCATTGGTCCTCTCATATGTATTTTAGTGAAGGTGCATTAGTGTTGTGTGTATTTATGTCTAGAGGAAAACCACACGCGCGCGCGCGCACACACACACACATGAGGCACT
This sequence comes from Magnolia officinalis, assembly GCA_021015155.1. Taxonomy (NCBI): domain Eukaryota; kingdom Viridiplantae; phylum Streptophyta; class Magnoliopsida; order Magnoliales; family Magnoliaceae; genus Magnolia; species Magnolia officinalis. Next base: position 69,782,677 of record JAJHSJ010000004.1, read on the forward strand.
TTCAGGTCCAACCGGCTTCAATTCCTTTCATTTAGGGTGGATCTTATAACATTTAATTTGCAAATAAATGAGAGGATTTATTTAATAACTTAGAAAATAACATGTTGGCATTTATTATGGCTTGCTAATTTTGAAAGGTTAAGAATCCCACCATCATGTCTAAGGAACAAGGAAATCCCATTCCTCAGGGTGGGGCCCACCGTGATGTTTTTGAGAAAGCCACCCCATCCATCTATTTTGCTAGATGACGTTAGGACATGGCCCAAAAAGGCAGATCCAAACTCAAGAACTCTAGTGTCTCTCACAATTGGAAATTTTTGGTAAGGGAAATGTCTACCTTTCAAACCTCCCTAGGTCCACCCTTCAAATTGTAACCCTTACTTTGGCCCCACCTGAGATTTGAATCTCCCTCATTTCTAGGCTCATGCCCTAAAATGAGTTGCCAAAATAGATGGACAGTGTGGATAAAACATATCCATTATGGCGGGGCCCACAGAGGTTTTCTCGCAGCACATGACACGAACATATGTGCGGTGTGCTAGGCAATCTCCATTTTCTAAAGGGTTGGGTGATGCAGGTGCACCCTTGATTTTTAGGGGCCCATCGTGTGTGCATGAAATTCACTCCAACCATTCAATGTATAGCCACACGTTATCCCTAGGGCAAAATAAAATAAAATCAGACTGACTTCTAAGTCAGTTGGGCCACTCCAAAGTAAGCAGTTAGAAGAGAGATGTCGACCCTTGATTTTTACAAGGTCCACCGAAATGATTATATGAAATCCATTCCAGGCCACAGTCATAAACGTATGTGAATGATAATGGTTTGAGTAGATTTCATATGATTATCATGGTGGGCACTATAAAAATCAAGGGTGGATGTCTCTCTCCCAATTGTTTCCTTTGATATGGCCCATCTGAATGATAGTTTAGCTTCTTCTTCTTCTTCTTCTTTTGTCCATGAACATAGTGTACAATTACACATCTAATGTTTGGAGTGGATCTCACATACATTAGGCCCCTTAAAAAATAAAGGATGGCATCCATTTCTCACTGTTAAAAAAAGTGATATCTTCCTAAATATAGAGTTCTTTAGTCCAATGAACTATACCACAGGCTATAGTCCACCCATATTATAAACTCCAAAGTATTAAGTGCATGTGAAATCTGGACCTTTTAAGAGGTTGGCCCCACCACGAGGATTTCCTAATAAAATGGTCAGTCCTATCCAAAAATTAAGTAGGCCACACCATATAAAACATTGGTAGGACATAAGTTTGGTCTACTCAATGAGTGGATGCTATAAAATTTTCCAAGATGTAATTCCAATAATGGGGGCAAACCAATTTGATGGGTTGGATGTAGTATATACATGAAAGGTCGGAAGTTATATGTTTCTTGGACCTTAACCTACAGTCCACCGCATTGGACATGAAACTTCCTAGACACCAAATTTTAGGAACGCTGCCCTTGATTTTTGGGCCCACCATGATGTGCATGTGAGATCCACCCAGGCTATTACATGTGTAATCCTCTGTTACGCCCAGAGCCAAAAAATCATATTAAACTGTGATTCAGGTGGGCCGCACCAATGAAAAATAGTTCGAAGAGAGGTGTCCATCATTATTTTTACATGGCCAACCACGATGATTATATGAAATCCACTCCAACTAATAGATGCCATACCAAAACTTACACCTTGAGCCAAAAAATCAGGCCTATCCATCATTCAAGTGGGCCGCAAGAAGGGAAACCATTTGGAGGGTAAGCGTTGTCCTGTATGCTGGTTTCAATCATGCAGTCCACCTGAATTACAGATGGGGCTGATTTCTGGGCCCTGAGCCTAATATGTGGTGACACACCTTGTGGTCATGGTGGATTTCACACAAACACTATGGTGGCGGTGAAATAGCTCTCCTCTCTCATGTATTTTTTGACATTAATTATTCACCAGCATCTAAACAGGTTGGACCGTAGGTATAGTCCAACCAGTTGGACTTGAGAGTGCCTCTCTCTCTCTCTCTCTCTCTCTCTCTCTCTCTCTCTCTCTCCACACACACACACACACAGCTACCCTGATAGAAAAGTTGAACATATTTTTAGCTTCTCACAGTAATAACCTTTATGGGTCTCAAATCAAAGGATCCATGTTATCTATTCTTGACACTTCATAGAAAATCCAAGTTCTTAATTACATCATGCACAATATCTAAAGTATACTAAAAAAGATCACGAGCATACTACAATTCAAAAAGGACATTTTTGTGAATGTTTTATAGCCACCCTAAAGTAAAAGGATTTTTGGGCCACATTTCAAATCCTTGTTACTACATGTTCCAACAAGTTCCAGAAACTAATACTATAATTTTCAAATGTTAGTCCTTTACTTATTGTCTACTCGTCTCATTTTCAATGTCAACTTCAAGAACTTGATATTGCATATGCATGGGCATGATGCTGCTCTTTTTTTTTATATCCATCATTCAGATGCCTTCGACATCCAAGGGTCATAGACCGACCATGGACCCTGTTCAATTAGCATGATTTTTTTCCTTGCCAAAAGTATTCATTGTTTGATTGCCCTATCTTTCAGAGGAATATGCTAATATTACATGCAAAACATCACACGAAATTCTCACACATACCTCCAAGGAACATGTGGAAGACATGTATGAGCTCCATAATGGTGGGCCACCATGGAAGGGCCATAGCACAAAAATAACACCATCATTTTTCTCAGATGGAGGACTTTGTCCATTACATGTTAACCATTGGTTGAATTTTCTAGCCATCCTTTTTCCGCTTGAAACTCTTACTGTCAACTTATAAAGATCATTCAACTGGTGCAATTTTGGGCCATGCCCATCCAAGGTGGTTCCATCTAGATGAATAATCTAGATGTTGTACATGTGTCCCCATTTCCACATGGAGGTGCATGTGACAACTGAGAGTGACATTCTTGCCAACGTACTAGCATTCCTCGTTGTTTTCTCCTATCTCTCATTAATAACTAACATAGTTCTCACTCGTTTCAGTCGTATTAATCTGAAGGTTGAGTCTTACAATGCCAAACTCACCAAATAGGATTTATGATCGGTTCTGCAGGTTGAGTCTGGAAAACTGGTATTGGAAGAAGCTGAATTTGACCTGGGGCGAGAGCTTGAGGGACTTGTGGATATGTTCTCTGTGCAATGCATTAACCATAATGTAGAAACCGTTCTAGATCTCTCTGGTATGGATCAAACTTACCATTTGAAGCTCATTTCAGATCCAGCTCTAAAGCTAAAGGAAAGAAAAGGCAAATTTTTTACATCTTGAAAATGGGAAAGGATGAGGATGAAATTCTGAATTCTAGTTTACTTATTTCCAACACCATTGGAAATTATTATGTTAAGCACTTCGGAAATAACTAGGCCTTTTATAGGGCTCCATTGCATAGTGTGATTTTAGAGGCAGAAAAATGATATCAGTTATTGCTATTTTGACTAAAAGAATTACAAGTGATGTGATTCAGCAGGCTCGATACTTGAAAACTTCAAATAGAAAAGGGTGCTAACAAAAATCAATCGCTCGAGCCAATGAGATGGAGAGGAGCTCCATGGCACACAAATGCCAGCATGGCCAACATAGGCTATACATGAAATTTAAAATAGAAAAGGATGCTAATGACTATCAATTGCACAAGCCATGAGATGGAGGGAAGGAGCCCCATGGCACACGTGCCACCATGGCTGACATATGTAAGATCCAGGCCATTCATAGGGGTATAAAATGAACGTCAGAACATGCACTAGACCCAGAAATCAGGCTAGTCCTGTCATCAGGTATAAGAAACATGGATGGTAGAAAAGAACGACCAAGCAGTCCATAAACATGTGGCCAGCTTGATGACTGAGCAGACCATTTGGTCCAAGTTGAGTTCACCGTCTCAACTTATGAATGTCCCAAATCTCTTATAACATTTGCCACATTTGCAGAGAGATATCACACACACCCACATGCACACGCACACGCACAAAATAAAATAAATAAATAAATAAATAAAAATCTACTAGTAAGCAAAAATCTAGGGTCCAAAATAATCAATGTTTTTTTTTTTTTTTTTTTTTTTTTTTTTTTTTTTTTTTTTTTTCCTTTTTTCAAGGGTCCAAAATAATCAATGCTGGAAAAAATTGGTTTTAAATAGTTATTTGATACAATTGTGAGGTATGCAAAAATCATGTTTCTGATGGAAACTTTTTGAAGCCACCCTACACTCAAACTGGCTGTATTTGGAAAGGAGTTTTATGAAGGTGTACTATCCATTTGATGCCCTATCCATCCAAAATGTATATTTTGCATATTTCATGTCACGTTCAACATGAAACTAGCAGGCCATTAGTTTTGGATCGAAAGTGACCCCCCACCCTCAATTTTGATATATCCAAATGCAAGAAATCAAGTCTAATCCTTTAATTATTTCTGACAATAGCATGAGCCTTCTAAATTTTCGGTTTTTTGAACTAATGATGAGTCTCAGAGTTGTTTATTTGTAAGTAATTCACTTAATTTCTGTAGATGATATTCCAAGATTAGTTCGGGGAGATTCTGCTCGAGTGGTTCAAATATTTGCGAATCTCATCAGCAATTCTATCAAATTTACGACAAGTAAGTTCTGCATCAACTTTGGTACCTTGAAACTATACCGTATATTGCAGCCTGCCCGATATGTATTTTATATCCATGTGCTTTAGATCCGTACTAGGAAATTTCACAAAAAAAGTGTGCTCTCTTAAAGGATAGAAAGGCATGTGCATACTATATAGCCTATATTATCATGAAAACCTCTACTTGCCTTTCAAGCTTCTCCATGGACTGAAGTAACTGAATTAATCTCATAGTAGAGAGAGAGTGCTTGCGTGCTCACTATCCCTGTATTAAACTAGTTCACCAAATGGTAGTGGAATGAGTATTAGCAGTGCCAACATGAGGAGCACAACATATAGTTTCAAGCAATTGTACTTAGGGTGACATCTCTCCTCATACATAAGGATCTTTTGACATTTTGGGTCATATAGATATAGCTCCTGCTTCCTAACGGCTCTAGTAACTGAGTGATATCGCACAGGCAATGCAGGTGAATGTGTGGAATAACCGATTTGGGAAAATTATCTAGGGAGGTGCTAAATTCAGCTGTCAATCCCATAGGGTAATATACAAAAAACATGTCAGATGTAAATTGCAGAAAAAATCAAGTATAGAGCACAAAGAATTCCTAGTAAACCCAAAAACCATGTCAGATGTAAATTGCACAAAAGATCAAGTATAGAGCATAAAGAATTCTTAGTATACCCAAAAACCATGTCAGATGTAAATTGCACAAAAGACCAAGTAGAGAGCACAAAGAACTCCCAGAATACCCCTAAAAACTACTGTGCCTTCAAAATATAACACCCAATGTGCAACTCTCTGAAACCTCTCAAGCTGGATTGTAAGTCAAATATACACAGCCTTCTTATAACTGAAATTTATCACTAACAAGTGTTTCCGTGAGAACACCGGTTAAAAGGTCTTCACTCTAACGAAAAAGGGGTCTTCACGAGCCTTGCATTGCCTTTTCTTTGACAAAATGGGAAATTTGACATCTTTTTCTTGTAAGAATCATACGATTGAAGGTTATGTCAACAGTAATCTGATTGTCGCGATCTTAGTTGCAGGATCCTTCCAACTAGGTACCATTCCTGCTTCAGATCCCCGCTTCAAAATCTCGCTCCCTCTCTGACACTTCCTACCTATTTGTACTTCTTTACATTTTGAAAGTGACGCTTCCCCATTCCCGCACCCAAATTTGTTGCTGTTTTTCTTCACACTTTGTGCAACTATAGTCACAATACATATTTTGCTTGCAGCACCAACCTTTCCCAGTATTCTGCTTCACATAAATATGCAATTGTATCCTGTTTCCCTTCCAAAACATGCAACTGTATCTTGTTTCCCTTCCAAATAGTAAGATTTTTCCCTTATACATGAGAAACACTTTAGTAAGCTATGATGACTAGGGCAACCTTTGTCAAACAACCACTTGCTCTAAAAGCTCGAGCCGTTAGAGGATGGTGTATCAATGTATATCAAGGGACTTTAACAACCTCCCTATATTGAAGTACATTGCTATCATAGCTCCTACTATGAGAAGGCTATGTATTGGTATAATAGCTCCAACTATGAGGGATATGTTCTATTAAGCAATGTTTTGAGTGAAAGAGTGAAAGTCCAACTATTAAGATTTTCTTTTTTCCTCTGTTGGGGGGGGGGGGGGAGAGGGGAGGTTAAGTTGGTGCTATTTCTGTTTTAAAAAAGACACATCCTCAATTGGATATATCCATGTCAGTATCTTTTATGCCAGAGGCCTTTTTTTGGTGATATTTTTGTATACTTCTTCAATCATCACGTCACAAGTCATCTACAGTGCTGCTAGCATGTCATACCATGATAAATCATCATGACAACTGAAGTGCCATCAGTGGCAGCTTTTCGAAGCCCTCCAGAAAAAAAAAAAAAAAAAAAAAAAAAAAAAAAAAAACTAGGTTCATGGTACTTCTTTTGACCCTAAATAGCTTTTTTCATGCAATAAACAATTTTATTGCTTACTCCAGTCCTTATACAAGGTGGTCATAGCCACCTCATTTTTGCATGGACTTGTAATAACTTTGTGGCTAAAGATCATCTAATCAGGGAAAAAAGTGAGTTATACATTTCCGGCTAAGGGGATATGTTTCATAGAGCAGAATGCTGGTCATACTTATAATGTGAATGGTAAGGACAGCCTCTCCCAGTATATTTCTCAGGATGTTCATTTAAAATGAAGGAGAGCTAGTAATATATAAGAAATTGAGATTTGTCTACCATGCCATTATGTTTAATGAGCATAAGGACAAGATTTATTGTAATATAGGTACATAATACTAAACAAAGATGAGGACAAAGTTAAATACTCACATCCATTATCATAGGGCTCTCAATGTTTTTAAATAATGTGAGAATTGTATGATATTCGCATGGTTGTTAGTTAAAAAATTTATAGTAAATCTTACAGACTATATGGTTTTGGATGGATAACAGCGGGCCACATTATTCTGAGGGGATGGTGTGAAAGCTCCAATGCATTTAGTAACACAGAGAAGTTGTATCTTGATCAAAAAGAACCACGGCCTGCACTCAAAGCAAAATCAAAGCAACATGGGAGCATTGCAAAAGGAGCCTTAAAGAAAGATAACAAAATTACTCTCTGGTTTGAAGTTGACGACACTGGCTGTGGTATGTTTAGATACTTATGTAATCCAACCATAATTAAGTGGTTTCCAGAGACAGATTTTAAAAACTTTTTGGTTATTGTATTCTCCATACCTTTTGTTCAGGATACATCAAAATTAATCTCTTTTATCTTCATGGACAAGGCTATGGTTTGCATCTGCTGCCATTTTTTAAATGGTGGTGACTTATCCATCGACATATGAATATATGTACATCAACCCATACAGTCCAAATCGTGGGGCCCATCATGGATGGGGTTGTCAATCGGCCAGACTTTGGCCTATCAAATGCAAAATATTGTATTGGCTTGCCTGACAACCTGGCTCAAACATTTCAAAATATGGTCCTCAGAAAACCCTAGGCCTGGCCCATTGACAGCCCTAATTATGGATGGAGCATGGCCTGAAAATTACATTGATTGAACAATCCTAACCAGCTAATTGATGTTGATCAAATGAATGGTAAAAAAATTAGTTGGCAACAGAATCAGATAATTAAGATCATTCGATCAGTATGATTTTTGGGCTATGCTCCATCCAAACTAGAAGTGACGAGTTGGATGGTATGATTGCAATACATGCATGTAATGTGTACTGTGGATGAGTCACTACCATTCAGAAAATGGTTGTGAATGCAGACTGTAGTCTGGCCTTATATTCTTTTGTAGGAATTGATCCAAACAAATGGGAATCGGTGTTTGAAAGCTTCGAACAAGCAGATCCATCAACTACCCGGACGTATGTAGCTTATCACTATTTTGATGGTGTGCTTCACTTGTTTATTTAATCCCTTAATTGATTTTATTGGAACAAGCTCTAGTCATGAATTGTACATAATCTACAGAGATATCATAGATTCACATGGTATGTTTCTTGTTGAATTCCTATTAAGATAGTATATATGCATGGTCTATCCACAACTGTATATGAAAGCCAGAACATATAGCTTATCACTATTTTTATGGTGTGCTTCACTTGTTTATTTAATCCCTTAATTGATTTTATTGGAACAAGCTCTAGTCATGAATTGTACATAATCTACAAAGATATTATAGATTCACATGGTATATTTCTTGTTGAATTCCTATTAAGATAGAATATATGCATGGTCTATCCACAACTGTATATGAAAGCCAGAACATATAGAATTCAGAGATTTCATGTGCTTTGCTGAGATTTTTCACTATTTTCAGGCATGGAGGGACTGGTCTTGGCCTATGCATTGTCCGCACCTTGGTAAGTTGAAGTGTTAATGTTTTCCAATACTTAAATCAATTGTGCATGTAAATGCTACTGGAACCTTTGTACATAAAACAATTTGACAAAGACCACTAAATATTAAAATAAATTTGATATTAATTTTAATAAAGATCCACTGAATATTTCAAAATGATTTTTAGATGTACAAGTGTTCTTTTCTCTTTCGATCTGTAGGTCTACACCTGTTATGCAGTCTCATTAGGAGCACACAGTGTTGCTTATCCATGTGTCCCCTCTATGCTTCACATTATCTGTGCAGCTAATGGAATGAATCAAAATACTATATACTATAATTCACTAATTTTCATTTCATTGTTGCTACTCTTCATAACCCCGTTCTCAAAAGGCTTAAGGATGAATGTCCCAGGTTAACAAGATGAGTGGAGAAATTAAAGTTGTGAAGAAGGAAGGTCTAGGGACTTTGATGCAGCTATATTTGGTTCTCAATACTACTGTAGATGGCACTGGACAGCATTATCAAATAGAATTCGGTGAACATAGCTTAATGGTGAGCGATCACATCGAAAATGCATGAGCATTATCATTTCATTATGTCTTATTTCGTGTTTATCCACATTGGGTAATGCAAAAGAGGATATACACATTGATCCACCCAGCAATTTGCACTGCCCAACTTTTGATTATTGAAAGCATTCATATGGTGAGGCCATATTGTGGATGTGCGATACCGCAAAACCATTGGTCATAACTGTTCAACTGGGCCCAGGTTAATGGCTATAACTGTCCATTTCCAAGCCACCAATTGGACAGCTAAGATCACACAACAACATAGGTATTGGAGCATGACTCATCCCATAATGGAGCCCAACAGATGAGTGGCTTAGATATCCAAAAACTGGGCCCCACCTGTACCATTGTAAGGTTGAAAGGAAAAGCCATCTCTTTTGATTGCTCATTTAATACCTCAGGGTAAAATGGTATGTTAATGAAAAATCTAGATGCTGAGTCATGCATGAATATCGCATACATATAAAAAATCAAAAGAAGGCTCTCCTTGATGCATGTGGAACAAAAAAAATGCACCATTTGGGATTTAGTTTGTGCACCTACAAATTCGAAGTGATGGCCTATATAAGGTTTCAATTGGTTGATGAATCCAAACATGACATGAGATTTTAATGTTGAGAAATATTAATTCCCCTTCAATCCAAATCCATCCTTATAAGAACTTTTAAGAGGCTTAGTTGATCATGTGAACAACTTGCAACTTTTTCTGAGTACCACATGCTTGAAATGATGTCATCGATAACAAGTAGAAAAAAAAAAAGTGAAGATCCCACAACGTTTCAAGTTATGTATGTGTTTTATATAAATACATAGTAAAGTGGGTCCCTACTCATGGCTCAGTGGTAGATATTGTGTGTTTCAACACTGAGGTCATGAGTTCGAGTACCCATGTGGTGTGTGTGGGTGTGGGTGTGAGTTAAAAATAAAAACAGAATACATAGTGAAGTTTCCATTTTGGTATCGGATTGATTTCACCGTTCACATATCTCCAAATTCTATGATTCAGAAAGACGTTTGACATCACTTACAAGAAGGGGTTTGCCAGCCCCATGAGAACTTTTAGATGCACAGCACACATGCCAATTTGGCAAGGATGCAGAATCTCTGACCGTCGCATAAGATGAATACCGCCATGAAAATGAACATACTGAAAAACCACGCTGGTCTAATTTTCGGGTGGGAGCCCCTACATGAAAAATAATGAACAGTTTGAGAAAACAGGGGCTAATGGTCCACATTCAACGTACACATGACCAGTCAGGTGAGGGACCATCCCGATCTTCCTCATGTTCATCTTCAAGGTCAGGACCAACTTATGAACCACTTAGATGTCCTACACACTTGCCAGTTGCACTTGTGTTGTTTCTAGCAGACCCATAGAAGAGGATGTCAGAAACCAAAGCCAGACTTCTTCAGTTGTGGTACTTTCTGCAATGAAATAGAAAACAGCTCTCATGGAGCCCCAGGAGAAATTGTGGTTAGTCAAGGCTTCATGGTTGTTTATTTCTTCACCTTCGTTGTTTAATGTCTACATACATTGTAGCAGTTATGCTGCTTGGATTTTAGCATTACTTTTCAGATACTTAATGATGCAGGACATGAAATTAAATAAGACATGCAAGAATTCAAGCTTTAGATTATACCAATTTTAAACGATCACAAAATTCCGCATCCTACATACGATCAAATATTCAAAAAGGGGAATCTATGGGGGTCCAAGCCTACACAAGTTTAGGGCTGGATCAAATAAAATTATAAACTAAACAAGCCCAAAGGAGTGTAAGATTCATCCATTCTTGCAAAGGATTGTTCTCCAATTCAAGAGATTCACCATGTTTCAATTCGGGGGGAAATCTAGGGTTTGCAAATTTGTGAATAATTGGGATTTGAGATTCTCTAGGGTTAAGGGCGTGGATTTAAGGCTAAAGAAGAGGGAAATAGAGGAAAGATGGAACCTGAGATAAGCCACATTCGTGGACAACAATTGGCCCTGGGCGCACGTGCGTGACCACTCGTCTGCACATGTGTGGAGCCCACAAAGTCGGAAAGTGATTCCTAGGCTAGGATCGGTCAGGGTAGAACTGCTTCCATACCAAATTTTGTGTCAATCCGATGCACGGTTTGTGCGTGGTGCTCCACCAAAATTTTAGCCCCTCTGATGGGCCAAAATCTGAAAATTTACTGTAGAAGATAACTTGGGTACAAGAAAGGGTGAATCTGAAGATGGGTGGGATGTAGAAGATGATGGATGTGGGGTATAAAGAAGTGGGGATGATTTGGGATGGTTGTGACTTCGCACCACGGTAGTTAGCTCTTCAAGGAAGGGAGGGTTTTGCACCTAATTCGATTCTTCAACCTAAAGAGATAGAGAAGAAGAAAAATGCAGAATTTTTATTCATAAACTTCATTCAAAAATACCTACATGGGGTTGACCCTAAACCCCAAAAGCCAATTTTACCATTGCGCCTTGTGCGCATACTAATACTTAAAGTTGAAGTAAAATAATAACTAATCTACGCAATCAAAGCCGTTCATGATGTTTCTAATAACGAGAATAGTCAAAACTCAAAATCCTAGATCATCTAAGGTAGTGGGCCACGATCATGAGATCCGATGGTAGATCCATATGATGATCGGGTCCACTCCAGTACTCCATAGCACAGCCCCTAACCGTAAGGTCCTCCATAGATGTCGTTGTTGATCCAGATCGATAGTGGGGCCCTCCTCCTTGAATATGTGCATAGGGTGGGGGGACGTGCAAATGATGTCCCCATCAACTCTCCCCAGCTGCGAAGGTTTCGCCACTGGCGAAACAAAACTCCTGAACCACTCCAAGTGCCAGGATCAAGTCTTTTAAGCTTCTCTTCAGTGAGCCACATACTGTTTGAAGGTGGGCGTGACTTCCACTTGACAATGAACTTTTGAAAGTTGTCGTCCAACGTCGATACTATCTGATGGTCTAGAATATCCTCTACCTCCTCTCTGGGTATTGGAAGGGTATGTATGGGAGGTAGAGGCTGAGAAGATGGGTTGGGAAGGGGCCATGGATCAAGGAAAATGTCTAGGGAATCAGGATGGTTAGGTGTAAGGCTGGACAATGTATCAGTAGTCCCTTGAAATGCAACTAGATCCTCCACATTGAATGTGGAACTAATTCCCATGGAAGGTGGAAGATCTACCACATACGCATTGAGACCATTTTGTTTTATAATTTTGAATGGTCCAGTGCTATGCGCATGTAATTTACGAACGGCTCCCTGAGGGTACCACTCTGACCTGATGCGGACCATTACAGAGTCTCCTACATTAAATTTATTGAATCATTTATGTTGGTCTGCAGAAATTTTGTAATGTTCATTACTAGTATTGATCTTTCGCCTGATTTCTTGATGCAATGAATGAATATGATGTGCAAAGGACTCTGCATACTCTGATAGCGTATGGGACAAGGACATAGGGACAAGATCAATAGGTTTCCTAGGTTTATAACCAGTAACAACTTCAAAAGGACTTATACCTGTGGATCTATTGACAGAACTATTAAATGCAAACTCGGCGATAGGTAGTGCAGTGTCTCACGTCCTGGTGTGCTCCCCCACTTAACATCTGAGAAAATTTCCTAGGCTCCTATTAACCACCTCAGTCTGACCATCGGTCTGAGGGTGGTAGGCAGAAAAAATTGGAGCCTAGTACTCATCATATACCATATTGTCTTCCAAAAATAACTCATGAATCGCACGTTATTCTCAGACACTATGGTTTTGGGTAACCCATGAAGTTTGACAACCTCACTAAAGAACAACTTGGCAACATGAGATGTGTTAGAGGTCTTCGAACAAGGGATGAAGTGGGCCATTTTAGAAAAACGGTCCACGACAACAAATATGGAATCGTGTTTCCGAATAGTCTTGGGGAGCCCAAGCACGAAGTCCATACTGATGTCCTGCCAAAGGGCGAATGGAACTGGAAAAGGTGTGTATAGCCCCGTATTCTGCTTTTTCTGCTTTGCCAGTTAACAAGTACAACACTGCCCTATAATTTTAGCCACGCTCGCTTGAGGCTTGGCCAATAAAATCTATCCTCCACTAGGGCAATGGTCTTTTCTCGACCAAAATAACCCACGACCCCTCCTGAATGTAACTCTCAGACAAGAAAATCGTGGAGGGAGGTGCGAGGTATGCACAAACGATCACTCCTAAACAAATATCCATCCAATATCAAATACTCACTACTAACTCCTGACACACTCTCTAACAACGATGCGTACACAACTCTAAAATCTGGGCACTCAGAATAATCCTCTCTGACACGCTCTAGCCCTGTGACTTCGACACTCATGGAATTAAGTAACACGACTCGACGACTCAACACGTCGGCAGGCTTATTCTATACACCGGCCTTGTGCTTAAGCACAAAAGTATACTCTTGAAGGAACTGGACCCACTTAGCGTGCCTAGGGTTTAATTTCTTCTGAGAGTTCAGATATCTCAAGGCCTCGTGATCTGAGAACAAGACGAATTCTTGCGGCAATAGATAATGACGCCAGTGGCACAACGATTGCACTACCGTATAGAATTCTTTGTCATAGATGGAGTATTTTTGTTTCGCCTCATTTAGTTTCTCGCTAAAGAAGACGACAGGGTGCCCTTCCTGACTAAGTACTCCTCCTATGCCGACTCCTGACGCGTCGCATGTGACTTCAAAAACTTTCGCAAAATCCGGAAGTTGCGTAATTGGAGCTTCGGTCATCTTGACCTTTATCTCCTTAAAGGCCTTCGAGGCTGCCTTCATCTATTGAAACTCTCTTTTTCTTTATGCAATCCGTGATGGGAGCCATAATGGAATCGAAGCCTCGAATGAACCGTCTATAGAAGGTGGCCAAGCCGTGAACGCTGCGCACCTCGTGAATACTGCGCGGTTTAGGCCAATTGATGATGGCCTTGACCTTCTCGTGATCCGCCGACACACCCTCAGCTAACACAACAAAACCTAAGAAGATAACAATGCTAGACATAAACGCACACTTCTTTAGGTTGGCGTACAAATTTTCGGCTCTAAGGATCCCACAAACCTACCTCAAATGGTTGAGGTGTTGTTCCTTAATCATGTTATAAATCAGGATATCATCAAAGTAGACGACCAGAAACTTCCCCATGAAGGGCCTCAACACTTGGGTTATCACACGCATGAAGGTACTTGGGGCATTAGTAAGCCCAAAAGGCATGACTAGCCACTCGTATAGCCCATCCTTCGTCTTGAAAGCTGTCTTCCACTCGTCGTCAGGGCGTACTCGGATTTGATGATAACCACTTTTAAGGTCAATTTTTAAGAAGATAGTAACGTTGGCCATCACATCCAACATGTCATCAAGACGCGGTATAGGAAATCAATACTTGATTGTGATTTTGTTGATGGCCCTACTATCAACACTCATCCTCGATGTGTCATCCTTCTTAGATGTAAGAAGGGTGGGCACGACACGGGCTCGTGCTCTTTCGAATGAAATCCTTTTCTAGAAGCTTATCAACCTGCTTCTTCAACTCTGCATGCTCCTTTGGGTTCATTCTATAATGAGGGAAGTTTGGTAGAGTCGCCCCAGGGACTAAATCAATGGCGTATTGTATATCCCTCATAGGGAGAAGCTCATCTGGTAGATCATCAGGAAAGACATCACGAAACTCATCCACTACCCAAATGGCCTCAGTGGGTAATTCTATACTAGCCTCTGGTGCACTCTCCCTAGCCACAAGGGCGTACACCATCGAGTCCGACTCAGTCTCTCGCTCAAAGTCTTTGGCATTTAGAATATGGAAAGACTTAGACTTGGACTTCGATTCCTTCAATTCCTTTGAGCTGCTCGCACCACTCTTTATGGTGGACTCCTTTCCAGTGGTGTTATTGGGTGTGAGAGGATTTAGCTTGACTTTCTTGCCCTCAAACCAGAATGTATACACATTCGAACGACCAAATATGGTGACATCCCTGTCATAGAGCCAGGGCCTACCCAAAATGATATGGCCAACATTCATGGGAACAACATCACACCATAGTGTGTCTTTATATGATCCAAACTGAATAGGAACAAGACAACGGTGCGAGACTGGAATGGAAGTCTCATCAACCCAAGACACTCTATAGGGTTGATGATGGGCTTCAAGCTTCAACCCAAACGGCTCACAGTGCCAGTTGATGCCACATTGACACAACTACCACTATCCACGATCATCTTTCAACTCTTATCACCACATTTTGCGTAGGTATAGAAGATCGTGTTGCAGCGCTAATCGTCGGTATTCTTTGCTTGGGCAAAGGCGCAACGCACAACTGCAAGGGTCGCAGACTCTTGTGCTCCCTCTTTCTCATCACTAGGGATCTCTGCTGGCTCATATTCTTTCTCCTCACCGTCACTTTCTGTGGGCACTACTTCTACTTGTCCATCAATAAGGAACACCTTGGTGCCCTCTTTCATGCCACACTGGTGGGCAAAGTGACCAAACCCTTGACATCTAAAACACCTAGTCGCATCGCTTTTGCGCGAGCTAGACCCGACAACTCCTTTACCCTTATCATCCTTGGGCCTAGACTGAGAACTACTAGAAGGCTTGTATTGATATCCAGTGCTAGGCTTAGCCCCGGAAGGGTTGGCCTTAGCGCCAGAATCATGAGACTCAAACCGCCTTCCCACAGATGCTTTAAGGTATTGCTCGACCTCCAACACTACTTGATACATCTGTTCAAGAGTGTCCATGTCCTTGGCGAGCAACTCTCTCCTAATATCGAAACGGAGGCCCGTCTTAAATCGAGCAAGAGTGAGTACGGGATCCTCTTCAACTTCACACCGGGTCAAGTACTCTTCGAACTTCTCAATGTATTTAGCCACACTCATGGAACCTTGTCAAAAAGACTGTCAATCTTCAACTAACCTCAAGTGATAAGAGAAAGAGAGGTACTTCTTCTTTAGAATTTCTTTTATTTCTCCCCAATGGACTATTGAGGGCTCCCTTAACCTTTCTTTCTTTCGCTCCATAGTAGCCCAAAACCTCTTTGCTTGGCCCACAAGCTTCATCTTGGCAAATCAGACTCGACGAGCATCCGACATGTTGTACCACTCAAAATAGTGGTCCATGTCTGTCAACTAATCTAGAAACGCTTTAGGGTCCAAGTGGCCATTAAACGTAGGGGCCTCTACTCTAACTCCCTTGAGGAGTTGTGTATTTGGGTCATAATGATCATGATGCCTCTCGTGGGGTGGGTGCACGGGTGCGCGCATATGACCATTTCCTTGGCCATCCCCATTCCCTTGTCTGTCCTCCTGACCACCTGCCTGAGATTGAGCATCTTCCCCAATGGCGGGGTTTGCCCGGGTGGAGGTCTTTAGTTGGGTAACGCGTGTCACGACCCTAAATCTAGTGTTACTAAACACTAGATTTTGGTTGACAGCCTCCGTAGAACTCCGATTCTTGGGACTTTCAAGTAGCACATACTAAGTCCCATAAGCGGGGCTCCACGAGGAGGATTTCTGAAAGTAAAACCAACAAACATGTTGCATTTCTCAAAATTTCATCATATACAATATATATTACTGTGTACAACTGAGCACTTCAGGGCAAACCAAAACATAAACCACATCATATTTACTATACCTGATGTACATATGCAGGGTATTACAAAAAAATATATATACACTGATATGTACAAAGCAAAAAGGACAACTGGAGTTTGTAGCCTCTACTCCTGCAGCTCCCTACTCTCACCTGAAAAAAATAGAAAGGAAAGCTTGAGCTACTAAGCCCAGTGAGTGCGTGTGTGCCGTGAAAATGCATGTTTCATGTCATGCTCATTTAATGCACATGAATGCACAGGCTTCCAAATCATTTTTATATACAGAGGTGGGACTTCTACCCACTTGTAACATACACACGCTTTCAACATTTCCACAACTTTTCATATTTCCCAATTGGATCACCAAAGTCTAAAACAGAGGTGGGACTTCTACCCACTTGTATAGACTTTTCCACCGTGGTCAACTACAGAGGTGGGACTACATAGTTCACGGGCCGAACTAGTCTAACCCACTTGTATTGAACCTCACTATCTGCCTAACAGCGAGAAGTCATAAGTCGCCTGGCAAAACGATAGCGGACAATTTACAAGCTCGTCACACACAACCTATCTTTGCTTGCCCATAAGCAGGTCAGGTCAAACCTCTCAACCAATCGACACATGTCGGTGGGAGTCGCTGCCTACTTTGGTATTTCAGCATTTCAGCGCTCTGTTCTTCCACCCGGTCTAAGCATTGGTCGCTCCCAATAGTACCAATCGGGGTTTAGGGACTTTCACCCACGGACCCTCTAATCATGTCCTGTCGAATTACACATTTCCGGTGTGGTGTCCAACTCAAGTTATAACAACGTATGACGTATGTTTCATCACATTTACAATCACCATATGTATGTATGCATGAGTCCACACAAGCATAATAGATCATTTCATTTTTTGTTTTAAAGGCAAACAGAGGACGACCTTCCTTATGTGGTCTCCTCATACATTCGTCATACATTTAAGTTCCACAGTTAAGTTCCTCATAAGGAACAAAGAGAGACAAGGATATAACAACTATGATTCATGCATATATATGCACATGACTTAGTCAATCTGCTATAAAACTTCATGCTACAAGCATGCTTTTTCTCAAGAATGATCTACATTAAAAGGATGAAGGATATTCCTTTGAGACAATTTGTCAAACAGGTAGCGGGTGGATATTGGAAGGAACAAAGAGAGAAATTGTTAGAAATACGTATCACTTGTAACAAAACTAAATCTTATCTATCATCCAATCTTCCATTCATAACCTAATCAACTAACTCAGCAAAGCCAGCCATACCCGTAAGAAAATCCAGCAACAACCTCATTCCAGCACCTAATTCCAGCAATATATAATTCTAACACCTAATTCCAGCAATATATAATTCCAGCACCTAATTCCAGCAATACAGACTTCCTAATTCTAGCACCTAATTCCAGCCTTCCGGCAATATATAATTCCAGCACCTAATTCCAGCAATATAGACTTCCTAATTCCAGCACCTAATTCCAGCCATCTATAATTCCAGCACCTAATTCCAGCAATATATAATTCCTACAACAGAAAATCTAGCAAAACCCTAACCCTTAAACAAAATCCAGCAATTCTTTAACCTTAAAACTGAATATTCAGCAAAACCCTAACCCTCAAACAAAATCCAGCAATTCTTTAACCTTAAAACTGAAAATTCAGCAAAACCCTAACCCTTAAACAAAATCCAGCAATTCTTTAACCTTAAAACTGAAAATTCAGCAAAACCCTAACCCTTAAACAAAATCCAGCAATTCTTTAACCTTAAAACTGAAAATTCAGCAAAACCCTAACCCTTAAACAAAAATTTCAACGATAGGGTTTTGAAAGAAACCTCAACGTACACATCTAAGTGCTCCTAATCTATGCACTCACCTGAAAGTATCAGAGGTTTGGCTCTCAACCTCAGCTTCTCTTTCTTTGTCTTCTTTTTCTTCTTCTTTTCCTCTTCAACTAGAGTGTTGGCTGGAAATGAAATGTTTGAAAGAGGTTTAACCTATTTATAGACTTGTAAATGGCTTTTAGCTAAAAAGGGGGTTATGGGATGTTTTGGGATAATATTTTAGAAGTTTAAACTTATGGTGGCAATAAACAAAATGTTATGTAACTGATTTAACAAAAAGTATTCCAAGGATTTAAAAAAAAAAAACAAGGTCATTTGAGTTATTTTATTAAACTATACATGTACATATCGATGCGTAACTTACAATCCAGGTGTCATATTGACATGTCGTTTTCGTCAGTAACTCCGTAACTTGACTACGACCACAACGGTTAGGCTCTCCGACTTAACGGATTTGAAAACTCAATGTTGGCGGAGCCCCACCTAAAATAAGGACATAATGGTCATTTCTCAGATTGTTTAATTTTAAGTCCGTATCTTAACATTCGGACATTGGGTTGACATACGGCTTGCGGCTCGATAATGGAACAACATTATGATCAAGTCAAAATATTCTCGGGGCCAATGGACCTACAACCAATGGCTATCCAGTGTACAAACCAGATTTCTGGGGTATAGGGTCTTACAACGCACACATTAAGCTGATCAAGCGTTGGGCAATATGTAGTTCCAAGCGCCTACCCAAAGACTCAAATTGCCGGGTTATGTTGTTCATGGACTCTTGCAATTGCTCCATGTTTAGCGTAGGGTGCAAACCAAAACCACGACCAGTATGTGTAGGCATACAACCACTCACTCAACTCAAAGACCCTTTAATGCAACTATATGCGTCCAAATGGGACTAAATGATCCTATAGGACTCTATATGAAGGAAATTACACAATGCTACTAAAATTCCAGCAATATAACTGCCCAAATAATTTGTTAACAGAAAATTCAGCCATGAAATTTAAGGATTTTCTGACAACAGAAAATTCAACAGCCCATATTGTGAATTATGGGTCCTAAACAGCCCTATATGAGAAAATTTTATGCATAATGGACATAAATAAACTGAACCCTAAACATGCAATGCATTCCCCTATAAAAATCGAAGCTCTGATACGAAATTTGATGCAGGACATGAAATTAAATAGGACATGTAAGAATTCAAGCTTTAGATTATACCAATTTTAAACGATCACAAAATTCCACATCCTACATACGATCAAATATTCAAAAAGGGGAATTTATGGGGGTCCAAGCCTACACAAGTTTAGGGCTGGATTAAATAAAATTATAAATCAAACAAGCCCAAAGGAGTGTAAGATTTAACCATTCTTGCAAAGGATTGTTCCCCAATTCAAGAGATTCACCATGTTTCAATTCGGGGGAAAATCTAGGGTTTGCAAATTTGTGAATAATTGGGATTTGGGATCTTCTAGGGTTAAGGGCCTAGATTTAAGGCTAAAGAGGAGGAAAATAGAGGAAAGATAGAACCTGAGATGAGCCACATGCGTGGACAGCAATTGGCCCTAGGCACACGTGCATGACCACTCGTCCGCACGTGTGTGGGGCCCACGAAGTCGGAAAGCGATTCCTAGGCTAGGATCGGTCAGGGTAGGACTGCTTCCATACCAAATTTTGTGTCAGTCCGATGCACGGTTTGTGCGTGGTGCTTCGCCGAAGTTTCAACCCCTCTGATGGGCTAGAATTTGAAATCTGTTGTAGAAGAGAACTTGGGTACAAGAAAGGGTGAATCTGAAGATGGGAAGAATGTAGAAGATGATGGATGTGGGGTGTAAAAAAGTGGGGATGATTTGAGATGGTTGTAGCTTCGCACCATGGTAGTTAGCCCTTTTTGAGGAAGGAAGGGTTTCGCACCTAATTCGATTCTTCAACCTAAAGAGATAAAGAAGAAGAAAAATGCAGAATTTTTATTCATAAACTTCATTCAAAAATACCTACATAGGGTTGCTTATTTATAAGAAAACCCTAAACTCCAAAAGCCAATTTTACCATTGTGCCATGTGCGCACACTAATACTTAAAGCTAAAAGTAAATAAAATAATAACTAATCTACGCAATCAAAGCCATTCATGATGTTTCTAATAACGAGAATAATCAAAACTCAAAATCTTAGATCATCTAGGGTAGTGGGCCACGATCATGAGATCCGATGGTAGAATCCATATGATGATCAGGTCCACTCCAATGCTCCATAGCACAACCCCTAACTGTGAGGCCCTCCATAGATGTCGCCGTCGATCCAGATCGATAGCGGGGCCCTCCTCCTCCTTGAATATGTGTGTAGGGTGGGGGGCGTGCGCATGATGTCCCCATCACTTAAATCAAGTTCATTCATTCCCATGTCGCTAATCAGCCATGCAAAAGTAATTTGGGCATTTCTCCATGATGCAAACATCAGTGGAACTAGTTGGGATGTGCATTTTGAGGCATAGGAGCTTGTGATTAAAAAAAACATAGGTTTTCAGTAAGGTCCTTTTCCATTATTTTTGTCAATGATAACTTGGCAATTTTAGTGGCCCTTTGTAGCTTCCCAAATCTACTATCAATTGCTACTATCATAAAAATAAACTAAAGTTACAATCATTGAAAAGGGATAATAATAATATTTGGTACAACCAGTCAGATTATCCATAAATCTCCTTCACTACGAAGAGGCACGCAAGTGGGTTCTACATATTCTGTCCAAATAGAGTCAGTACTGCAATGCGAGCAGCCCTGAAGTTCAATTCCCTACACTTCTCTGTGAAATTTTATATGTAATTAGTCAATTACATATGCTCTTTATCTTATAAAATTATCTACATTATTTGCTTCTATTTCCCGCATTCATTTTGCATATTGTGGTGCAGTTGACTGAAAGAATGGCATATTCTCACTGTATATTACAACTGTTTACTGCACTTTTCACCTTCCAGAGTGAAGCAATCTTATCTTATAGTTGATATTTCAAGCTAGCACCTACAGTTGTTATGTGCAAGCTTTATTTATTCTGGCATTGATGTACCTCAGCATTGGATACTGACATTCTTAAAATGTACATACAGGTACTGCTCGCTCTTAATGGCAGCACAGGTCGATGTATCATGTCCAAGTGGTTGAGGAAAAAAGGAGTCTGCACAAGGGAAGCATCCGAATGGAATGAACTGACACAAATACTTCAGGAAGTTTTCCAAGGGAGAAGAATCGTTGAGTACGGCTTTGCAAATGATTGCTCCACAAGTGAACCTTTGAGAGCAAACCAAATGAGATTTGCTCCCAAAGAAGCAAATGCACAAAACACGAGGACTTCTAGCATCATCATTGTGGTGGATATAGGGCTACTGGACCTAAGTACGAATATATGGAGGGAGCAGCTAAATTTCCTAGATAAATACCATGAGAAGGCGAAGTTTGCATGGATACTAAACCATGATACCTCCAATGCCATTAAAATCGAGCTGCGGAGGAAAGGGCATTTACTGATGGTTAATAAGCCACTCTACAAAGCAAAAATGGTTCAGATCTTGGAAGCTATTGTGAGAGAAAGAAGTCTTGAACTTCAAAGAAAGAATAACACTTCGGGAACTGAAGATTTGCATGAATGTCTTGAAATAGATCATGTTCATCTTGATGTTGCCAGCTCGGATGATTCTGATACAACTGATATTGGAATTTCTAATTTAAGAAGAAATGATGCGTGTCTTAGAGGAGAAGACAAAGACCAAACAACTCTGATATCCAATCCTCGACATTACAGGATAGTTAATTCAGGAAAAGAAATTACAACTTGTAAAACCAACCTGAATAACATTCCTCAGAACCCCAACATTTTGTTGGGATCTGAGAATGTGGAGAACTCAGAAGGCTTTCATTTCGAAAGTCGTGGGCATGATAAAATCATCAAAGAAAATAATGCAAGTAAATCACCAGAGTTATCTGAAGACATGCAACCACGGCCAGCAAAAAGTTCTCCAATGAAATCTAACAATTGCCCACTTGAGTTAACTGGGGAATCTTTGAAAGAAGAAAAAAACCTGAAGCCAGAATATCCATTTCAAATAGGGCCCAGTTCTGATATTGAGGACTCGAATTTCAAATTACCGAATGAAAAAGAAGCATCAACTTCATGTGAATTACATGCAAAAAGGAAAACGAAACATCCTGGCAAGAAAAGGTTAGCAGAACCTCCCTGTGGAAGTTTGAAACTGAATGAATATCAAGAGTCCAGTGGTAGTCCTAGTGAACAAGATTGCATAGCTTCAAGAAAGGCTAATCCCAGCCAGAATTCTCTGGAAGGCTTGTGTGTACTGCTTGCAGAAGATACACCAGTACTACAGAGAGTTGCGACCATTATGCTGGAAAAAATGGGAGCTACAGTCGTAGCAGTAGGAGATGGACTGCAGGCTGTCGATGCTCTGAAATGCACACTCAGTGAAGAGTGTAGAAGGCAGAACACACCTCAGCAAGATGGTGAAATCAGATCGCAAACAAAATTCCATGAAATGCCACCATTTGATCTGATCCTCATGGATTGTCAGGTAACTAATCTCAAGACAAGGCCTTTATTACAACCATATTATGTTAAACTGTTTTATAGCATTTTAACTACAATATGGCAAGTAAAAATGTGGTTCTTCTTTATTTATGAAATCTATTTCTCATAATCATGAATCTAACTCTTTCTGAATAACTCCAAAAGGATCTGAAATGTTTACCCGAGTTCCAAAATAATAAACCAAAGCGATCTAAACAACAAACTTCTAACTCAAACCAGATACTAAAGAGAGACAGTTCTAGTGTGTGCATATAGCATTAGAGACGTTTTAAGACAATATTGATAGACAATTCAAGTTGAGTGTGCCTTGCAATAGATGTTATTGAAAATGATTTAAGCTCGTTTACTGAAATATAATTGAAAGTTTTGCCTTTTCTTGTAAACCAAATCCCTTTAAACTTTAAAATGAAAAGGCCCAACTATTATTTGGATGATCATTCAGCGGACCCATCCACATGGACTCCTCCTAGAAGCAATTGCACCAGCTGTCCACAAGTGTAACGCCCTGAAAATTGAGGGTCAAGCAGGAGCCCAATTCCCGAGTTCCAACGCATCACTTATACAACATAGATAATGATGATTTAAATGTTGTCCGTATTAGTGCATAAAACATGAATAAGATTAAGCTAAAACAACAAAACATACTCCAGGGACAGTCGAATTACGCAAGCGGAAGATGAGAGAAATACATGGAACGTAAAAACCACAGTAGGTCCCAAAGTATGTACGCGTTGCCAGGTCAAATAGTTACAAGTATTGTTTCAAAATACAAAATGTCAAAATGTGGTGGTCTACTACAAAGTATAAGCCCTGAAGCCCCGCCGATCAGAACGGTCTATATAAACCCACCTGAATACTGCATATATGAGAATGCCTCCTCATCATCCTCAAAGTCTGGCTCCGCCTCGCAGACTGCGCAATCATCTGAAACTACAATAGGGTCTGGTTGGTGTTTAAAACACCGTCCCAGAACATGGGAGTGAGTGATCAACTCAGTGGAGCTATAAAGCAAAGGTTAACATGTTATTAATTTAGTCAAACAGTAATGATAAAGCAATACAATCAAGCATCCCTAAGTACTCTGATTAATGCAAGAATGGTATGTATTAATGATGCATGCCCTCGCCTGCACTCCCTCTGGAAACTTCATCTCACGGTCGCGGCATGCAATCACTTCCTCAGTGCTCAACTCCAACGCCAAAGGCACATACAATGCGGTGCATGAGCGTGATTACCAAGTTCTTATTAGTCCTTTTCATACAGCAGGATTGGGAAACTAAGGTACCTCCCTTATATCATTTCCCAAATAATGATCCATTCTAGGGTCGTCAGTCCTAGTAAATCTCATACGATGTTGCGGTTCTAGGTCACTACAAAGGGCTCGTCACCTCGAAACAGGCCTAGCTTATACTCTAGTTGCTACGGAAAGGCTCGTCGCCTCAACGCAGGCTCAGAGTATGCTCGAGGTCATTACGAATGGCTCGTCAACTAGTCGTAGGCCGACAGCTCGAATACAGCGTCCCATACCACCGTATTCGGCTCACGAGCTTAGGTTGCTCACTGGTCACTACGGGTGGGCTCGTCACCCCGGCGTAAGCCGACAGCTCGACCACGGTGTCCCATACCACCATGTCCGGCTCATGAGTCTTAGCGGATCGAGGTACCAAGGTTAACGGGGTTTCCACTGGTGAGTTTGGTACCTTAGGTTCAGGCAGTAGCGTCCATACATGGTGAACATACATTGGGTCAATCGGGTTACTTGACGAGCTCGACTGGTACGAGTGCACCTCGAGTTAATCGACATGAAGTGCGTAAGCACTCCGTGTGACCTAACCACTGCCGACAACCAAAGTACGGCTTGGATTCATCGAACACATCCCGTGTGGCAAGACAACCTCAACCACCCGATTAGAATCTGTTACCGATTGCCTGGACTATATCATAGTCCCAACCGCACTTAAACATAACAAGGAATCATATATGAATAGGCACCTCAGCATTAAACTAATCCTTCAAGTGATATCAACCATTTGAGCATTTCATGAAATATAACATAAACATGATATCACACATATGCATTTCATACGTAAAACGGACAATATAATGTAAGTTGCATGGAGGGATTTATATACACAATTAAGGTAGTTGAGAATCTTATCTCGACACCCATATAAAGTATAATTTACCAAATACTGACTCATACGAACATTTTTACAAACACTTGACGCTTCGACATACATGACGTATGTCGACCACAACGTGTATTAGGGCAACTCCTTTCACCAAGGAGTTGTCACGCACGCAACCACCATGTATCCACGACGGATAAACATGGCAAGCACGAATACAAATTCCATACTCATTCAGACATTTCTACAAACACTTAGGCTACACACTACAACATACATGACGTATATTAGCCATAACATGTATTAGGGAAAATCCTTTTGCCAAGAAGTTGTCGCATATACAACGATCCTATATCCACGATGGATAATCATGTCAAACACGAATCCAAATTCTACACGCATTCAATCAATTCGACAAACACATGGACTACACTATATTTAACATAGTTTATATATATATCTGTAAAGCGAATCAGGCATCGCATTTAGCATGTGAAATGGCACCCACGTCAGTTATAAATCATTAACCGGCATTGAAAGCCTTGAAAACCATAACCTAAACGTTTATAGTCTGCACCTTACGCCGGTAAATGCGTAACGAATTCAATTTAGACACTAAGTCTTTGTCAACAGTAGAATGACAACCCATAACATGAATTAGGTTAGCTATTTCATCACTTATACTATCTGAAACCCTAAAACAGATTAGGGTTAAGTTTTCTTACCTAAGAATGGGATCGGAATCGCCTGAATAACGATACAGGAATGGTGGATAAGCACGTGGAACGGCGAGATTGAGTCCCGAGAACAATCTCCCACACACTCTCTTTCTCTCTCTTTCCTTCTCTTTTCTCTCTCTTCTCTCTCTAGGGTTTGCAAATTCGTATGTGAAGGGAGAGAGAGGGTTTAAGACCCTTATATAGGCTCAAACGTGAGCTCAATGGCCCCAGGGCCATGGTATACTTAGGTTATAGCCAAAACTCATCTGTTTCGGCTCAACGGAGCACTTCTGGAGGCCCCTTTTCTGCATGCGGTCGGACTTAAGCTCCCTGGCATTGAATCTAGGTCGAGTTAAGTTTTCGGTCCGATCGGATTTACAAATCGACCGCGGCGGACCAGTTTCAGTTCAACGGTCACCTACACTTGATCAGGGCCACAAGTACACTGATATGTGTATGAAATTTTCCCTGATCCGAGGGTGTAATTGGGTCAGATTCCGACGTTCTGAAACCTTAAATTTGGCCCGCAAGCGAACGACCCAGTTTACTTAAATCTGAGTTCATTTCCTAGAGGTATTCGTGTTTCTCACACACTTCGCTCCGAGATCAAGTTGTGTGTTTCTGGGTATCATTAGGAATTGATTTCCGAGATGGTCGTCAAGCCCAGTAAGGCGGTCATAAGCGTATAGTTTCGTAGTCATCGGACTTTCGACGCGCGGTACAGGTCCGATACGAAGTTTCAATGTGCTCCCAAGAGCAACTGAGTTTAGAGATTGATCCTAAATTTTAGGGCAATGTAGCGTTAATGGTTCTGCAAGTTTTGGGTCTTGCAGTTCGTATTTAAAGTGATTAGTACTAATTTCACAGGTAATCTAGTTTAACACTTAGTTAATTTCATCTAATTTCTAAAGGATTTGGTCCTGAGTGATTTCTGCCTGAGGTGGTACTCGGGTCTTTGTATGGATTTTTCCGAGACATTACAACAAGCTAGGTCAAGGAAGATTTATGCTAGATGGGTAGCTGGTCACTGAATTTTGCCAAGCTATCATGAGAAAGAAGTCAACCCTGAATAGCTGGAATAGCCTCCTGACATTCTCAATGAATACTAATTATTCGAAAATGCACAAGAAGAATTCTGCAGCCCAAATGCTTCTATATTATTGAAGAATGTTGATCATAAGAATAAAAGAACAAAAAGAATCAGAAATCTCCACCTATAGTGGCAATCGTGCATCATATGATTGTAGTCAACTTCCAAGGATATTGTTTCCATGAGAGTTAGAGACAAATAGTAAATTATATGTAGGAAAATTTTAAGTCTATTTGATTATTCTTTTTGGTATTTTTTTTTTTCCAAACACCCTAAAGAAGCCTATATGTAAATTTGTAGTCTTCTTTTTTTTTTTTTTTTTCATGTTAAAGAGAAATATAATCATTTTCATGCCCTTCTCAATCCTTTTAAAAGATCATTTGTAGCTATTGAATATGACATTAATCTCGAAGAGGAGATTCTCTCTATACATCTGTCTATCAAGACTGCTTAGAAGTCATGTTTCAGTTTCATGACCAACCACATGTGGAGCTGCAATGCTCCAGCACTTGTGTGGCAGGCATCATCTATTCTTGTCAGAAAGAAGTTGAAATCTCTTGTTTCATCAATCTGTTTGGTTACTCTCATCATCTATTTGGCTACTTTCAAAAGCCAAAAAGTAGAATCTGAAAAATAAAACACAGTGCATCCTTTGGGGATTCCATTGGAAGTGTAAAGTTGTCTGAAGAGTACATTTTAATGATGATTAGAAGATCAGGATGAACAGATTCCATAGGGTGCAAAGGAGTATTTTGGGATTGTTAAGGTCTGTTGCTAATTTTATTCGATCGGGAATATTGAATCTCCTCGTTGATCATTAACACATTGTCATTTCTTGACCAATTGTCAAAGTGCCCATTACTCCACTATGTCTACCTCAACAGATATGTATCAAACCATCTCCACTAAACTAAATATTAAGAACTTTTGTGATCCATCTTTATAAAAAATAATAATAATAATAATAAATAAATAAATAATAATAATAAAAAATTAATTTTAAAAATTAAAAAAAATCCGATGTACGGACATTATGGATGTTTAGTTGGATCATACATGGAACGAACTCTCCTAATGAATATGATCTCCTTCAAAGTAAACTCAGTGGTATACAAACAATGACTAAATCGTAATTTCAATTCTTGTCTTGCTTGATGTGAAGATAACTGAAACCCTTAGCTATGGTGGGACACAAGCTCCTCCAAGATATCTTCACTATATACCAACCTAGCATGTATAGGGACAAGATCCTCTCAGTTCATTTGATAAGCCAAGAATCCTATGTTGGGAGCATATTTACAGGAAGTCACCCCTGGAAGGTTGGATCATCCTCTATTCATTTAACAATCAGCACACATCTTAGGTATTGTGAATCCATCATAATTATAACCAGTGTTCGAAATATCGGTATCTCGTTACGTATTGCATTCTTGGGATACGGATACATATCGGTTGTCACATGGGATATATCGGTTGTATCGGGTAATGTATCGCTGTTGTTGGAAACATAGGGAAACATTGGGAAATTGGTTGAATTTTTCAATGAAACTTCTGTGGTTATTAAAAAAGACATCAATAAACACTTATAAATCAAAACAAGTATAAATAATAGGTTTTCTTTGTATGGGGTCCTAATCTATGCATTGTCTAACTGAATTGATGTAAGTATATTCAATGTCTATCCATATAATTTATAAATGTAAGAAGATGTGTGAAAACACAAGCGATACATTGAAAAGCAAAAGAAGAATCACTAGATTAGGTTACATACATGTTTGATTTGATGTTTGGACACAAAGATTGCAAACGATTTGCGAGAAATTGGGAAATTTTGAATTTTTTTTTTTTCAATTTTCCACAACTCGGCCCATCTCCTCCAAATCTCAAAATCGAAGCTCCTAATCCATGATTTTTCATGCAAAACATGAAAATCATGGATTGGTAACAATTTAACGCTAATTTAACATGATTTACAGAAAATAAAAGGATCGAAATTCGAAAATGCTCACTAGATCGAACATATGGGATATATCACACTCCCTGTGTGTTTCGTATCACACTGGTGGGATACAAGATATATCGTGGGATATATCGGCCAATATCATCGATATTTAAAACACTGATTATAACATGAGAGTTCAACAACCACCTCATTCTCATCCAAATCAAGAGACATCACCAATTCAAGGTACAAATCTAATAGCAAACCTTTTACAAAACCTAATCATCAATATCCAAAATGCCTAAAGTAATCAAAATGATTGTTATATTCCTTATCTCCATTTCTTCTACTCAACCTAAGTGGCATCAATTTTCGATGTTGCACATGAGAAGTCTGTAACTCTTACCATCCAAGAAGCAATCAACTAGTTGCAGATTGTCATCATAAGCCACATTACAAGTGTGAGGGACAACGCTTGTCTCAACCCAGATATGAGGCTCATCTAGAATTGAGAATATGGAGTGGACTTCACGGAGTTTTTTCCTTCAATACATACATAATCGGGTCCAACCCTCTCTCTCTCTCTCTCTCTCTCTCTCTCTCTCTTCCTAAAATGTTGCTATACTAGTTGCATAAAGAATTTCTCTTCATGGAAATCTATAAGAAGAGGAATAGATGAACTTGCATCCAAGTCTTTCAAGAGCAGAATGAAAGGAGTGTGTCATCTAAGGAAAACTATTTATGGCCTCAAACAAGCTCCAACCAGCTGATCTTGAGATAACTTTTTAAGCATTTGGGGGGACTTACTACAACACTACAACTTCATTAGAAGATTAGATGGTGGAAGGTTATCAGTCTTGTCATAGATGTCTATAGGATAGTGGGTGAATACGACAGTATTTTTGTCACGACTCTAAATCTAGTGTTGGTAATCCACGATTACTATACACCAGATTTTGGTTGACAGCCTCCGTAGAACTCAGATTCTTGGGACTTTCAAGTAGCACATACTAAGTCCCATAAGCGGGGCTCCACAAGGAGGATTTCTGAAAGCAAAACCAACAAACACGTTGCATTTCTCAAAATTTCATCATATGCAATATATATTACTGTGTTCAACTGAGCACCTCAGGGCAAAACCAAAACATAAACCACGTCATATTTACTATTCCTGATGTACATATGCAGGGTATTACAAAAAAAATACACACTGATATGTACAATACAAAAGGACAACTGGAGTCTGTAGCCTCTACTCCTGCAGCTCCCTACTCTCACCTGAAAAAAAAATAGAAAGGAAAGCTTGAGCTACTATGCCCAGTGAGTGCGTGTGTGCCGTGAAAATGCATGTTTCATGTCATGCTCATTTAATGCACACAAATGCACAGGCTTCCAAATTATTATTTTTATTATATACAGAGGTGAGACTTCTACCCACTTGTAACATGCACACTCTTTCAACAGTTCCACAACCTTCCATATTTCCCAATTGGATCACCAATGTCTAAAATAGAGGTGGGACTTCTACCCACTTGTATAGACTTTTCCACCGTGGTCAACTATAGAGGTGGGACTACATAGTTCATGGGCAGAACTAGTCTAACCCACTTGTGTTGCACCTCACTATCTGCCTAACAGCGAGAAGTCATAAGTCGCCTGGCAAAACGATAATGGACAATTTACGAGCTCGTCACACACAACCTATCTTTGCTTGCCCATAAGCAGGTCAGGTCAAACCTCTCAACCAATCGACAGACGTCGGTGGGAGTCGCTGCCTACTTTGGTATTTCAACATTTCAGCGCTCTGTTCTTCCACCCGGTCTAAGCATTGGTCGCTCCCAATGGTACCAATCAGGGTTTAGGGACTTTCACCCACAGACCCTTTAATCATGTCCTGTCGAATTACACATTTTCGGTGTGATGTCCAACTCAAGTTATAACAAAGTATGTTCATATGAAAGTATGTTCATATGCATAAACCCACATACAAGCACAATATGTCATGGTTTTCAAGGCAAGCATAGGACGACCTCCCTCATGTGGTCTCCTCATACATTTAAGTTCCTCATAAGGATCTCATGTAACACATCATGTATCTAGACGGTTTACATACTCATCATAGACACATCGTGTGTCGCACCACAATCCACTAGGATCACCATATCATAAGATGAATCATTCACTCTCAAGCATACAATGATACAACAACTAGGAATCATGCATATGATATGCACATGACTTAGCCAATCTAACTCCAATCCGGGATTTATTCTGCTATAAAACTTCATGCTATAAGCATGCTCTTTCTCAAGAAGTAATGACATTAAAAGGATGAAGGATATTTCTTTGAAACAATTTGTCAAACAGGTAGTGGGCGTACTTTGTAAGGGACAACGAGAAACGGATAGCAATTCGTATGAATTTAAACAAAACTAACTTATCTCTATCATCCAACCTTCCATTAATAATCTCACTAATTAAACAACAATAACCTTCAGAAAAATCCAATGAGAATATAACCCAAACGAAAATCCAGCAATATTCTAACCTAAATCCAGCGAGAACATAACCCAAACGAAAATCCAGCAATATTCTAACCTAAATCCAGTGAGAACATAACCCAAACGAAAATCCAGCAATATTCTAACCTAAATCCAGCGAGAACATAACCCAAACGAAAATCCAGCAATATTCTAACCTAAATCCAGTGAGAACATAACCCAAACGAAAATCCAGCAATATTCTAACCTAAATCCAGTGAGAACATAACCCAAACGAAAATCCAGCAATATTCTAACCTTAATACAAAAATTCCAGCACTAATTGAACCCTAAATGAAAATGCAACGATAACCTAACCCTAAAACAACAATTCCAACAATAAATCCAGCAAGAATCTGACCCTAAATGAAATTCAGCGATAACCTAACCCTAATACAACAATTCCAGTAATAAATCCAGCAATTCCAACGATAACCTAACCCTAATACAGCAATTCCAGCGATAACCTAACCCTAATACAGCAATTCCAGCGATAACCTAACCCTTAAACAACAATTCCAGCAAGAACCGAACCCTCAAACAAAAAATCCAGCACTGATTTCACCTTAAAACAGCAAGTTCAACAATCTTCTAACCCTAACTGAAAATCCAGCGAAAACCGAACCAGAAAATAGAAAATCCAGCGAAAATCTAACCTTAAACCAGAAAATCCAACGATAGGGTTTTGAAGGAAACCTTAACTTACACATATAAGTGCTCCTAATCTATGCACTCACCTGTAATGAGCAGAGGATTGGATCTCAACCTCTTCTTCTTCTTCTTCTTCTTCTTCTGCCCAACTAGTATAGTGCTGGAAAATGAAATGTTTGAAAGAGGGTTTTTCTATTTATGGGTTTGTAAATGGGTTTAAAGTGGCTTTTGGCTAAAATGGAGGGTTATGGGATGTATTGTGTTAATTTTGAGAAATTTAAACTTATGGTAGTAATAAACAAAAGGTTATTTAAGTGATTTAAACTAACGTATTCCAATGATTTGAAAAACATCAAGGTCATTTGAGTATATTTTCTCAAAATATACATGTACATATCGATGCGTAACTTACAATCCGGGTGTCCTATTGACATGCCGTTTTCGCCAGTAACTCTGTAACTTGACAACGACCACAACATTTAGGCTCTCCGACCTAACGGATTTGAAAACTCAATGTTGGCGGAGCCCCACCTAAAATAAGGACATAATGGTAATTTCTCAAATTGTTTAATTTTAAGTTCGTATCTTAACATTCGGAAATCGGGTTGACATACGGCTTGCGGCTCGATAATAGAACAACATTATGATCAAGTCAAAATATTCTCGGGGCCAATGGACCTACAACCAACGGCTATCCAGTGTACAAACCAGATTTCTGGGGTATCGGGTCTTACAACTCTTCCCTCCTTAAAACAATTTCGTCCTCGAAATTTATTTCAAAACATATCATAACAGTACAATATAACAATAACCATATCAGAGTTATACGTACCTAGGAATTAAATAGATGAGGGTAACGACTGCGTATCTCTGCTTCCCGTTCCCAGGTTGCTTCTTCTACAGAATGATAACCTCATTGGACTTTAACTAAGGGAATGACTTTAGTACGAAGAACTTGTTCTTTTCTATCCACGATACAAATTGACTGCTCGATATAGGATGCATCTTCTCGAACTGCTAAGGATTGCCTGTCAATAACAGGTACTATTATCTTCGGATCACATTTACGGAGCATCGAAACGTGAAAAACATTATGAACTCCAGATAATTGGGTGGCAAAATAAGACGATAAGCTACAGTGCCAACTCGTTCAACAATATCAAAGGGCCCTATAAACCTCGGGGCTAACTTTCCCTTAACACCAAATCGTACTACACCTTTTACTGGTGAAACTCGGAGATATACTCGGTCTCCCTCGACAAACTCTAAGGGTCTACGCCAGCGATCTGCAAAACTCTTCTGTCGGCTTTGAGCTGTAAGCATACGTTGTCGAATAAGATCAATCTTTTCAGACGTTTACCGGACAATATCAGGACCTAAAAGACATCGCTCACCAATCTCAATCCAACAACTTGGGGACCTACAAGGTCTACCATATAACGCTTCATAGGGTGCCATGCCAATAGTAGTCTGAAAACTATTATTATATGCAAATTCTGCTAACGGCAAGTGGTCGTCCCAACTACCAGAGAAATCTAAGGCACATGATCTGAGCATGTCCTCGAGAATCTGGTTAACTCTTTCGGACTGCCCATCTGTCTGTGGATGATATGCTGTGCTAAATTTTAAAGCCGTCCCCATTGCTTTTTGAAAACTCTTCCAAAACTTTGATGTAAACCTCGGATCTCGGTCAGATACAATCGACATAGGTACACCATGTAATCTAACAATTTCATTTATAAATAAAGTTGCGAGTCGATCTGTAGACCAAGAAATACAAATAGGAAGAAAGTGGGTTGTCTTTGTCAAACGGTCTACAATAACCCATATAACATCATGTCGACGAAAGGTTCTTGGTAAAGCCACAATGAAATCCATAGTTACATGTTCCCACTTCCATACTGGTATCTCCAAAGGTTGCAATTCCCCTGCCGGCTTTTGATTCTCTGCCTTTACTCGTTTGCATACATCACACTCTGACACATGCCTAGCAACTTCACGTTTCATTCCAGTCCACCAAAATTGCCTTTTCATGTCCTTATACATCTTCGTAGATCCTGGGTGGATAGTAAACTGAGTGCGATGTGCCTCATCCATAAGGGTCTTCTTCAATTCTAAGATATCTGGGCCCTGAAACCGAAGTCCACCATCCAAACCTATCTGCCAGTCCGGTTGACTTTTCCCTATTATCGCATCTTTACAAAACAATGCCCATTGATCAAACTGTTGGGCTTCTATTACTTGGGATATTAAAGAGGACTGAATCGTCAGGTTTGCTAAGTGTACAACTGAGGACTGTAGAGTCATCTCAAAATCAAATTCAGCTATATCTTCTACCATTTTCCACTCTCGCATCATCAATTGTGCCACTTGGGCCTGTGGCTGACAACTTAAAGCATCCGCCACCACATTAGGTTTTCCTGGGTGGTACTGAAGATCAAAATCATAGTCTTTCATCAATTTCATCCAACGTCTCTGCCTCATATTCAATTCGGCTTGGGAAAAGAGGTATTTCAAGCTCTTATGATCAGAAAAAAGTTCAAATCTAACCCCATACAAGTAATGCCTCCATACTTTGAGGGCAAAAACTACCGCTGCTAACTCTAGGTCATGTGCGGAGGCCTAAGCTGGCGAGATGCATATGCTACTACCTTGCCCTGTTGCATTAAGACACACCCCAAACCTATAAGCGAGGCATCTGTATAAACAACGAATCCATCATTCCCAGATGGAAGAGTAAGAACCGGTGCCGTCGTAAGACGAGTTTTTAGTTCCGCGAATGCTCGCTCACAGGCTCCACTCCAAACAAATATTACATCCTTTCGAGTCAATCTAGTCAGTGGGGCGGCTATACGAGAGAATCCTTTAACAAAACGTCTGTAATACCCTACTAGACCTAAGAAACTCCGAATCTCAGATGCATTCTTTGGCTATTTCCATTGCAAAACTGCTTCAACCTTAATTGGATCAACTGAAACTCCATTCTTCGACACTGTGTGCCCCAAAAATTTTACTTCCTGCGAAAACTCACATTTTTTCAGTTTAACATATAGCTGGTGAGCACGAAGGGTTTGCAACGTCATCTCTAAGTGACACTCATGATCTTCCCTTGCCTTTAAATATATCAAAATATCATCAATAAAAATAATAATAAACTGGTCCAAATAAGGACGGAATACTTCATTCATCAACTGCATAAATATAGCAAGTGCATTAGTCAGACCAAATGACATGACCTGAAATTCAAATTGTCCATAACGAGTCACAAAAGCTGTCTTCGGGATATCTTCCTCCCAGACCCGAATCTGATGATACGCAGATCGTAAATCTATCTTCGAGAAATACTGCGCACCACTCAACTGATCGAATAAATCTTCTATTCTTGGGAGCGGATACTTGTTTCTAATCGTAACCTTATTAAGTCCGCGATAATCAACACACAACCATAAAGAACCATCCTTCTTCTTTACAAAAAGCACAGGCGCTCCCCAAGGTGAAGTACTCGGGCGAATAAACTCCAAACGACGTAATTCATCTATCTGTCTTTGTAACTCACGCAACTCTAACGGTGCCATACAATAAGGGGCTCTGGATATAGAGGCAGTGCCAAGGATAAGATCTATTCGAAATTCTGTACGTCTAACAGGTGGTAAACTTGGAATTTCCTGAAAAACATCTGAAAAATCACGTACTACCAACAACTGTTCAACACATACACCTTTGGACTCGTTATGAATGCAGGACATCAAAGTCTCTATAAACTTATCTTTAGGATCAACCACAAACTGAAATCGAGGATGGTCAGGTATAAAAAAGGTGACCGTCTTAGCGGTACAGTCCAACACTGCATGGTACTTGGATAACCAGTCCATTCCGAAAATCACATCATACTCTAACAACTCCAACACATACCAATCAATTGGAAGGGCATACTCTGCTATGTAAACAGGACAGTCCTGACATATTAAACTCAACACCATTCTTTTCCCTAAAGGAGTCAAGGGCTCTAATCCCTTGGTCATCGATGTTCTTAGCAATTCCAACGACTGACAAAAACTATCTGTTATAAATGAATGTGATGCGCTAGAATAAAAAGGACACGTGCAAAAAGGGATGATACTACAAGAATACCTTCTATGACTCCTCCCTTAGTCTAAGCATCTCTCTTCTGGATTGCATATACACGAGGTTGCGTCTGAAGAGGTAAGGGTTGTTTACCTTGCTGCCGCTGTGACTTCTGTTGAGACAGTTGTTGTTGAGGCCTATACTGTGTCCTATATGGTGGCCTTTGCTGCTGGGGCTGCTGATGTCTAGGTGATGGACCTAACTGCTGTTTCTGCGGATTGGGACAATCCTTTTTACGGTGCCCTATACCACCACAATTATAACAGGCTCCGAAAAACTGTCGCTGAGGAACAAATGGTAATACTGGGGATCTGATATCAGGTCTGGCTAAAACCTGTCGTTGAGGAACAGATGGTGATACTAGGGATCTTACATCAGGTCTAGCTGCATTATCATATCTCACTGTAGGCCTCTTTGGGGATAAAAAGGGCTGAAAACTACCACTCTCTGACATAAATCTCCTCTTCCTTTGCTGATTAGAAGTAGATGGATGCATACTTTGTTGTTGGTTCCAATTAGACTAAAAAATCTGTGCCTTCGCTACTACTCCCTCAAGAGTTGACAACTCAAACCCTCTCACTCGAGATCGCAAACTAGGACGTAAACCATCCTCAAATTTCCTCGCCTTCAAATCATTATCGGCTACTAAATGTGGAGCAAAACGAGATAATTCTATAAAATGAGCCTCATAGTCAGCAACAGACATCTCACCCTGAACCAAAGAATCAAATTCATGTGCTTTCTGACGACAAACGGCTACGGGGAAAAACTTACGATCGAACTGGTCTTTAAACGCTTCCCATGTCCACACAAATTTTGGATCTGAACGAACAACTGACTTCCACCATTGTTCTGCCTCTCCTTGCAATTGATAAGTCGCTAAGGTAACACGTTGCTTGGAAGTACAACCCATAACTTGAAAAAGTTTCTCTATTTCTGACTTCCATAACTCGGCTGCCATAGGATCTGGCTTGCCAAAAAAACAAGGTGGATCTAGACGTCTAAACTCCATAAAAAGAGCACTGGCCCGCTCCTGCGCTGATGTCTCAGGAGTAGAACTAGCTCGCTGCTTTTGATTAGCCGTTATAGTTGACATAGTCTGCAACAGTTGTTGAAGTTGTGTTGCAGGAATAGGTATGACTGGATCTGGAATAGATTTTGACGTAGATTTTGACTTAGACTTGGATTGCACTGGAGGAGTCTGAACAGGTTTCTTTCTAGGCGGCATCCTATAGATAAAACACCGAATTAGCCTAAAAAGAACAAGTAAACCTATACAATATACACCATCATAAATAAACATACAACTCCTCTACTTCGCGAAGCATGAACCTAACAACTCTACCTAACAACTCTAACACAACAACATATAGTAAATACATTATATGATTTATGCAGAGATTTCCTAGATCATGCTCTGATACCATTTTCTGTCACGACCCTAAATCTAGTGTTGGTAATCCACGATTACTATACATCAGATTTTGGTTGACAGCCTCCGTAGAACTCAGATTCTTGGGACTTTCAAGTAGCACATACTAAGTCCCATAAGCGGGGCTCCACAAGGAGGATTTCTGAAAGCAAAACCAACAAACACGTTGCATTTCTCAAAATTTCATCATATGCAATATATATTACTGTGTACAACTGAGCACATCAGGACAAAACCAAAACATAAACCACGTCATATTTACTATACCTGATGTACATATGCAGGGTATTTCAAAAAAAATACACACTGATATGTACAATACAAAAGGACAACTGGAGTCTGTAGCCTCTACTCCTGCAGCTCCCTACTCTCACCTGAAAAAAAATAGAAAGGAAAGCTTGAGCTACTATGTCCAGTGAGTGCGTGTGTGCCGTGAAAATGCATGTTTCATGTCATGCTCATTTAATGCACACAAATGCACAGGCTTCCAAATTATTATTTTTATTATATACAGAGGTGAGACTTCTACCCACTTGTAACATGCACACTCTTTCAACAGTTCCACAACCTTCCATATTTCCCAATTGGATCACCAAAGTCTAAAACAGAGGTGGGACTTCTACCCACTTGTATAGACTTTTCCACCGTGGTCAACTACAGAGGTGGGACTACATAGTTCACGGGCCGAACTAGTCTAACCCACTTGTGTTGCACCTCACTATCTGCCTAACAGCGAGAAGTCATAAGTCGCCTGGCAAAACGATAGTGGACAATTTACGAGCTCGTCACACACAACCTATCTTTGTTTGCCCATAAGCAGGTCAGGTCAAACCTCTCAACCAATCGACAGACGTCGGTGGGAGTCGTTGCCTACTTTGGTATTTCAGCATTTCAGCGCTCTGTTCTTCCACCCAGTTTAAGCATAGGTCGCTCCCAATGGTACCAATCGGGGTTTAGGGACTTTCACCCACGGACCCTCTAATTATGTCCTGTTGAATTACACATTTTCGGTGTGGTATCCAACTCAAGTTATAACAAAGTATGTTCATACGAAAGTATGTTCATATGCATAAGCTCACATACAAGCACAATATGTCATGGTTTTCAAGGCAAGCATAGGACGACCTCCCTCATGTGGTCTCCTCATACATTTAAGTTCCTCATAAGGATCTCATGTAACACATCATGTATCTAGACGGTTTACATACTCATCATGGACACATCGTGTGTTGCACAACAATCCACTAGGATCACCATATCATAAGATGAATCATTCACTCTCAAGCATACAATGATACAACAACTAGGAATCATGCATATGATATGCACATGACTTAGCCAATCTAACTCCAATCCGGGATTTATTCTGCTATAAAACTTCATGCTACAAGCATGCTCTTTCTCAAGAAGTAACGACATTAAAAGGATGAAGGATATTTCTTTGAAACAATTTGTCAAACAGGTAGTGGGCGTACTTTGTAAGGGACAACGAGAAACCGATAGCAATTCGTATGAATTTAAACAAAACTAACTTATCTCTATCATCCAACCTTCCATTAATAATCTCACTAATTAAACAGCAATAACCTTCAGAAAAATCCAACGAGAATATAACCCAAACGAAAATCCAGCAATATTCTAACCTAAATCCAGCGAGAACATAACCCAAACGAAAATCCAGCAATATTCTAACCTAAATCCAGCGAGAACATAACCCAAACGAAAATCCAGCAATATTCTAACCTAAATCCAGCGAGAACATAACCCAAACGAAAATCCAGCAATATTCTAACCTAAATCCAGCGAGAACATAACCCAAACGAAAATCCAGCAATATTCTAACCTAAATCCAGTGAGAACATAACCCAAACGAAAATCCAGCAATATTCTAACCTAAATCCAGTGAGAACATAACCCAAACGAAAATCCAGCAATATTCTAACCTTAATACAGAAATTCCGGCACTAATTGAACCCTAAATGAAAATGCAACAAGAACCTAACCCTAAAACAGCAATTCGAACAATAA
>JAJHSJ010000004.1:70427472-70588066 GCA_021015155.1 Magnolia officinalis
TTAAATTGTTGATTGTGGCCAACATTCATTTGTTCTACTTTTTCCTCTAATGCACTAAGACGTGCATTGAAATCAGATGGTTCAAAGTCTGGATCATTTCCAGAATCAGAATCAATTTCATTAAAAATATCATCCATGTCAATATCATCGGCTGACAACTCACCACCTTCGACACCCATCTCAGCTTCAGCAGCAGCAACACCCGCATCAACATCAACTTGACCAGGAGCCAACTCCAACTTCATCTTATGCAGGTTGGAATTGTTAAATATGAGGTGTTGGATAGGAGCCTCACCGACGGGCATAACGACTAACATGTGAGTGGCTAATGCATTTAACAGATATCCAAATGGAATATCACCATGACCAGGATGACTACGAATTTGTATGATAGAGGAACAAATTAAGGAGGGCAAACAGATGTTAGCACCAGTAATGATCGAGTACAAAATATGAACCATAAACAGAGTCAACTCAGTCTTGTTTTCAAAGCGGGGATACAGATTAGAAGTGAAGATACGATGCAAAACTCTGTATTTGGGTAACAAGTATCTGGTTTTAAGGGCATTTCCATTTGCAGTCCATGGTGCATTCATGTTACACAATGCTCTAGTAAAAATACGTTTTTCCGATTCTGACACTCTCTCAGCAAGTGCACTAGGATGAACACCATCATCATTTACTTGAATATCCATAAGGCCGGAAATTAAGTGTCGATTAACATGAAACGGCTCTTCTCTAGTATCAATAGTAAAAGTCAGTTGCTCAGCAGAGAAGTCAGATATGCATGCAACCATGGCCTGTGCTATGGACTGATATGCCGGTCCACCCCAGCGTAAAATGTTTTCCCATCCTATAGATTGAAGGAGAAGAAGGAGACCGTATGGAGCAATATGATTTAAACTAACAGCTTTCTCAACAATAATATTGCGAATACACAGGTCACGTACATGCGGAGGATCATCTTCAGGATCCCTAAGATGACGTCTAGTGATTGCATTTGAACGAGAAGAAGATGCACCTCTATGAATTTTCTTTTTACCTCTAGATTCCATATTCTTGAAGAAATGAATGAAAGTTCAAGAAAATAGAGATGGGTTTCTCTGGATTCAACAAAAAGGAAGAAGAACCCAAAAAGTTGAAGATTTATAAGAAATAAACAACAATGATCAAGAAAATTAAGAGTTAAGATTAAGATTCTCCAAGAAAACAAGAAAAATCACTCTAACCTGAAGGAATCGAACACAAGAGTTTGACTAGTCGAAGCTCGGCTCATTGGTGAGGAGGGTTAGAATGAAGAAGAAACAAGTTTTCTCCAAATTAAAAAGATCATCGCGTGCACGACTGGTCTTGGGACATACTCGGCTGGTCATATCAAGACTAGTCGAGCACGTTCTCGACCGATCTTAGACTAGAAAAAAAATATGCATTTTTCACAAAATTTTAAATTTTAAATTAATAACATATTAACATTATATACAATATGATACAAAAATGCATGATCAATCATTTAAATTTGTACATACCAAGATCAACTTTCAATTTGTTAAACCTACTTTTGTCGAGCGGTTTAGTGAAAATGTCAGCAAGCTGAGTCTCGATAGGAATATATTCTAAAGATATTATTTTTTCTTCCTCTAATTCACGAATATAATGAAATCGAATGTCAATGTGCTTAGTACGTGAATGCTGGATTGAGTTTTTTGAAATGTTTATCGCACTGGAATTATCACAGTATAAAACCATAGAGTCTTGTGCGATTCCATAATCACTCAGCATACGTTTCATCCAAACCAACTGAATACATGCATTTCCTGCTGCAATATGTTCGGCCTCAGCAATTGAGAGTGATATGGAACTTTGTTTCTTGCTAAACCAAGAAACCAGACAGTTTCCAATGTAAAAACAACCACCGCTGGTTGATTTTCTATCATCTATATTTCCTACCCAATCAGCATCTGAATACCCAGCCAATTGAACACTAGAATCATACGGATACCAAAGACCCAGATTAACTGAACTTGCGACATATCGAATAATTCGTTTAACAGCAGTTAAGTGAGATTCTTTAGGATTAGACTGATATCTAGCATAAATTTCAACACTTAAAGCAATATCAGGTTTACTTGCAGTTAGGTAAAGTAGGCTACCTATCATACTACGATACAATTTAGGATCTACATCTTTACCTGTAGAGTCTTTTGAGAGTCTTAGAGTTGTACTCATATGAGTATCAAAGTTCTTACCATTTTCAAATCCGAATCTCTTAATCAAGTTTAATGCATACTTAGTTTGTGAAATAAAAATTCCATCAGATTGTTGTTTTACTTGCAACCCTAGGAAATAATTTAATTCACCAACCATGCTTATTTCGAATTCAGATTTCATTAGATCTGCAAACTCAACAGTCATGTTAATACAAGTTGATCCATAAATTATATCATCAACATAGATTTGAACCATTAAGATATCATCATTTTGTTTCTTAACAAAGAGCGTCTTATCGACACTACCCATCTGAAACTTGTGACTTAGTAAGAACTTAGTCAATTTTTCATACCATGCTCTAGGAGCTTGTTTCAGACCATAGAGAGCCTTTTTAAGGCGGTATACATGATTGGTAAGCTTACGGTCTTCAAACCCAGTTGGTTGTTCAACATATACCTCTTCATGTAAGTCGCCATTCAAGAAGGTGCTCTTTAAATCCATTTGAAAAATTCTAAACTTTCTAAAATATGCAATAGATATGAAAAGTCTGATCGATTCAAGGCGAGCAACTGGGGCAAAAGTTTCATCGTAATCAATCCCTTTAATTTGCGTGTACCCTTGCACAACCAGTCTTGCCTTGTTTCGAATGATATTTCCCAATTCATCAGACTTGTTTTTGAAAATATATTTTGTTCCAATAAAATATTTATCTTTAGGTCTAGGAACAAGGTGCCAGACATCATTTCTGACAAACTGATTAAGTTCTTCCTGCATAGCAACTGTCCAATTTTCATCAGAAAGTGCTTCTCTCACGTTAACCGGTTCTATCTGGGATGTAAACCATACGTAGTTACATATGTCCTCTAATTTTCTACGAGTGCACACACCAGTGAGAGGGTTTTCAAGTATTTGATCAGTTAGATAATCTTTAATAGTTCTTAATTCAGAATTAGTTTTACTTGATGAAGTATCTGGTTTTTCATATATAAGAGCTTCATCATTATCTGAACTAGGGGCAGGTGTATTCAAGTGATCGTCAATTACTACATTTATTGACTCTTGAATCACACCGGTCCTGTTGTTCAGAACACGAAATGCACGACTGTTTAAGAGTATCCTAAAAAGATCCCTTCATCACTTTTAGTGTCGAACTTTCTCAGATTTTCACGGTCACGTAAAATATAACACTTGCTGCCAAAAATTTGAAAATATTTGACAGTAGGCTTTTTCTCAAACCACATTTCATAAGCCGTTTTATTATTAGATTTGTAAATATAAACACGATTGATAATGTAGCAGGCGGTATTCACTTCTTCAGCCCATAAATTTCTAGGGAGCTTCATGCTATTTAACATAACATTTCCCATTTCTTGAAGCACTCTATTTTTTCTTTCCACAATACTATTTTGTTGTGGAGTTTTGGGCGCAGAGAATTCATGTGATATTCCCGGATCACTACAGAGTTTCTCAAAACCGCTATTTTCAAACTCGGATCCATGATCACTACGAATCTTACTAACTTGAGAACATTT
The DNA here is from genome assembly GCA_021015155.1 of Magnolia officinalis. Taxonomy (NCBI): domain Eukaryota; kingdom Viridiplantae; phylum Streptophyta; class Magnoliopsida; order Magnoliales; family Magnoliaceae; genus Magnolia; species Magnolia officinalis. The sequence continues at coordinate 70,431,213 of JAJHSJ010000004.1, forward strand.
TTCAATTTGGAACCGTTTTATAATCTTTTTCACTTCATCAAGGGTTTCTGATTTGTCCCTCAAGAATGAAACCCAAGTATATCTTGTATAATCATTTACGATAACCAAGATGTATTTTTTACCACCTCGACTTTCCGTTCTGGTTGGTCCTATAAGATCCATATGGAGAAGCTCGAGTGGTCTAGATGTGGTATTGGAGTTCACCTTTTTGTGAGAGCTACTCATTTGTTTGCCATACTGGCATTCACCACATATTTTTTCTACCTTTTGCACTTTAGGTAGACCTCTAATTAGTTCTCCTTTGCTCAATCTGTACAAATTTTGGTAGTGTACATGTCCAAGGCGTTTATGCCATAATTCTGTCTCATCAGTATGGACCATGTAACACGTTTGATTAAATGAGCTTGCATTGCATACTATATAGTAGTTTTCAGAAGTTCTGCGACCAGTTAATATTACTGAACCCTTTTTATCTATAATCTCACAACCTTGATTAGAAAATTTAACACTATGGTTGTTGTCACATATTTGAGATATGCTTAACAGGTTATGTTTTAATCCCTCAACATATAAAACATTCTTAAATAAGGGAAGATTATAAAGTTGAACCGTACCTTGGCCAATAATCTTGCAGTTGCTACCATCATTAAATGTGACTGATCCATCAGTCATATCTTTTAGATCGGTGAATAAAGCCTTGTCACCTGTCATGTGCCTGGAACATCCATTGTCTAGGTACCATTTTGAATGGCTTGTTGCTTTGAACGCAGTGTGGGCAACCAAGTAGGCAACTTTAGGAACCCATTTCAAAACTGTTTTGGGTTTAGGAACATGGTTGGTCTTCTTGTCTGATGCTGTAAGAATGACCTACTGAGTTAGATTTTAAGAGCTCCTTAAGTAAATCAATTATTTTTTCAGCAAGAGGATTTCTGTTCTGATTTTTAAAATTTATATAGCTGCTTTTAGGTTAATGAAAAGTTTTTGTATTTTTAGAAAAAACTTGACTAGTACCTTTTCCTTTTGAGTTAGAAGTTTTTCTTTTCACAAAGTTGGTAGAAGTATACTTCTGTTTAGGAGATGTATTTTTCTCATAGCCCAACCCGGATCTATCGCCACATTTTCTTGATCTGGATAATAATTTTTCTAACTTTGGATCACCCTAGGCATATCTCCATGTATTCTTCAAACTCAGAAGAGAAGATACTTCATTTTTAAGTTTCTCATTTTCAGATTTCAAATCATCAATCAAGGAGGTTTTGAATTCCAAATCACATTTTGATTTTTCAAAACAATCTGAAATATGCGATTTTTCTAAAACAAGAGTTTCAAAACATTCTTTGAGTTTAGAAATCTTTTCTTTTTGAAGCTTAAGTTTGACAGCAATTTTACAACTTTCCTTATATAAGACATTATAAGCATCTTGAAGATCTTCTTCATTTTCATAATCACTATTCAAATTTTCTTCACTTGTTGAATCATCGTAATCTGAAAAAGTAAACTTGGCTAGAGTCATAAGGGCTTTAACTTCACTGCCCGACTCGGTTTCAGAATTTTCTGATTCAGAAGATGCTTCAGAATCAGACGATTCATCCCAAGTAGCCAACATACCCTTCCTTCTGGGTCTGTCCTTTTTAGGACATTTGTTTGCTAGATACCCATACTCTTGGCAGTTGTAACACTGACTGTCTTCTAAAGACTTCCAAGTTTTGGACTTAGGTTTAGAACGTTTCTTTTCATTTCCCTTTTGAAAGTCGACCCTCTTCTTGCTTTTGAAAATTTTGTAAAACTTTTTCGCCAAAAGAGCCATATCATCTTTAGAATTTTCTAAATCTGAGTTTTCTTGAGAAATACCTTTAGAAGATTTCAAAGCTATAGATTTACCTTTAGGAGCTTTAAAATTTAATTCATAGGTTTGTAAAGAACCAACTAGTTCTTCTACCCTCATATTATCTGTATCACGAAGTTCCTGGATCGCGATTACTTTAGAATTGAACCGTTCAAGAAGTGAGTGTAGTATCTTTGCACACACTTTACTTTCTGAAATTTTATCGCCAAGACCCCACATAGAGTTTACAATGTCATTTAGTCTAGTGTAAAAGTCCATAAACATTTCATTTTCCCCCATATGAATTTCTTCAAAATTGGTTGTGAGGAGTTGGACTTTAGACTTTTTGACAATTGATGTACCCTCGTGTGTCATTTCTAGTATATCCCAGGCTTGCTTTATAGTATCACAGGATATAATTCCTTTGAACTCATCCAGTGATAGTGCGCAAGTGATTGCATTTAGTGCTTTAGCATTGACACTATACTCACTTTTCTGAAGGGTGGTCCATAAATAATAAGCAAGTACAGACATAGTTTTTAAACTATCAGATTCAGTTACTTCAATGGTAGGAGAGTTCCATTCAGTCACTGTGGCTCGCCACACACTCTCATCCATTGATTTGAGGAAGATCCTCATTCTAGCTTTCCAATAGGCATAGTTGGAGCCATCAAAGGGTGGAGGCCTAGTGACTGATAGGCTATCAAAATTTGACATCTTATTAATATAGCTTAGATCATTAGCTCAGGAAATAAATCCAAAAAAAATAAAATAAGAACAAGCTATTAGGCTTTGATACCACTTGAAAAGGCCAAGCTATATGTCCTAAAGGGGGGGGGGGGGGGGGAATAGGACTATGCCAAATTAAAATAAAATCAGCGGAATAAAATAAATCAATAGCCATACAATTATAAATCAATTCACAATGCTAAAATCAAATCACCTTAATAAATAAGTATTGAGAGATTGATATAAATTCAGTTCTAAGGACAACCTTACTCCATACTAAACAAGGGCTTATGGTAGGACAACCTTATTTCTAGAACATCTTTTGAATCAAGAACTCAATTTTAATATAAATAAATGAATAGTAAAGAATTGAAATTTAGTGCAGAAATATAGATCTAATTTATTACTACAATCCCCACACTTGCTTGAAATGTAAATTGTTACAACATTCACATCCACATGTACATTCCACACAATTGAATGATAAAAGATATGAAAATTAAGCAAGCATTCAATCCACAAGACAAAGAGTTATAGTGGTTCACCTGTGTGTACACCAATTGCTCTTCAACAGCCACACAGAATGCTACTCCACTCCTAATATCCTCACACTGGGGATATTAGCGTTCACTATCAAATAGGTTTTCACAGGTTCACCCAAAACCTTTACAATTGTGTCTTTTTTAACTTGGGCTTACACAATTCAAAAAATCCACACTTCTGAGTTTTCTGGCTCTCTTCAGATAACCACACAAATTGAGATTTTTCTAGCGAATCCCAAACAAAAACCAAAAAGAAATGGAATTTACAGAATTGTAAAATACCTGAATTTCTCCTCTTGTAGCTGCCCGGAGGAACCAATTGGAGTAGACGTTCGAATATAGAAGTTTAATGTCCACTACTCACTTTAATATGGTTCTAAGTTTTAATTGATTTTAGATTTAAACCAGTTAGTCGTAGCTATATTTGATTTTGATTCCAAGAAGAAGGAATAAGTCAATTCCTCTTTTCAAATCAGATTGGAATACAGAAATAAAATTAAATCAAATAAGCTATCAAAAAGAGAAAGAAATTATGCACAAAATAGCTTAAAAATAAACGCAGACTTATCTCGGAGTGGACCTTGAATTCACTTAATTATTCAATGAAAAATTCTGAAATTCGTGTGCAATTTATAGCTGAAGAAATTCATCTTCGACTGGTCCTAGGGTCACCACGACTGGTCTTGGAATAAACTGTTTTTTGAATTTTTGAGCGCGATCGCATCAGACAGTTGTATGACCGGTCGTAGGCAGTCCACGATTGGTCGAAAGCAGTCCACGACTGGTCGTGACCCCTCTACGACTGGTTGTGCAACAATTGATTTAGTTGCTGGAGTTTGAGTCGAAGCCTTACGACTGGTCGAAGGTCGAGTCGAGAGCATCTCACGACCGGTCGAGCAGACTCCAGGACTGGTCGTAGGCGAACAAAAAAAATCTGATAAATTGTAACCATTTTAGGACTGGTCTTGGAACTTCTTAGACTGGTTGAGACAGTGTTAGGACTGGTCGAACAGGGTCTAGGACTGGTCTTAGAGTAGACCAAAATCATGTAATAATATTCATTTGGATTATGTATCCAAAGTGACCTACCCTAAGGTCAATCTAATGATCTATCAAACCTGGAACATGAAGTATGGACATTGAACACTTCATTTGCTTAGACTTTGATCTTTACGAAGCTTGATTTCTTCTCTATGTAGCTTAACTACTTCAGAAGCTTCAATGTAACTTTAAGTTGTACTTGAGTCCCGCATTTAGATTTGAATCTTGAACTTCGACTTGCACTTGAACTTGAGTCTTGATCCTGAGTTCTCTCTTAATATTGTAGCTTGAACTATCATGAAGCTTGAAGAATTCTTTGAGCTAGACTTCAAGTGTTGACGAAGTGTCTCGAACGAATTTATCAAGATATAAACACACGACATACGGAGAAGTTTTGACACACAAAATTTGACAATCAAAGAGGAATCAAATCATAGCACTTACAAAAATGATCATGAAAAGGCATTCTATTAAGCTTCTGAAAATTTGTTTCACTTGTAAGAATGATCTGTCATCCTTCGATGTGCTCCATTGGATAAAAGTTTTAATAAGAGAAGAGGTTAAGGTCCAATGACAATATTTTCATCTTTTGAGAAAAGTGGTTCTAGTACCCACCTGTACCCTCTTAACAAAAAAGAGAGCCAAGATTGTTGTTACTTTAGGAGCCAACTATAGGTTGATTGATATTCCTGTTAGCAAGAACATATCGAAGATCTATGTTCTAGCACAATTCAATTATGTTAGCATTCTACATCTAGTTCTATTTATTCCCATTCCTAGATAACTAATCATCTTCTATATTTTCACATTGCATAGGTTCTATGGATTTTTTTTCTTCAAAAGATTTGTATTGTAGCTACTATCTTGCCTAAGGAATGCCTTACTATTTGGTTGTTTAGGAATGGAGTATGGCTTTACTATCTAGATGACCAAAACAGGGCTGCATTTGTACGAAGGACCTGAGGATGGTATGCATATCCTTGGGTAAGCAGATCATATAATTTGTCTTCCTAATATGCCATTCTATGCAAGGATACCAAGTGGATGTATAAGTTGTGCATCAGGTGAGGCCAATGCATGGATGAACTAGGCTTTCAAGTCAAGTTATCAAGTTTTTGAATTATGCTTAGCTCAAGATAGGCCCAAGAAACATATTTGTATTTAGCCTAAGCCATCTTTAAAGACAACCTCCATACTAGGAGGGCCTTATTGCCTTTTGAATTTGGCCTCCATACTGTCAATGTCTTTCATATAGTGGCAATTGTTAGGCAAACACCATGTCTTTTCAAAATTCTTAAAGATGGAAATTTGTGCAATTGTTATGGAAATTTATGCAGCAAATTTAATTAATTTTGGTAATGGTCCTCTTCAATTTTGCCTAATAATGGGCATTCCCTTCGATTTTGGCAACACTCCTCTTCAAACTAGACTGATTGATCATGTATTTTCATGATATTTTGGAGCAACCACATGATCCCTTAATGTTGGTTTTATTTTAAATTTTCTCTGCATGGAAAAATTATGGCAGTTGTCTATCAATTTTGAGGGTTTTATAGACTGACTAGCATCTGCATTGTTGGTTTGATATGTAGGTGATTTTGATTTGAAATGTTCTTTTTTTTTTCTTCTTTCATAATCGGAGGCACTTTTCTTCCTTCGTTGACTACGTAAATAGGTTGAGTTGGGGAAGGACTGATATGTAGTTCATTGATTGCTTGGAATCTCTTATTGCTAGACACTGATTGGCAGTAACTGGAAGAAAGTTTACACATGCTAGAATTTACACTTGAATGCTTGGAATTGTGATCAGATTGCTAGATTTTTTTATTTTTATTTTTATTTGGAAAGATGATGATCTTATTAAAGCCAAAGGCCAAAAAAACAAAACTACAAAAAAACAAACACAAATATTTGCTAGAATATTGATCATAGAAATTGAATAAACTTGCTGGAATTTCAGTTTAATTGCTAAAATTTCACCATGACTTGCTACTTTTGTGATTAAATACTCCGATTGTCATATTTCATGAATGCTTACTTAAGTTGCCTTATTCTGGATCAATTGTCTTTCCTTACTTAAGTTGCCTTATTCTAGATCATCTCTAAATCCTTTGCTCCTTTCCAACCATTGGAATCTGCATTTTCCAAGATTCTATAAGCATCAGAAATTCCTCAATTTTTCTGTTAAAAGAAACAAATGAAATTTACTTATATTAGAAGTTGCTAACTTATGGATGGATGTCTGTTTACTTATTTTCATTTGCACATCATTATCAAGCATAAAGACAAAAAAGACAATAGTATCTTATCATTAATCTCACATCCTGCTAGCCTTTTACTGGCAATATGCCTTCAATTACTTGAATTTTATAATTTTGATGAAATGTTTGGATGTTGTATGTCTTACTACATACGAGGAGATTATTTTAGGAGAGAAACAACCATTGAACACGAAACAACAGCTGAGAGTCAGGAAACAACTACAATATTTCTTCTTTTTTCTTGGCCTTTTTCCATTTAAAACTGATTCAAACAATCTGCTTCGTTTACTTCTTTCTTTTGCTCTATATGAGAATCGTGGTGTCTTTGGAGTTTATTAGGTAGGATAATTGAACTATACTATATTTTCATGTTTACCCATCCTGTTTGGTGGGCGTTGAAAGGGACTACTTAGCCTTAAGCAAGCAGTATCCAAAATTATCAATATCCCTGGGATTCACCGAGGTATGACTTTTCTTTATTGTAATTACAGTTATCTATAATAATAATAATTTGTTCATTATAGTGCATTCACAATAGTTATCATTGTGGTTACAGTTATTCATTATGTGACAGGTTTTCAGGTAAGATGAACGAGTTTCAAAACAAAACAGTATGCAGTTTTGAGAAGCGATTCCCATGATGTATGTGTGTTTCAGGGGTCATCTGCACCTTGGAAGCTTATCATGGAAGGTAAGGAAAATCCTCGAGTTCCCTTCTTTGAATCATGAAAATGTATTTGTGCTGAATCCCATGCATTGGCAATATTAGGCATGCTCATGAGTAGGACATGCATAATTCCTTAAAAATTGATGGAGCAGACCTAGATGTGCGTTGAAGCTATCCGGATGTTGAGCGGGGGTCCCTGGAAGGTGGGAACCGCTGTTATGAACATGATGAAGCTGTTCATTTCCTATGGACAACATTGGAGTGACTTGACCATTTGGACAGGCCGTGTTTATGTATTTGCTAGAAATTAGTGGAGCAGACCCGAATGTGCGTTGGAGCTATCCGGATGAGCGGGGGTCTGGAAGGTGAGAACTGCTGTTATGGCCATGATGAAGCTGTCCATTTCCTATGGACAGCATTGGAGAGGCCTATCCATTTAGACAGGCTGCGTTTATGTATTCGCTCGAAATTAATGGAGTTGACCCGGATGTGCGTCGGAGCTATCCGGATTAGCGGGGGTCCTTGAAAGGTGGGAACCGCTGTTTTGACCATGATGAATCTATCTATTTCCTATGGACAACAATGGAGGGGCCTGACCATTTGGTCAGGCCGTGTTTATATCTGTATTTGCAAGTACCACACCCTAAACCTATAACCTAAACCTATTCTCAATTCCCTAAAGCTATAACCTATAACCTATAACCTAAACCTAACCCTAAACCAAAACCTATAACCTAAACCTTAACCCAAACATAAACCTAAACTTAAACCTATAACCTATACTTATAACCTTTACCTAAACTATAACCTTAACCTATAACCTATACTTATAACCTTAACATAAATCTATTCTCAAATCCCAAAACCTATAGTTATAACTTAAACCTAGACCTTAAACCTAAACCTCTACTTATAACCTATAACCTATAACCTAAACCTTAACCTATAACCCAAACCTTATCCTATAAACTAAACCTATAAACTATAACCTATAACCTAAACCTATAACCCAAACCTAAACCTATAACCTATAACCTAAAACCTAAACCAAAACCTAAACCCGATCCTGAACCCGAACCCGATTTCCTAAACCTATACCTATAACCTAAACCTAGACCTTAACCTAAACATAAACCTATACTTATAACCAATAACCTAAACCTAAACCTAAACCTTAACCTAAAACCTAACCTAAACCTTAACCTATAACCCAAACCTAAACCTATAACTTATAACCTAAAACTTAAACCCAAACCTAAACCCGATCCTGAACTCGAACCCAATTTTTTAAACCTAAACCTTAACCTATAACCTATACTTACAACCTTAACCTAAACCTATTCTCAAATCCCAAAACCCATAACCTAAACCTACACCTTAACCTAAACCTATAACCTATAACCTAAACTGAAACCTATAACATATAACCTAAGCCTATACCTAAACCTAAAACCTAAACCTAAACCTAAACCTATAACTTAAACCTAAACCTATAACCTATAACCTAAACCAAAACCGATAACCTAAACCCGAACCCGAACCCGAATCCCTAAACCTTAACCTAAACATATAACCTATAACCTATAGCCTTAGCCTATACCTAAACCTAAAACCTAAACCTAAACCTAAACCTATAACTTAAACCTAAACCCTATAACCTTAACCTAAACCTATAACCTAAACCTAAACCTAAACTTAGAACCAACCTATTCTCAAATCCCAAAACCTATAACCTAAACCTAAACCTTAACCTATAACCCAACCTAAACCTAAACTTATAACCTAAACCTATTCTCAAATCCCAAAACCTATAACCTAAACCTAAACCTTAACCTATAACCCAACCTAAACCTATACTTATTACCTAAACCTAAACCCAATCCCAAACTCGAACCAGATTTCCTAAACCTAAACCTTAACCAATTCCCAATTCCCAAAAACTATAACCTATAACATATAACCTATAACCTAAACCTAAACCTAAACCTAACCTAAACCTAAACCTATAACCTTAACCAAAACCAAGACCTATAACCTAAACCTTAACATATAACCTATAACCTATAACCTAATCTTATAACCTATAACCAAACCTTAACCTAAACCTAAACCTATAACCTAAACCTATAACCTAAACCTAAAACCTAAATGTATTCTCTAATCCCTAAACTTAAACCTCCACCTAATCCTAATCTCAACTCCCTAACCTAAACCTAAACCTAAACCTAAACTTGAAAACCCAAACCTAAACCCGATCCTGAACCTGAACCCGATTTCCTAAACCTAAACCTTAACCTATTCTCAATTCCCTAAAGCTATAACCTATAACTTAAACCTATAACCTAAACCTAATCCTATAACCTAAACCTAAACCTATAATCTTAACCTAAACCAAAACCTATAACCTAAACCTTAACATATAACCTATAACCTATAACCAAACCTAAACCTAAACCTATAACCTAAACCTAAACCTAAACCTGAAACCTAAATGTATTCTCAAATCCCTAAACCTAAACCTACACCTAATCCTAATCTCAATTCCCTAACCTAAACCTAAACCTAAACTTGAAAACTCAAACTTAAACCCAATCCCGAACCCGAACCCGAACCGGTTTCCTAAACCTAAACCTTAACTTATTCTCAATTCCCAAAAGCTATAACCTATAACCTAAACCTAAACCTTAACCTAAACCTATAACCTAAACCTAAACCTTAACCTAAACCTAAACCTACAACCCTAACCTAAACCAAAACCTATAACCTATAACCTAAACTTATAACCTATAACCTAACATTAACCTAAACCTAAACCTAATCCTAAAACCTAAACCTAAACCTAAAACCTAAATGTATTCTCAAATCCCTAAACCTAAACCTACACCTAATCCTAAAACCTAAACCTAAACCTAAAACCTAAATGTATTCTCAAATCCCTAAACCTAAACCTACACCTAATCCTAATCTCAACTCCCTAACCTAAATCTAAACCTAAACTTGAAAACCCAAACCTAAACCCGATCCCGAACCCGAACCCGATTTCCTAAACCTAAACCTTAACCTATTCTCAATTCCCTAACGCTATAACCTATAACCTAAACCTAAACCTATAACCTAAACCTATAACCTTAACCTAAACCTATAACCTAAACCTGAACCTAAACCTAAAACCTAAATGTATTCTCAAATCCCTAAACCTAAACTTAAACCTAAACCTAAACCTATAGCCTACAACATTAACTTAAACCTCTTCTCAAATCCCAAAACTATAACCTAAAACTAAACCTATAACCTAAACCTAAACCTAAACCTTAACCTATAACCTAAACCTTAACTTATAACCTATAACCTACAACCTAAACCTATAACCTATAACCTAAACTCAATTCCCTAAACCTTAACATATAACCTAACCTAAAACTAAACATATAACCTACACTTATAACCTAAACCTAAACCTAAACCTGTAACCTTAACCTAAACGTAAAACCTAAACCTAAACCTAAAACATAAATGTATTCTCAAATCCCTAAACCTAAACCTAAACCTAAACCTATAACCTAAACATATAACCTACGACATTAACATAAACTTATAACCTAAACCATATGGTGAGACCATTCCTTGGGAAGTGGTTACTTATGGCTACCGATGGTCCTCCTTGCGGAAATCGTCCAGACATTTATTTTGGCCCTACAAACCATATGGTGAGACCATTCCTTTTGTGTCAATTTCATTCATCTTTGAGTTTTTATTAATTGATTAAGAAAAAAAAAATGGTTATACATGATACACTTCTTTCACTTTGTTTTTCTTTCCCCCAATGGTCATTCTGATTTATGAATGCCATGACTATTTGTAGGATGATGGAATATATGAAGCTGTTGCAGGAAGTGACTTTGTCATTACTAGAGTTGCATTTCGAGACAACTCTTTAAAGTACTACATAAATGATCGTGGAAGTAATTTCACAGAGGTCATTAAGAAATTGAAAGGAAAAGGAGTGGACTTAAACAACAATCGGTTTTTTATTCTTCAGGTGGGTGATGGCTGAAAAAGGCCTATTTACTTGTGAAAAAAATATCATACCGTCAAAATATATCTTCTCTTTCAATTCTTTATCATTGAAATTTGAGGGTGAAGTCGAGCAAATTTCTCTAATGAAGCCAAAGATTTGTATTTTCAGCATTATTGTGTAATTGATTGTAATTGTAATTGATTGAATGAAGGATTGTAATTGATTGTAGTTGAATGAATGAATGATTGTAATTGATTGTAATGGAATGAATGAATGATTATGTAGGTGGTAATTGAATGAACAAATGATTATATATATATATATATATATATATATATATTAATGTACAAAATAGCTACAGATATTGATCGTAGCCGATAATCCGACAGCTGTAGCCATTATTAAATTTGGCATATTGCTAAGGACTTTTAGCTACAAATAATATCCGTAGCTGTATATACTTATCACTATGGATTATATCCGTAGCTGTTGTAACCTATAGCTACAGATTAAATCCATAGCTATAGGTTCCAGACCTCTTGTTACAGCACCTACGACTACGGTCGTGCTACGGACTAGCTACGGACGAAAACTATAGCCATAAGACTATGGCTATGGCTTTTATCTATAACCTTAGCCCAGTTTTTTTGTAGTGGCCCTACATTATTTACTATGCAAGTAGAATGCTAAATAGTGCCCAAATTAACATTCCACTATGAAAAGGAACTCTTTGTTGTGGTTTTAGTACTGGACATGTTTAGGTCCTACATGATCGGATCTAAAATCATTATCTTCGTCGATCATGTAGCTCTTAAGTATCTTTTTTCTAAGAAGGATACCAAGCCCCACTTAGATGGATCCTTCTACTCTAGGAATTCGATTTGAAAATATGTGATAAAAACGGAGTAGAGAAGGCAATGGCTAATCACTTGTCTTGACTTGTTTCAAACTTCATTGAGAGAACACCAATTAAAGACACATTCTTGGATGTACAACTGTTTATAGTTTCCCAATTACATTGGTATACTGATATTGCTAACTATCTTGTGACAGGTAAAATTCCCAACTATTGGACATCACAAGATCAGAAGAAGTTTTTCACTAGGGTAGGTAGCTTTTTTCTTGGATGATCCGTTGTTATTCAAATATTGCCACGACCAAAAGGAGATGTATTCCTAACCATGAGTAATCTAGTGTCACTCCTTTTGTCACTCACAAGCATGTGGAAGTCATTTTTCAGAAAAGAAAACCAACACCAAAATTCTTCAATGTGGTTTTTATTAGTTGAGAATGTTCAAAGATACCCATGAGTTTTACAAAGCATGCCAGTGTTGTCAGAAATTAGGAGGAATTTCCCATAGGAACATGATGCACTTGAACCCAATTTTAAATGTTGATTTAAAAAAATTAAATTTATTGGGGTATTGATTTCATGGGACTGTTCCCTTCTTCTTTTGGATATCTTTACGTTCTCCTAGTAGTTGACTATGTTTTTAAAGTGGGTGGAGGCTATTCCATATAGAACTAATGACCACAAGATGGTTTACGGTTCATAAAAGAGAATATACTGTTGCGATTTAGAACACCTATAACCATCATCAGTGATGGAGGATCCACTTTTGTAATAGGCCATTTAAGAGCTTAATGAGAAAATATGGTATTACACATAAAGTGGCTACACCCTATCACCCATAGACCAGTGGCAAGCTGAAATTTCTAATAAAGAGATAAAACAGATTTTGGAAAAGACGATATATGTAACACCTTGAATTTCGAGGGTCGAGCAAAGCTCTACTCCCGAGATCCAGTACATCACTTATGCAACATGGATAATGATGTTCAGATTTCGTCCATATTAATGAGTTAAACATGAGTGGGATTATACTAAAACAACATATCATACTCCGGATATAATTAATTTAAGCAAGCAGAAGACTGAAACATATATATTTGAACAGGTAAGTGTTTCACAACAAACAGAGTATGAGTATATAACCGGGCTAAATATATACATGTATTGTTTCAAAATATACAAAATGTGAGAATGTAAGATGTCCAACTAAGCCAAGTATCCCCGTGTTCCCGTCGAATCAGCACGAGGTCTACATAGACCCACCTGAGAGCTAGAAATATGAGAACTCTTCCTCCTCATCCATGAAGTCCTAATCTGTCGCATAGACTTCGTCAACACCTGCATCTAAACCAGAGTCTGGTTGGTGTTTTAAAACACCGTCCTAGGATGGTAGTGAGTGATCAACTCAGTAGTACTATAAGGCAAAGGCAAACATGTTATCAAGTCAATCAAGTAGTAATGATAAAACAATACAACAATCACTTCCTAACTACTCTTGTTAATGTAGGAATGGAGTGCAAGTAATGATGTATGCCTTCGCTCAAAACTCCCTTAAAAGTGACTCCGTCAACCAATTTCGCATATAACAACACTCCCTAAAGTGCAACTTCCTCACCAAAAGCACATCCTAACTAATGCAATGCGATGCATGACCGTTTTAGCCGAGTACTTAATTAAACTTATTCATACAGCAAGTTCGGGAAGCTAAGGTACCTCCCTTTATATCATTAAACCGAACCAAAGGATCCATCTAAGGTCATCAATCCTAGTTAATCGCATACGATAGGCAAGTTGTAGGGCATCACTCCTAATGAAAAACAGTCGATAGGCAAATTCAAAGTTTATACACGCGGTCACTACAGGGAGGCTCGTCACCTTAGCGTAGGCCGACATCTCAGACACGGTGTCCCATACCACCATGCCCAGCTCACGAGTCTTGGTTGCTCACTAGTCAGTACGGGGAGGCTCGTCACCCCAGCGTAGGCCGACAGCTCGAACACGATGTCCCATACCACCATGCCCGACTCATGAGTCTTAGCGGATCGTGGTACCATGGTTAGAGAGGGTCTTTAAATTGGAAAGGGGTACCTTAGATTCAAACAGTGGTGTCCATACATGGTAAACATACAATAGGCCAATCGGTTCAATAGGCAAGTTCGGTTGGTCTGGGCACACGCTGACTTAATCGACATGGAGCGCATAAGCACCCCTTGTGGCCTAACCATGGTTGACAATCATTGTGCAACCCAGATTTTTCGAGTTACCCAACGTGGTGAGACTAATTCGGCCACTTGAACAAGGACTGTTACCGATTGCCTGGGCTACGTTGTAGCCCCAATCTTACTCAAATGCAGTAAGTAAATACATGTGATAATCAATTCAGCATTGAACAAACAATCCAAGTGAAATCCTCATTTGAGCATTTCATCAAACACCTTGATCATGACACCAAATACTAGCATTTTATCATTCATTTGCATAAAGGTGGATATGATTGCATGAAAGAAACTATACATATGTATAAGGCAAGAAAGAACCCTATCTTAACACTCGTAATACATACAAATCATCAACAATTTCTCATTCGGGCAAATCATCAAACACTTAGATTACACTTCACCAAATAAATAGACTAGGTTAGTTACAACATATATTTTAGCAAATCCTTATATAAAGAGGTGAGCATACATGTAGCAACGATGAATCCTAGATTAGTAGTCATAGCAATCAAAAATCATATTTACATGTTCATTCAAACATTTCAACAAATACATGGGATGCATCTTTTGCTCAACATAGTTCATACATGTATATTATATCAAAAACGGCGTATCTAAGACCATATGACAACAATCAAGTTAGACATAAATCATTAGCTAACATCGAAAGCATTGATAACCATAACATAAATGTTTATAGTCCGCACCTTTCGTCAGAATACTCGATTCGGACTCGGTTCGAATTCTGTGTTCCCGAAAACGGAATGTCGGGTACCTAAATGGTGAAACCGGTTAGCTAGTGTAACACCCTGAAAATCGGGGGTCGAGCATAAACTCAACTCCCGAGTTCCAGAACATCACTTATGCAACAAAATGAATGATGATTGAATGTTGACTGTATTCGTGCATTGAACATGAGTGAGATTAAGCCAAAACAACATATCATACTCCAGAGACAGTTAAATTTGCAAGCGGAAGACTGTGATAGATAGATAAAATATATAACTTATGATGAGTCTCCAGAGTGTGATAACATTACCAGGTTAAATAAATACAAGTGCAGTTCTAAAATGTACCAAATGTGAGGAAGTGTAATGCCTCCTATCCCATGTACCATAGCCCCGTCAATACAATATCAGGTCTTCATTGACCTGCCAGAGAGATACAGATAGGAGAATTCCTCCTATCATCATAGAAGTAGTCCGGCTCTGCTTCACAAGCATCGCCACCACCTGAAACTCAACAAATCTGGTTGGTGTGTACAACACCATTCCGTAACGTGGGAGTGAGTGATCAACTCAGTGGAACAGTAAAGCATAGGTTAACATGTTATCAATTCAATCAAGCAGTAATGATAAAGCAGTATAAATCAAACATTTCTAACTACTCTTGTTAAGTGCGAAAATGAAATGACATGATGTTGTATGCCCTTGCCAAACCACCCTCAAGCGACATCATCTTACGTTCGCGAATGCTTAACTCCCTCAGTGCGCCACATCTATAAAGCACATGCGGTGCGATGATGCTCATGATTACCAAGTTATTATTAGTCTATTTCAACCAGCAGTATTGGGAAACTAAGGTACCTCCCTCGTATCATTCCCAAACATGATCCATTATAGGGTCGTCAATCCTAGTTAATCTCATACGATATTATGGTTCGAGAAGCATAGTGAAGGCATCGCAAAGGGCTCGTCACCCGTCAGCGCGGATACAGATTTCACCGTATGCGGCTCAATTGCTGACCGTCAGCTCGAGTACAGGTCTCACCGTACTCGGCTCAATCACTAGCCGTCAGCTCGAGTATAGGTCTCACCGTACTCGGCTCCACTCATACTCTAGTTGCTGTCAAAGACTCGTCGCTAATCACAGACCCTTGGAGTATACTCGAAGATACTACGGAGGACTCGTCGCCCGTCAGCACGAGTACAGGTCTCACCGTACTCGGCTCTCGCCGTATGTATCGACAACTCGAATACAGTGTCCCATACCACCATATTCGGCTCACGAGTTGGTTGCGTAATGGTCACTACGGGGAGGCACATGGCCCCAGCGTAGGCCGACAGCTCGACCACGGTGTCCCATACCACCATGCCCGGCTCATGCGTCTTAGCGGATTGAGGTACCATGGTTAAAAGGGGGTTTCACTGGTAAGTTTGGTACCCTAGGTTTAAGCAGTAGCATCCAAACAGGGTGAACATGCATAAGACAGATCGGGTTACTTGACGAGCTCGAATAGCACGATCGCCCGTTGAGCTGCACGACATGAAGTGCATAAACAACTTCGTGTGGCCTAGCCACTACCGACAGGCAACGCCCGACTCGAGTTCGTCGAACACATCCCACATGGCAAATGAATCTCAGCCACGAGTTCAATCTCGTTACCGATTGCCTGGGCCATAATCATAGCCCCAAACACAATCAATTGCAGATAAATAAAGCAGTAATGGATCAGGATTTAAATCACACAATCAAAGTCTGGTATTATCCGTTTAGGGCTGCCAGGGCTTTTGCACGCACTCGTTGCTCCGCTCCCCCATCACCCATGACGGATCATACAACGTAAATATAAATTTAAACATATGCATTACACAGTTAAAATCATAAAGCAGTTGAGCATGTTATGAATCACAACACAAGCATGAGTTTGTACATGTTTACTTCCTAATCACACAACTATTAAAGGAGATCATACACATAGTTAAAAGAGGTTGAGAATCATATCTCAACACCCTTATACATTACAATTTGCTAACTACTACACATTCAGACATTTCAAGAAACACTTAAACAAACATACATCAACATACATGACATATGTCGATCACATAGGCATTAGGCCAAATCCTTTCACTAGGGAGTTGCCCCAACCATAACACGCGTACACCCACGACGGATAGTCATGGCAAGCAGGAATCCAAGTTCCATATTCATTCAGCCATTTCCACAAACACTTGGGCCACACATTTTAGCCTATATAGTGTATATTGGCCGTGGCGTGATTTAGGGCAAATCCTTTCGTCAAAGGGGTATCGCCAATACATCAATCATGAATCCATGACAACTAATCATGGCAAGCACGAATGAGAATTCTATACTCATTCAGTCATTTTCACAAACACTTAAAATACACTATTACGACATACATGACGTATGTTAGCAAAATACGTGTTAGGGCTGTCCCTTCGCCACGTGAGTATTTTACCCATGTATCTCACAATCATACAGCAAATAATCATTACAATTGCATTTCCAAAATCCGCACGTATGCGGTATTTCTAGAATACGCAATTTCAACATACATGACATTTACACATGAACATGTATTTTTGCGATTCCTTTCGCCAAACTAGCATTTTATCCACATATTATATAATCAAACATTAAATAAACATGTCAAACATTTTCTCAAGAAAAATACGTATACGGTATTTCTACGTATATCTAGAGTATGTGAAATTCCATATTCTACAACGTTAATCGAAACAGGAAACGAAAAGCACTTTGTACATGTGTATTTACACGCAGATCATGAATCTATCATTATCTGACATTGAAAGTGTTGAAAAACGTAACTTATACATTTAAAGTCCTCACCTCAGCCCTTGGAATTCCAACAAATCAGCAAGGGTGTTGGAGCTTCCGTATACGGGAGTTTCTTAGCCTAAAGAGCGGAACCGATTAGCCTTTGCATAACCTACCACTATTCAACCTCAAATCAGACCTAGGGTTAGGGTTTCTTACCTTCAAATGGGATGGACACCGCCGGGAAAACCCCTGGAATAAGGCGGTGTAGGCCGTGGGATGAGTGGAAGCAGCAGGAGGAAGATCGGCTTCGATCTCCAAGACTTTCTCTCTCTTTTCTCTCTTTCTCTCTAAGGGTTTGCTCCCAAATTCGTATGGCTGTGAGAGGGGCTGTTCTAAGCCCCTTTTATAGCCAAGAACATGTCCAAAATAGACTCAGGTTCAAGGGTGGCTGCATATATAGGCAGTTCGCCACTTTCTAAGCTCAAAAGGGGTGTTCCGGTGGCCCTCTTTGAGCCAAACGTCAGACTTAAGCTTACCATCTATGGATCCACGTGGGATTACGTTTTCGACTCGATCGGATTCCCAGATCGCACGTGGCGAACCACTTTCAGTTCAACGGTCAGTGGGCCACGATCCAAAATTCCAAGTACATGTAAATGTTCCTGAAATTTTTCTTAATCCGAGGGTGTAATTTGGTCTGATTCTGACGGTCAGGTTGCTTAATACTGACGCGCAACCGAATGATGCCAGATCACTATTCCAGATATTTTTATTAGGATGGGAATAGTGTTTTTCACACTCCCTCGCTCCGGATCGAAACGAATGGCCGTGGGACATCGGAATCATCTGATTTTTGAGATGATTGACAAACCCAGAGGGGCGGTCCTAGTTCCTTAGCTTCGTGTTAATCGGACTCCCGATGTGCGGTCTAGACCTAATACGAAGTTTCGTTTCATTCCCGAGAGCAGCCGGGAAATGAGTTTGGTTCTAAACTTTAGGGTAACCTAGAGTCATAGATTTTGCAAGTTTTGGGTCTTGCAGATCGTATTTAAAGCGATCCCAACGGATTTCACGGCTAATCGAGTTTTGCACTTATTTAACTTTGTTAAATTTCTAAAGGATTTAATCCTAATTATTTTCTGGTTGAGATGGTACTTAGGCCTTTGCAGTTTGTAGATAAAGTGATCCAAGTTTTACTACTTAGCTAGTTTAAGATAGTGTCTAGGGTGAAAGTGCTTTGAAAATTGAAAGCACAAGGTAGAGAAGGGTGGGATTTGTGAAGGAAATGGGTTCAGAAGCGATTTTAGACTGTGGGGTTCAGTTCCGACGAAATAATAAGGTGTTAGGAGCAACCCATCGCCTAAGGACATCTAATCCCAGGTTGGCAAAAATCCGGGATGTTACAACTAGGTTGGCAAACAACCATTTTGGATCTTAACTACGGTATTAGGGTTAGGATTTCTTACCCAAATCATAGCCAAAACAGATTGTGTAGCAAACGGGAAGGTGATTCAATGCGTGGAGTAGTGGGAGAGAAACACTACAAAAATCTCCCAAGATCTCTCCTCTCTCCTTCCTCTTTTCTCTTCTTTTCTCTCTTCTCTCTCCTAGGGTTTGGAGAAATTCATATATGGGATAGAAAGAGGGATTGTGGGAGGCTATTTATAGGCCCAGTAGTGATGTAAATGGCCCCAGGGCCACTATATACATAGTTTATACCCTTTGGGCAGCTGTTTTTGACAAACAGGGCTCACAGGGAGGCCCACTACTCACTTACGTCATAGGGTAAGTTTCCTAACAATGGATCTGTGCAAGAATGTGGTTTTGGTGTGATCAGATAGGCCGATTGACTGTGGAGGACCTGTGTCAGATCAACAGTCATATTTACTCGATCGGGGCCACAAGTATACGGATACATGTAGGGAAATTTCCTTTTCCCATGGGTGAAGTTTGGTTAGAAACTGGCGGTCTGAATCCCCAATTTCGCGTGTGAGCGAATGGTTTCTTGACACTATCTGGGCTCGATTCCCGCGATAGTTGCCAAGCCTAGTAGGATGGACATAATCCTATAGTTCACAGTCATCGGACTTTCGACATGCGGTCTAGGTCCGATACGGAGTTTTAATGTACTTCTGAGAGCGACATGCTCTTGGGATTTCTCCTAGGTTTTTAAGGGACGTTGAGTCAGTAGTATTAATGGTTTTAGGCCTTGCCATTAGTGGAAATGGTGGCACGAGCTTAATCCACTGATTATTTAGTTTAGTACTTAACTAATTTTCGTTTAAATTACGACAGGATACGATCCTTAGGTATTTCTGCCTGAGTTGGTACTCAGGTCTTTGTATGGATTTTTCTGAGATGTTACAGTATATCCAGAATGCAAAGTTTTGTCTCTCTGACAGACGGATGCATTGTGAGCTTAATGTACTGCATTTAAGGCCCCCATTGGAATGTTTATCTATTGACTCGTCTATGAGAAAGCTTCACACCTACTGGTGGAGTTGGAACATAGGGCTTACTGGTGATAAAAAAATTTATTTTCAAATTGGACAAAGTTAGCCCATTACGTAAAATCCATCTTGTGGAATTAAAAAATATAAAATCCAAAATGAGGCATACAATAATGCAAGAATTTATAAAGTCTGGACAAAAGTGTTTCACAGCAAGAACATTTCAGAAAATCTTTTGAACCAAACCAAAATGTGCTTTTGTATAATTCTTTACTTCGTCGTTTCCCTATAAAACTATGATTTAGATGGACCAACCATTTTGTTATTAAAACTATTTATCCATATGGGGTTGTGAAAATTGAGAATCCAGCAAATGGCAATGCGTTTAAAGTGAATGGACAAAGGTAAAGCCGTTTGTTGAGAAATTTACTTCAGAGGATATGTCCATATCTCTGGAAGAGCCCGTGTATCAGGATGGATCTCCTAGTCTAACAGAGATCAATCTCCCTTGTTTTCATAGGTTAGTCTCTTTCATAGGATTAGATTGTTTTATTTTGGTAGATTTGTTTGTTTAACCGACTTAGAGTAATTTAAGAGCTTTCATGTCTTCATCATCTCAAGTACTCTCCACCCTCTATTTGATTACATTTTCATTGCTCTCATGTTGAATTTATTGCATGACATATTTTTACATTAAAGAAAATGTATCATTTAGGTTGGGGGTTTCCTTTGGAAAATTCTTCAATTGCACTGAATTTTTTATGTTGTTTTTTGGTTGATTTTTTAGAAGATTAATTATATGTATCCATGTTGAATCAAAATAGTTTGAATGATCAGAATGCTAAGGCACTGAGTTTTGTGAAAATAGAAGTCTAGACATTAGTGTGTTTGTAAAAATATAATTGAGTTCGTTTTAGTAATTTTCTTGTGGATGTTGTAAACATTGATGAATCATAACAATCTGATTTTCATTATCAAGGATGAGTTGATACTAGTAGTGTTATAATTACTTAAGAATGTAAAGGAATCAAGCCCAATGAACCTTGACTATATAGTTTATATGTTTCTCTGAAGAACAAGAATACATAAAATAAAAAATAAAAAAAAAAAAAAAAGGGGCTACCTACTAGTTGAAAAAGAAAAAAAAAAAAAAAAAACTAGAGAGATTGAAAAAGAAAGTTATCCTTAAAAAGAAGAAAAGCAAAGAATGTTATATGGACAATAAAAAGTACAACAAAAAGAAATATTAAAACAATAAATAAAAAATAAAGTGAAAGCCATCGATGTGAGAAAAAATGGAAAGAAAAGTTAGTGAAGAGTGCTTCGGTGTGTTGGTTGTTCTGCTCATTTCAAGTAGTTATTGATGTTATCATTATGGAAGAGAATTGATTCCCTAGTTGATGTAAAGTCTGATTTCACCAAGCAACATTATTTTCAATGTTTGAATTTCTCCATTAGTTAATTAATGAATTGAAATCAATGGAGGATTGTTACTACGTATACAAGGATCTAAACCGATATTTTCTGAAGTTTGTGCCTTGAAATTCTAATATTGGGTTGTTTCAAGGATGCATGAATATACAGGATGAATTTTTCTTAAAAGGAATTTTAATCTTATAGTTTGAATTATCTTTTACATATTTTACTTGTGACTAGTAAAATGGTGGTTGGGGGTGTGTGTTGAGACCTAAATATGAAATATCATTCCCTTTATTACATCACTTTCCCATGCAAATTCATGATAATGTGGCTTAATTAGATTGATTTTTTATATACTGTAGAATTTCATAGTCTAAGTCGAATCTATACTTAAAGCATTGATTTTAAGCCCAAAAGGAGTGGAGTTTTAAGAATTGAAAGAACGAATCATAGAATTGAAGATTTCAAGTGTTAAAGACTCAAGGAAATCAAATACCAAAGATGAAGATTGAAGTGGAGATTGCACTTAGAAGAATTAAAGAAAAATAGAAACTTTCTATTGATTGAGCCAAGCTTCGATTCAATCAACATACTTCAATTGGACTTGATTCGATTGAAGTTCGCATCGAGTAAATCTGAATTTTTAAAAAAACCTTGCTGGACAAAAAGTGCTACATTCGATTCAATCGAAGACCACTTCGATTCAGTCAAGAAAATAACAAAAAATTGAAAAGCTTACTAGACAATTGCGGACAATTTTGATTCTATCAAAGTTGAGTTCGATTCGATTGAAAGTGGTCCGATTAGAGTTGGATCGATCAAAGGTGCAACCGACAGTTTTGCGTTATTTTATGCAAGTGCATAAATTGTTTCCTAATCTGAATAGGATTCTCCAAAGACGATGGAATTTGTTATTTAAGGGCTTCTAAGTTCGATTTTAATCAATAAGCTAGGGATGGAGAGAGAGAGAGAGAGAGAGAGAGAGAGAGAGAGAGAGAGAGAGTGTGTGTGTGTGTGTGTGTGTGTGTAACACCCCATACTTTTTAGTACTCGTGTGTTACCAAGTAACCTAACGTAGTATAAGTACCAACCTATTTATGTTAACATTCACCTACAACCCAGCATAAGTCTGACCATTACAAGTAATTTCCATCCATTAGTCATTAATGTCTAATCAGATAAAACCCCCACCCTAATATAACAGATTGGTTATTCAATCCCATATTAACTATTAAATCCCATGTAATTAGTCCTATAACCCAAAATCATCGAGAAATTCATTTTATGGAATGAATTGACCATCAAATTTTCACAGATCGTGGATTAATCATAAATTTAGAGGTTGTGACCATATATCTAAGAAATCAACTGCAAAACCCAATACGGATTAATCTAGAAAACTCCATCGTTGATAATCGAATTGTAAAGCAGTCCAACAGTTGGATCGCATAACATCAATACTTAAAAACTCAATTTCTGTATGATAAGGACCCTTGAATGAAGGTAATTAAACGTTCATCATAGAATTTGTGGCCTAGATCATTAGGTCCACCTATGGTTAGGCTAACATCACTCAATTTAAAGATCCAACACTAACCATCTAGATTAAATGATCTAATCACTAAATCCACCACTAACTAGCCTCGAACAAGTTCAGAAACCTTGTGTTTCAAGGTAGATCGGACTTGGAATAGATCTTACTATTGTTTTTTTTTTTTTTTTAAAAAAAAAAAACACCCATAAACGCTTAAATTAGAGAATTCCGACCCACCTGAGCTATGAATTTGCCCGATACTTGGTCAAAGCTCTAATTGAGCCCTCCAAACGGAATGGATGGAGTGGATATACTAAGTACATCCCTGTGGACCCCACCAAAGAGGTATGTGTGTACCATCTTTGAGTGCACCCACCTTACATTAGAACCATTCATGCAGTTTTGACCGCACTTACCCGACAAATTTTTTAAAAAAGGAGGAATCCTCCTCTCTCTCCCACGCGACTGCGGTTTGAAAGAGAGACTATCGTTTGGGTTCGATTGTGGCCCACCATCATAGCCATTGAGCTAATCCAAACCGTCCATCTAGTCCGGACGAGAGGTCTGACCAAAACCCTAGATGTTTTGTCCCCAGTCACGCATACTCGGGCGAACAATTCCGGCCGCGAGTGAGGCTGCGAACGCGTAGACTATTTCCAAAAACGGAAATCCATTTTACATTGTCGAGCTGGCAATCCACATGCAGAATTCCCTCTTAATCCTATCCCTTCGTGCGGGAAAATCCCAGCCCTCCATTCTCTCCATATGGCTTAGGGTTTCTATCGTAAGAGAGAGAACCACCGCGACTTAGAGCTCGAAACCTACCGAGTTTTCATGGTTATTTGTCCAAAAGGTGGGCCCCATAATGATCAATGGAGTCATCCAATCCGTCCAGAATCCACAGATGGTTTGATGGGGTCATGGTTCGAAAATCGCCATTGATGATCATGTCATCTTTTCCGTCTAACTGTGGATACCCATTACTAGGAGATGGGCCCCATTCCTTGATCTAAGCCATCCATTTAATGGCTCATGGCCTCAGATGTCCATCCATATTGTCCAATCACAACCATGCAACCTCCCACCCCAAACTTGGAAACCGGGCTCACAAAATTCCCGATCACCGAATCTGGCGCGACAGTCTCCGTAATACCCCATTCTCGGCTCTCGGCACCCATATACCGGGTTCCGATTTTGGGATACCAGAAGGAGGATTTTCAGCATGAATTTATTCCATAACAAGCATAACCATAAGCATAACCCATGAACAATAACCAAAACACCATCATAAAATCCACTATAATAAAAAACTTGAGATACAATGCGCATAAAAGGAAATACAATGATAACAAAAAGGCTCTGGAAGCTCAGCTGCACACTCCTGCTCCTGCTCGGCTACGACTGCATCTTCACATCACCTGCATGCATCTATCATGAATAAGCTTATAGAAAGCTTAGAGCGTGGTGAAAGTGTGTGCGCAAGGTAGCAATGCAAGTATGTAATATCAGAGTAATGCGAAAACATGTAAGTAAGTCCATGAATACTAACAGTCGTACCAAGGTGATGGGATGTAAGGCATGAATGCTGTTGGCCACACCAAGGCCATTCGATGCAAGGCATGAATGCCATCGGCCACACTAAGGTCATACGATGCAAGGCCTACATAGCCAATGTTATGTGCAAGATGCAGCTCAAGCATACTAATCCACATATCAATTCAGCTCATATCTGGAGTATCATATATCAGTACAGTTCTTTCTGGATAATCACCGGGGTTTAATACACTATACTCCACATTGCTGCCCAACACTGGATGCACAACTGTGCAAGCAGAAGAGACCTCACTATCCGCCTGGCCAATAGTTAACCAATATTTATCCGGCACGTCGATAGGGGACCCATTTACGAGCTAGTCATACTCAGCCTGGCAATTGCCCCCTACCCTCGGGTGGGTAAGGCCACACCCCCTTCCAACCAACCACAACACAGTGGGAGACGCGACCTCCTAGTATTTCGGCCCTCATATGCTCATACATCTACTTGGTTTAGGCATTGGAGCATCATCCATGGTACCATAAGAGTTTGGGGACTTTCATCCTTGGACATCCTTCGTGCCCCCGTGCTTAACAAGAATTTTCGGTATCCAATCCTGCCATCCACGCTATAATTGCGAAGGCTACAACCCTGATGTTGCTAGGGTGTACAGTGATCATAATCACACAATGTAAGATGCATGAGTAACGCAGTCTAATCAAGCATCAATCTCGCATATACCGTGCACTCATGTGGGACAACTCCACCTATCAGTGAGTCCCATAAACAACCTGCCCAATGGCATATGCAATGGTCAACCACATCTCATAACAAGCATGTAGAGGATGCGTATGGGCATGTATCATGATGCTATGCTATCACATACTCATAATCGGCATTGATAATCGGCCTATATAGAAGGCGGGGTCCATAGAAGGACAACCGATCTAAACCATAACATAAAAATCGGTCCTCAACTGTGGATATACCAAATTCGATAGCACAGATCCCTCCATCTATGGCAGTGATGAACTCTCCTCATATCAAGGTTGGGCCTAGGTGGCATACCTATAATCCTAAGGATCCAGAACGAACTTCCTTCACCATACTATCATATGGCCCGTTAGATCCCCTAGAGGGCCCAAATAAGTCCTAGATGGACTCTGAGATAAAGAGAATAATCCTGTTAGCAACCAATGAGGGCCTAACATTTTGGGTTAGCCTGATACGATAGATTGATCATGCAAACATCAATGGGGCCCAATGATTTGGGTTAACCCACTAGAGAAGGATGAGAATGGGCCTAACAACAGCCTAAGGGAAGGTCACAATGTGGACATTTAACCATCATTGCCCATCAATGTGGACATTTAACCAACATTGCTCCCAAAGAGTGGCCCACATAGAGCCAAACATATAGTCGGCCCATGGCCTCACATAAGGGCCTAATACACATCCCATTGGGCCTCACACAAAGGCCTCATATACATCACATTGGGCCTCACCATATGGGCCTCTCATACATCATAATGGGCCTCATCATATGGGCCATATATACATCACATCGGGCCTCATCATATGAGACTCATATACATCACATCGGGCCTCATCATATGGGCTTCTCATTCATTAGATAGGGCCTCATCCAAGGCCACAAACACATCACAATGGGCCTCACTAAATGGGCCATAAAAACATCACAATAGGCCTCACCAAATAGGCCACAAAAACATCATAATGGGCCTCACCAAATGGGCCACAAACACATCAGATTAAGGTGGGCCCTGTACATTCCAAATGGACCCCACCACATGGACAGCTTGGGTCAAATACTTACATCACGTGGGGGCCACGTGGATGGACGGTGTGAATATACAACACATCACAAGGTGGGCCCTCCCATCCAGCAAACGGGCGGCATGGCTGAAATACATACATTAAAGTTGAGAGGGGTCCCACGTCCAATTGGAATAGACGGACTGGATATATAACACATACATAAGGTGGGTCCCACCATCCAGAGTGTTGGACGGTGTGGATCAGACCCATACATCACGGTCAGCTCACACAGCAAATAGATGGACGACTGGATATAAAATACATACATCAAAGGGGCCCACCGTACCTGGCAGATGGACGGCGTGGCTGCAAAGCAGATCACGGTGCACCCCATGCAGCACCGTCCAATGAAGGACGGTGCTGTTATACAATACTTACATTAAGGTGGACCCCACCCCCCACATGTGCAGCATGTGTGGGGTGGGTCCCACGTTGCCAAGACGATATGTAATGCCCTGTGTTTTCAAGACCCGAGTACATGACCTGATTCTCAAAAACTCGAGTGTTAACCTTAAAGGATGGTCAAATTCGAGTATACATTTTTTTTTCATTTATCAGAGTGAGCAGATGAGTGTAGAATGGACAAGTAAGCATAAAGGAAAGATTGCAACTACATTTAGAATATATAGAGGTTGCCCATAATGACTTATACAAACGAATGTCTCTATAATAACAAATACAAGATTACACACATGAGAAATTTAAAAGCATATGAAACACAAATGAAAGCCGCAAGATCGCGCATCATCCTTGACAAGTACAACCACGTGTCCTTGACCACCATAATGGCTCCTCTTTAGTCTAAACCTGCATATCACTTAAGCCACCTGTGCTACTTGTACGGTTATATTTTTTATGAATGAGTGGCCAACTCAGTGTGAATTCCCCTCAAGATTACACACCGCCACATTAGGTAAGCATAGTTATAAAACAACAAGGCAATCAAAACAATACATGACGCAGTCTTTTTAAATGCATGGATGCGTGAATGAACATCGCCCCGGGGATCCTCATCCGTGCAGAATTTGCGCTAGTCACCCATGCAAATCATTGACCTGGAAAAATCATCCAGTCAGAATAGGAGTCAATAGTCGGTGGTCTGGGAGCTAGCGAAACAATACCCCGATGATCCTAAGGGCACGTGCTACAACATCCAAAATTAGCCACCCGTCATCGCCAATATGCTATGGATGCATGATTAGCCAAACCGTTATTAGTCCAGTTACAATCAGCCAATTTAGGTAAGCTCAAGGTCACTATGGGGGCTCGTCACCAGTGTAGGTAGACAGATCGGGCATAGGTCCCATACCACCATCCCCAGCTCATGAGACTACCACCTTAGGATGTTTAATGGAAACCTATCGACTAGTGGCCAATCATATTACAATATATAGGGCTTACCATCACATGATTGCACGATATAAAACATCGAACACATATAGGGCAAATACCAAAATAAAACCACGTAGGGCGATATCGAAACAAGCCACATAAGCAGATATCAAAATAAGCCACATAGGGCGAGTATCAAAACCATGCGATAAAAGACCATCCTTGAAAACCACTTAGACACAACAACTCATGGATGGTAGGCCCACATCAATGATCCTTCTAGACCACCACGCAATAACCACCAAATCGAAGGTCCATTGCAATCACCATCAATCGAGTTACATCCCAAGTATGGGTGTACATTTATAAGTGAGGGTTTTCCACTAATGTACTAGTTCAAATCCCAAAAGCAATCCACAAATAATCCAATACCATGAATTAAATATACAAGATAACATTAAGCATGTGATGTAGCAATTCAATTACACAAGTGAATATAAGATGGAGACAATAATTATCAATTTGAATTAAAATAAAACTATAACTTAAGCTAATGGGAAAATGGAAAGCTCAAGGAGAAGAAATCATCACCTTATACTTGAACCACCAATTGATGTTGCTAAGAAGCGCGTGTACCCTTATAATCGAATCTTACCATGAATGGTGAAATTGCACGTGAGATCAATGTTCTACAAGGTGTCCATGGTTTAAATTAATATAACTTAAGGCTTCGATTACTTAGGTTTTTGTCCTAGAGTTTACTTTTAACCTTAGATTTTAGGATTTGGATCCTAAATTATTTTAAATATTATTATTACCATTAATATTGTGCAACGGGCCAATTAATATTCATGATGGAAGTATTAATCCATTGATATTAATAATGGTGGTTCATAAGTTCGTTTTTAGATATACCAACTTTATTTAATCTTCTTTAAATGACTAATATTCTATTAAACAATACAAGTAATAGCAACAAAATATTTACCAATAATAATATAATAAGGGTTACTACTAATAATTACGTGTTATACTAATTTCATAAGGAAAATGATAGTATAGTCATAATCATGAATCTAGTAATGATGATAGGTACCATGGTCTCACCATTCATGTTTAAAGTATAGGCCTAGGGTTTTTGTTACTTAGGCCTAGGATTTTATCCTAAAGTTTAGGTCTAGGCTTGATTTTTGTGTTGTTAATCTTAGTGTTAATCTGACAATTATAAAATATTTATTAACATTTGTAAGACCCGTATCCTAGTCCGTACTATTCCGTCGACTCCCGCGATTCTTCTTGTCGAATTCCAGCAACCTGCGACCTATGATCGATGTTTACGCATGACCCTAAGTCGTATCCTGTAGATTTGAGTCGGCTTAATCTGAGACTTGCACCATTACGACTGCACCGTCACCGCGATTCCAACGTCGCGTCTCGCATATCGATCCAATACGCTGGCAGGGAGATGTGGGCCAACGTTCAGTTCGAGGAAAATGCCGCGCATTTGCAATCTCAAGAGAATCTCTACAACATGTCCCATCAATCAACCAATCACCTCATGTCAAGTACACACACCCATGCTTTCTTTCTCCACAAGTTAAGCAACCACCAAGTCAACCTATCTCTCACCTCACCCATCACTCACCTCACCCATCACTCACATCCATCACTCTCTCTCCTTACATCCCATCTCTCCCTCTCATTTCTCAACACAAATTTCAAACAACACCAAAGAGGAAAAAAATGTGGACGTCCAAGCTTTCTAAGGTGAAAAAGTGAGTGTGTGTGACCCACTTCCCACCCCAAATCTTTCATCCTAGCCATTCATTTCTCATCTTCCACCATCAAAATGAAGCACAAGGAGATCGGTGTTCCATCGGACCAAGAAGATCGAATGGTGGATGCTTCTATAGGTCTAGATTTCATTTTTTATGATGGGCCAAGTGAGGCCTACCGATTGATGGTATGGTTCTCTCTTTGGACCCTTGATGTGGCCGATGGCCCACCTTGATTATCATGATCATCCATGATGGGGCCATTCTCCATAGACCCCATCATGATGTTTACTTTCTAGTTTGAAAA
The DNA here is from genome assembly GCA_021015155.1 of Magnolia officinalis. Taxonomy (NCBI): domain Eukaryota; kingdom Viridiplantae; phylum Streptophyta; class Magnoliopsida; order Magnoliales; family Magnoliaceae; genus Magnolia; species Magnolia officinalis. The sequence goes on from JAJHSJ010000004.1 coordinate 70,461,086, forward strand.
GGGGTCATCTAGATCTTCTATTTCAGTGGAGATCCTCATCTAGATCTTCTATTTCAGTGGAGAATGGATCTCCACAGTTGATTTTGATCGATGGGCCCATATGAAATGGGACCCACTTAATGTATATTGTAAATCATGCAAGGGAGGGCCCGTAGTGCCGGGGTCCCTCCATCATCACATGTATCTCTCTCTCTCTCTCTCTCTCTCTCTCTCTCTCTCTCTCTCTCCTTCCTTTATTTATTTTGTAGCCCACATGATGAGTGTATGTGGTGTTGAAACCGTCCATCAAATGGACCCCATGGCCATCCAAACCATGTGGGCCCTACTTAAATGGGGATGGGAAAAACATAAATATCAGATTGATCAAGTGGGTCACGTCCATGTGGGACCCACCTTGATGCCATGAATACCCACGCCGTCCGTCCAACGCCCCTGGACATTGGATGTTGTGGAGAGTGAACTGACAATGAGGTGTACTCACTGCAAAATACAATTTGATTTTTAAGGCTTTTGGGTGGGCCACTCATATAGGCCCCACCTTGATGTATTGATCCAATCCACACCGCCCATCCCATTCCCTGGATTATTTTAGGCGTTGAGCCGAAAAAATGAAGCTAATCTAAATCCCAGGTGAGCCATACCACAAATGCTAATGGGTTGGGTTACCCACGTCATTTTTTATTTTTTTATTTTTTGCATGGGAGGTTTGGAGTGATTTTTCACTCATAGGACACGATGCATTTCTTAGATCCACACCATACGTCCATTTTTTGGCACATTTTAGCTATGGATCCCAAAAATCTACTCGATCCAGCCATCAGGTGGACCACACCACAACCGATGGTGGTAGTGGGAGCACCCCCCTCACGTCAACCATGTGGACGTGGGTGGGGGCATCACAACTATGGACCACAGTTTGATGTATTTGTTTAATCCATGTCGTCCACCACCTTTTCCATATTGTTTTAGGCTATGAGTCGAAAAATGAGACAAATCTTAGTTCATAGTGGACCGCACCGAGGGAAACAAAATCCTACTGTTAGAACTTTTTAATACCTACTGTTGTGTGTATAAGTGGTGGACCTATCCATCGTTAAACTCCTTTGCTCCATAGAGAGCTGGTCGATATAATAGACAGAATGGATTATCCACTAGTGGGCCCCACATAGTAGAATAAAATAAAAAAATAAAGTAAGAAAGAGAGGAAGAAAGAAAGAAGAAAAAAATAAAGTTAAGTCACTGGACGTTATTATCCAGTGACGGTGAGGGTGGGGCCTTACTTGGCTGCCACCACATGTGGACCCCACCATGATGTGTGTTGTACATCAACACCGTGTATTTGGTGGGCCACTTTTTGGGCGGTGGGTCCTCCAAAGATCAGCCCTATCTGGAACTCAGGTGGCCCACACGGCAGGAAACAGTGGGATTTAATGCATGCCATTGAAACCTTTTTTTTGGGTCACATAAGTTTTGGATCACCATGAAATTTGTTTTTCCTATTCATCTGGGTCCGTGGGACCTTATCAACGGATTGGATGGAAAGTAAACGTTATGGTGGGCCCCACGTGGAACCCACCATTGATGTATGTGTTTTACTCATACCGTCCACGGCTGTGGACGGTGGAAACCACCATGGTGTACGTGGTTTGTTCGCACCGTCCACAGTACTGGACGGTGGGACCCACCGTGATGTACGTGTTCTCTCCACGCCATCCAGCCGTTGATCAGATGGATCACACCGCAAAGGCAGTGATGATTGAACGTCAGACATTGAAACCCTTTTTTTTTTGTCCAGAGGTTTGAATCAATATGAGATTTTTTTTTTACTCTTCGTCCAGGTCTGTGTGACCTCGTCAATGGGTTGGACGGCAGGTAAACATTGTGATGGGCCCCACGTTGGACCCCAAGATGTCTGTGTTCTATCCACACCGTCCACAGCAGTGGACGGTGGAACCACTATGATGTATGTGTTGTAGTCACACCTTCCACAGCAGTGGACGGTGGAACCCACCATGATTTATGTGTTTTATACACACCGTCCACGCCTGAACGGTGAGACCCACCATGATGCATGTGCTGCATTCAAACCGTTCATCCATTTTGAAAGCTCATTTTATGACATGAGCTAAAGAAAGAGTCAGATCTAAGGTTCAAGTGGACCCCACCATTGAAAATAGTGGAGATAGTGGCATTCACCGTTCAAACCTCTTAGGAGCCACGTTAGCTTCCAATTAAACTTATATTTTACTTTCACTTCATCTAGCTCTATGTTAACTTCTGAATTTGGTTGGATCTCAAACACATCACGGAGGACCACTCCGTGATATGATCATCCAATGAGGCCCACTTTGATGTATTTTGTGGCCATCTGTGAGGCCCACCTTGATGTACTTTGTGGCCCATCCATCAGGCCCACTTTGATGGATTTTGTGGCCTAATCGAGAGGCCCACTTTGATATACATGTGACTCATCAGGATGTATCTTTGACCCATGAGTGGGGCCAACCTGTTATGTGTTTTGAGGCTCAGGTGCAGGGCCCACCTGTTATATATTTGAGGCCCGTGTATTGAGGCCCATTGTGATGTATAAGGACCCATGGGTTGAGGCCCATTGTGATGTATTTGGGGCCCATGGGTTGAGGCCCATTATGGTGTATTCAAGGCCTATTATTGAGGCCCACCTTGATATGCATGAGGGCCCGTTATTGAAGCCCACCTTGATGTGTATGAGGGCTCGATATTGAGGCCCACCTTGATGTGTATGAGGGCTCGTTATTGAGGCCTACCTTAATGTGTATGAGGGCCCGTTATTGAGGCCCACCATCATTTGTATGAGGCCCATTGTTGAGGCCACCTTAACATATATGAGGACCATGTGATTAGGCCCATTTTAATGTATTCTAGGGCCCATGGGTTGAGGCCTATTGTGATGTATTAGGGCCCATGGGTTGAGACCCATTGTGATATATAAAGGCCCGTGGGTTGAGACCTACTGTGATGTGTATAGGGCCTATGGGTTGAGGCCCATTGTGATGTATTTGGAGCCCATGGGTTGAGGCCCATTGTAATGTGATTCCACTGTGGTTTATGTGTTGACCTTTATGGCAGGCCATGCCTTGCGAGCAATGTTGGTTTGACATCCACATTGTAAGGATAATGTTGGTTAAATGTCTGCATTGTAATTCTCCCTAGGGCCCATTGATAGGCCCGTACTTGTTGTGCGTAGGCCGTCTAGGTCCATCTTCGTTGTGAAGATAGTTCATAAAATGCTTAGTATAACACTATGATTCATTCCCATACGCATCATATGTATGCCTGATATGAGGAATGTTTGATCATAACATACGTCATTGGACAGACTATTTACGGGACTCTTTATGAGACGGAGTGCCCACATTATCGCGCTGTACGCGCAGGATTGCTGGATGACTGGATACTGTGACTCATGCATCTTACATATGTGTGACTTGATCATTGTACGTCCTAGCTACATCAGGGCCGTGTCCTTCACAGGCACATCGTGGATGGTTAGATGGGACACCGAAAATATTTGGTTCTAGCACTATGGGCACTTAGGATGTCCTTAGGTGAAAATCCCAGAACCTCCGAGGCCAGGAGTAGCCCCAACGTCTAGACCGAGTGGAACATGAGCGCCCGAGTGCCGAATACTAATATGCCGCTTCTCCCACTGTTTCGTGGTCAGTTAGGAGGGGGTGTGGCTTTATCCGCTCGAGTGAGGGGACTATAAGATAGGCTGAGTATGACCAGCTCATAAATGGATCCGCTATCGACGAGCCGAGTAGGTATTAGCAGACTGCTGGCTAGGCGGATAGTGAGGTCTCTTCCACTCCCTGGGCTGTGTAGCTAGGGATGAGGCAGTCCGAGTGGAGTGTAATAGACCCCGATGTGTAAGTGTTATAGTTTATATACCTGTCTGTTGTCAAATTTGTGGTGCCAAAATCACTGTTATATAACTTGCATAAGTGAAGCTCTCTCAAAGATCAACATTCATGAACAAGCAAAGCTCACAAGTACAAAGATCAACCTTGACTGCAAGAACTGCTCACAAGACATGACTCAAGAATGCAAGACTTCAAGAAGAGTACAAGGCAGTTCATAAAGAACTCAAGACACTTTCAAGGTTGAGCTACATCAAGATTTCAAGGTTGAGCTACATCAAGATTTCAAGATTGAACTACATCAAGACTTCAAAGCTTAAACTTCAAGGTCACTTGTTCCTAATGTTTCAATGTCCTTACTTCATGTTTGAGGTTTGACTGACCTTAGGTTGACCTTAGGAGTAGGTCACCTTGGATACATGAGTCAGATGTTTATTTTACGTGAGTTTGGTCTGTTCTTCGACTAGTCCTAGGCTTTCTTCGACTAGTCTTAGCTTTGCTTCGACCAGTCTAAGAAATTTCTCGATCAGTCGTGAGTTTGTTACAAAATTCAAATATTTTCTGTTAGGCTTCGACTAGTCCAGGAATCTGTTCGACCAGTCGAAGGAACAGTGTCGACTGCATCTTCGACCAGTTGAAAGTCTTCGACTCAAAGCCAGTGATGAAATTCTGGTTCTTCGACCAGTGGAAGGAGACCTTCGACTAGTCAAAGGTGACCTACGACCAGTCGAAGGAGACCTTCGACCAGTCGTAAAACGGTCAAAGCTTATCGCGCCCGATTTTTTAAATATCTGTTAATTCTTCAACTAGTCGAAGAGCTCCCTAGACCAGTCGAAGACGCGATCTGCTCACCTATAAATAGAGCACGAATCTCAGAAAGAATTCATTGAATTAGTTAATCCATTCAAGCCAATCTTTGTCAAACTTCTGAGAGATAATTTTGTGCTCCATCTAAGCTAAGTGTGCTTATTTAATATTCTCTTTCTTTAGCTTTATTTAATTGATTTTGTTTCTGCTATTCCAATCTAATTTGATAAGAGGAATTGTTATTCCCTTTCTTTGGAATCAAAATCAATTAAGGCAAGCCCTATTTGGTTTAATTTAAAATCTATTAGAACTAGAACCATTGTAGTTGGACATTCAATCATTTACTCTGACTTGGTTCTACCGGGCTGCTACAACGAAGGAGATAATCAGGTATTTTACATTTAATTGTAAATTCCTTTCTGTTTTGGTTTCTTTCAAGATTTACCAGAAAAATCTTGTTGTATTGGTTATCTGAGGAGAGCCAGGAAAACTCAGAAGTGGGGTTTTTTTAATTGTATAAGCCCACAGACAAAGACACAATTGTAAAGGTTTTGGGTGAACCTGTGAAAACCTATTTTGTTAGTGAACGCTAATATCCCCGGTGTGAGGATATTAGGAGTGGAGTAGCATTCTGTGTGGCTGTTGTTTAACAGTTGGTGAACACACAGGCGAACCACTATAATCCCTTGTGTTTTGGTTGAATGATTTATACTTCTAATCTTTAATTATTCATTTGTGGGATGTATGTATGGTGGTGAATGTTGTAATCATTTAATTCAAGCATTGTGAGAATTTTGTAATAGTTTAGAATTTATTTTATGCTATTCCTTTATCAACTTGATATTCAATTTCCTTTAAAGATTGTTCCAGCAAGGTTGCCCTGCCATTTTTATGGTGTATGGCTGTCCCTAGAACAATACATTTGTGATTACAATTTATTTCAGTTCAGGTTGTGTTTATTTCTGTATTCCTCTTTGGTTTGAGATTTGATACAAAGATCTTTCTAGAAATAAGGTTGTCCTACCATAGACTCTGGTTTTTGGTGTAAGGTTGTCCTTAGAACAACATTTGTATCAACCTCTCAAGATCTAAATTTTGAGGTTGTTTTACTTTCCTGCATTGTAATTTATTTTGGCTATCATATTCTTTTTAATTCCGCTGTTATAAGTTTTATTTGGCATTGTCCTATTCACCCCCCCTCTAGGACATATAGCTAGGCCTTTTCAAGTGGTATCAGAGCCTAATAGCTCTTTTTAATTCTTGGATTTAATTCCTGAGCTAATGATTTAAGCTATTTAAGATGTCAAATTTTGATAGCTTTTCAGTCACTAGGCCTCCACCCTTTGATGGCTCCAACTATGCCTATTAGAAAGCCAGAATGAGGATCTTCCTCAAATCAATGGATGAGAGTGTGTGGCAAGCCACAGTGACTGAATGGAAACCTCCTATCATGGAAGTTACTGGGGTTGATGGTTCAAAATCTATGAAAGTCACACCATATTACCAATGGACCACACTTCAGAAAAGTGAGAGTAGTGCAAATGCTAAAGTACTAAATGCAATCACTTGCGCACTATCACCGGATGAGTTCAAAAGAATCATTTCCTGTGATACTGCAAAGCAAGCTTGGAATATATTAGAAATGACATACGAGGATACTACAATTGTCAAAAAATCTAAAGTCCAACTCCTCACAACCAGATTTGAAGAAATTCATATGGAGGAAAATGAAACGTTTATGGACTTTTACACTAGATTGAATGACATTGTAAACTTAATGTGGGGTCTTGGCGATAAAATCCCAGAAAGTAAAGTGTGCGCAAAGATATTACGCTCACTTCCTGAACGGTTCAATTCTAAAGTAACCGCGATCCAGGAACTTCATGATACGGATAATATGTGGGTAGAAGAACTAGTTGGTTCTCTACAAACCTACGAGTTAAACTTTAAAGCTCCTAAAGGTAAATCTATCGCACTAAAATCTTCTAAATGTAATTCAGAAGAAAATTCTGATTCAGAAGATGATATGACTCTTTTAGCTAAGAAATTTTACAAGATTTTCAAAAGCAAGAAAAGGGTTGATTTTCAAAAATCAAATGATAAAAAGAAGTTTAGACCCAAATCTTGAAAATCTTTGAAAGATAGTCAATATTACAACTGTCAAGAATATGGGCACTTAGCAAATAGATGTCCTAAAAAGGACAAACCCAAGAAGAAGGGTATGTTGGCTACATGGGATGAATCATCTGATTCTGAAGGTTCTTCTGAATCAGAAGATTCTAAAACTGAGTCGGGCAATGAGGTTAAAGCTCTTATGACTCTAGCCAAATTCACATTTTCAGATAATGACTCAACAAGTGAAGAAAATTTGAGTAGTGAAAGTGAAAATGAAGATGATCTTCAAGACGCTTACAATGCCCTATATAAGGAAAGTTGTAAAATTTCTATCAAACTTAAACTTCAAAAAGAAAAGTTTTCTAAACTCAAAGAATGTTTTGAATCACTTGTCTTAGAAAAATCATAAATTTCAGATTATTTTGAAAAATCAAAATGCGATTTGGAATTCAAAAACTCCCTAATTATTGATTTGAAATCTGAAATTGAGAAACTCAAAACTGAAGTATCTTCTCTTCTGAGTCTAAAGGACACATGGAAATATGCCCAAGGTGATCCAAAGTTAGAGAAACTTTTATCCGGATCAAGAAAATGTGGCGATCTATCCGGGTTGGGCTATGATAAAAATTTATCTCCTAAACAAAAGTATACTCCTCCTATGTTTGTTAAAGGAGAGTCCTCAAACTCAAAAGGGAAAAGTACTTATCAAGGTTTTTCTAGAAATTCAAAAACTTTTCAAAAACCTAGAAGCAGCCATGTCAACTTTAATCAGAAACGAAATCCACTAGCTGAAAAGATAGTTGATTTACTCAAGGAGCTCTTAAAATCTAAATCTATAGGTCATTCTTACAACTATAAACAAAAGAAGACCAACTATGTTCCTAAACCCAAAACAGTTATGAAATGGGTTCCTAAAGTTGCCTGCTTGGTTGCTCACACTGCTTTCAAAGCAACAAGTCATTCAAAGTGGTACCTAGACAGTGGATGCTCCAGGCATATGACAGGTGACAAAGCTTTATTCACGGATCTAAAAGATATGACTGATGGTTCAATCACATTTGGTGATGGTAGCAACTGCAAGATTATAGGCCAAGGTACGGTTCAACTTTTTAATCTTCCTGTGTTTAAAAATGTTATATATGTTGAAGGCTTAAAACATAACTTGCTTAGTATAGCTAAAATATGTGATAATAACCATAGTGTTCGATTTTCTAATCAAAGCTGTGAGATACTAAACAATAAGGGTTCTGTAATATTAACTGGACGTAGAACCTCGGAAAATTGCTATATTATTAGCGAATCCAGCTCATCTAATCAAACATGTTACATGGTCCATAAACGTCTTGGACATGTACATTATCGAAATTTATATAGATTGAGCAAACGAGAACTTATAAGAGGTTTACCCAAACTTCAGAAATTAGATAAAATATGTGGTGAGTGCCAGATAGGCAAACAAACAAGGAACTCATACAAAAAGGTGAATTCAAATACCACATCAAGACCACTTGAACTCCTCCACATGGATCTAATAGGACCTACCAGAATGGAAAGTCGTGGTGGGAAAAAGTATATCCTGGTAATAGTTGATGACTTTACCAGATTTACATGGGTAGTCTTCTTAAGGGATAAATCTGAAACCCTTGAAGAAGTAAGAAAAGTTCTCAAAAGGATTCAAATTGAAAAATGTTCTCAAATCAGTAAGATTCGTAGTGATCATGGATCTGAATTTGAGAATAGCAGTTTTGAGAAGTTCTGTACCGACCAAGGAATATTACACGAATTCTCAGCTCCCAAAACTCCATAACAACATGGAATTGTGGAAAGAAAGAATAGGGTGCTTCAAGAAATGGCTAATGTCATGTTGAATAGCATGAAGCTCTCTAAAAATCTTTGGGCTGAAGTAGTCAACACAGCTTGCTATATTATTAACCGAGTCAACACTAGCAAAGATAATAATAAAACGGCTTACGAATTGTGGTTCAATAAAAAGCCTACTGTCAAATACTTTCGAGTTTTTGGCAGCAAGTGCTATATTTTACGAGATCGTGAAAATTTGGGAAAATTCGATATGAAGAGTGATGAAGGAATTTTTCTAGGATATTCCTTAAACAGTCGAGCTTATAGGGTTCTAAACAAAAGAACTGGTGTGATTCAAGAGTCCATCAATGTTATGATTGATGATCACTTAAACACGCTAATCCCTAATTCAGATAATGATGAAGTTCTAATCACTGATAAACTCGATACTTCATCGAATTAGATTGATTCTGAGTTGAGGATTGTTAAAGATCATCTAACCACACAAATTCTTGGAAACCCTCTCACCGGTGTTCGCACCCGTAGAAAACTTGAGGATATATGTAATTATGTATGTTTTACATCCCAAATAGAACCATCTAACGTAAAAGAAGCTCTTACTGATGAGAACTGGATTGTTGCAATGTAAGAAGAACTCAACCAATTTGTAAGAAATGATGTTTGGTATCTCGTACCAAGACCTAAATATAAACACATCATTGGAACAAAATTGTTTTTTAAAAATAAGTCTGACGAGCGTGGAAATATAATTAGAAATAAGGCTAGACTAGTGGTACAAGGTTATACTCAAATTGAAGGAATTGATTTTGATGAAACTTTTGCACCAGTAGCACGTCTTGAATCTATCAGACTATTTATATCCATTGCATGTTTTAGAAAGATAAAGATCTATCAAATGGATGTGAAAAGTGATTTTCTAAATGGTGATTTACATGAAGAAGTCTATGTTGAATAGCCAATGGGTTTTGAAGATCCGAAAAATACTGATCATGTGTATCGGCTTAAAAAAGCACTTTATGGATTAAAACAAGCACCTAGGGCATGGTATGAGAAACTAACAAAATTTCTTTTAAGTCATAATTTCCAAATGAGATCTGTTGATAAAACTCCGTTTGTTAAAAAACATAATGATCATATCTTAATGGTACAGATTTATGTTGATGATATCATTTATGTATCAACTTGTACTGACTTGACTACTGAGTTTGCAGATTTGATGAAATCACAGTTCGAAATGAGCATGGTTGGGGAATTGACTTATTTCCTTGGATTGCAAGTAAAGCAACAACCTGAAGGAATATTCATTTCTCAATCTAAGTATGCTTTGAATCTAATCAAGAGATTTGGATTTGAGAATGACAAGAATTTCGATACTCCTATGAGTACTACCCTGAAACTCTCAAAAGACTCTAATGGTAAAAATGTTGATTCAAAACTTTATCGGAGTATGACTGGTAGTTTGTTATATTTAACTGGTAATAGATCTAATATTTCTCTAAGTGTTGGTATTTGCGCAAGATATCAATCTGATCCAAAAGAATCTCACTTGATTGCTGTCAAACAGATTATTAGATATGTTACAAGTACTGTAAATCTTGGTCTTTGGTATCCTCATGAGACTAGTGTCCAATTAGCTGGATATTCGGATGCTGACTGGGCTGGTAATCTAGATGATAGAAAATCAACCAGTGGTGGTTGCTTTTACATTGGAAATTGTCTAGTTTCCTGGTTTAGTAAGAAACAAAATTCTATATCACTTTCAACAGCTGAAGCTGAGTATATCGCAGCTGGTAATGCATGTACACAGCTTCTTTGGATGCAAGGAATGCTAAGTGATTATGGAATTAAACAGGATTCTATGTTATTACATTGTGATAATTCCAGTGCGATAAATATTTCAAAAAATCCTATTCAGCATTCTCATACTAAGCACATTGACATTAGATTTCATTATATTCGGGAATTAGTAGAAGAAAAAGTTATATCTCTGGAATATATTCCTACAGAAGATCAACAAGCTGACATTTTCACAAAACCTCTCGATAAAAACAAGTTCAAAAAGATGATATTTGATCTTGGCATGTGCATCTTAAAATGATTATTTATGCCTACTTGTATCATAGTGTATATATTTGCTAGGTTGAATTCCAATTTTTTAATAATTTGCAAGAATATGAATTTTTGGATATTCTTCGACCAGTCGTGAGTATACTCGACCAGTCGAACTTTGACCAGTCGTAGATCTCGGGAATCACTTAAAATTTGAGGATTTTTCTTTCTTCCTCATTCCGTTTTTTCTCTCTAAGGAGCCGAGCTTCGACTTGTCGAACCCATTGTTCATGTTCTTCAAGGTTAGTATTCTAATTACGTTTTTCTTGCAGATTTGTGTCTAGATTGTTTACTTTTCTAGCTTGAAGCTTTCTATTTTGGATTTCATTGAGATTTGGGGTTTGGATTTTGAAAAATCTGTTTTGAGTAAACCCACTTCTTAATCCTTTACAACTTCTTATTTCCTTGTTATCTTTGTTGCAAATGACTTCTAGATGTAGAAAAACTACTTCTCGTGGTCCTTCTTCTTCCTCCAGATCGACCATTATCTCTAAGCGTCGATCCATCTTATGTTAGGGACATTAGATTACGTAAAGTTATTGTTGAACATCCTGTTGATGTTAATCATATTGCACCTTTTGACATCCTTCCTATGCTTGAAGCTGTAGGTTGGGTTAACTTATTACATTGGGGTGGGCCAGCATACCGGTCCATTGCCCAATCCATGTTTGCATGTATTAGTACTTTCTCACAGGATGATTTAACTTTTAAAATATTACTAGAGAAGGGCCTTTTGACATTGATCATCATTTAATTTCAGCCCTTATGGACATTCCTGTGAATGATGAGGGTATTCCTATCCATAACCTAACTGATAAACCCTCAATTTCTGAAAAACGCATGCTCACTAGAGATCTGTGCAACATGGATGTTCAATGGACACAAAAAGGGAATGCGCTTCCCGCAGGGTATTTGTTACCCAAATACAGAGTTCTCCACAAAATCTTTGTGTCTAATCTGTATCCTCATTCGGGTAATAAAACTGACTTGACCTCGTTTATGGTTCGTGTTATCCATGCTATTGCCAGTGGTACTCAGATTTGTTTACCATCCTTAATCTTTCATTTCATTCTTCAGTTTAGACTCCATCCTGGTCATAGTGACATTCCTGTTGCCTATTTAATGACTGTATTAGCTACACATATGTTAGTCGATATGCCGGTTAATGAGGCACCTATCCATAATCTGATTTTCAACAATACTAATATCAATAAGATGAAGCTGGAATTACTTCCTGAACAAGGTGGTGGTGGTGGTGGTCATGAAGAAGCTGGTGATGACATTAATATGGATGATATTTTTGAGGAACTGAATTCTGATTCAACAAATGATCCAGATTTTGAACCATCTGATGTTGATGCACGTCTGAGTGCATTGGAGGATAAAGTTGAGAATATAAATGTAAAGATGAAAAACATGTCTGTTGCTCATGATTTACAATTCAAGTACATGCGCAAATATCTTAGGCGATTGAACAAAGGCATGCACCAACTTGATCCCTCTATTCCTGCTCTGTCATCTGGTTCTCGTTCTGATTAGTTTATATGGGATTTCTGGTATGTAATAACTTTATAACTTAGCACTAGGATTGACTGATTTTGAGTTGGATACTATCTTTGTTTTATGTTGGGTATTTGTTCTATGTGAAACTATGCTGAGTATCTTTATCTCTGGATTTTGCTATAATCTCATAACTCCTCATGTTTACTCTCATATATCCCTTTATTTAGTTCTCCTTTATTGTTGTTTCCTTTGTCATATTGTGAAAAAAAGGGGGAGAATGGTTTGTTCTTAACGATGTGATTGTGAGAGGAGTAGCATTGGTTATGTTACTCAAGGGGAGTATGTTTGAACTAGTTGAATGAACTGGTTGAATGTTGAATGTTGAATATTGAATATTGATTTGCAGGTAAGCCAGTTGATATTAACTAGTTCATGATTCTTTAACCAGTTGTTTTACTTTATGTTTATCTTGGTTATGTGTTTTGACACTAATTTGACAAAGGGGGAGATTGTAAGTGCTATAGTTTATATCCCTGTCTGTTGTCAAATTTGTGGTGCCAAAATCACTGTTATATAACTTGCATAAGTGAAGCTCTCTCAAAGATCAACATTCATGAACAAGCAAAGCTCACAACAAGCAAAGCTCACAACTAAAAAGATCAACCTCGACTGCAAGAACTGCTCACAAGACATGACTCAAGAATGCAAGACTTCAAGAAGAGTACAAGGCAGTTCGTAAAGAACTCAAGACACTTTCAAGGTTGAGCTACATCAAGATTTCAAGGTTGAGCTACATCAAGATTTCAAGATTGAACTACATCATGACTTCAAAGCTTAAACTTCAAGGTCACTTGTTCCTAATGTTTCAATGTCCTTACTTCATGTTTGAGGTTTGACTGACCTTAGGTTGACCTTAGGAGTAGGTCACTTTGGATACATAAGTCAGATGTTTATTTTACGTGTGTTTAGTCTGTTCTTCGACTAGTCCCAGGCTTTCTTCGACTAGTCTTAGCTTTGCTTCGACCAATCTAAGAAATTCCTCGATCAGTAGTGAGTTTGTTACAAAACTCGCATATTTTCTGTTAGGCTTCGACTAGTCAAGGAATCTGTTCGACCAGTCGAAGGAACAGTGTCGACTGCATCTTCAACCAGTCGAAAGTCTTCGACTCAAAGCCAGTGATGAAATTCTGGTTCTTCGACCAGTCGAAGGTGACCTACGAACAGTCGAAGGAGAATTTCGACCAGTCGTAAAACGGTCAAAGCTTATCGCGCCCGATTTTTCAAATATCTGTTAATTCTTCGACTAGTCGAAGAGCTCCCTAGACCAGTCGAAGACGCGATCTGCTCACCTATAAATAGAGCATGAATCTCAGAAAGAATTCATTGAATTAGTTAATCCATTCAAGCCAATCTTCGTCAAACTTCTAAGAGATAATTTTGTGCTCCATCTAAGCTAAGTGTGCTTATTTAATATTCTCTTTCTTTAGCTTTATTTAATTGATTTTGTTTCTGCTATTCCAATCTAATTTGATAAGAGGAATTGTTATTCCCTTTCTTTGGAATCAAAATCAATTAAGGCAAACCCTATTTGGTTTAATTTAAAATCTATTAGAACTAGAACCATTGTAATTGAGTACTGGACATTGAACTTGGACATTCAATCATTTACTCTGACTTGGTTTTACCGGGCTGCTACAACGAAGGAGATAATCAGGTATTTTACATTTAATTGTAAATTCCTTTCTGTTTTGGTTTCTTTCAAGATTTACCAGAAAAATCTTGTTGTATTGGTTATCTGAGGAGAGCCAGGAAAACTCAGAAGTGGGGTTTTTTTAATTGTGTAAGCCCACAAACAAAGACATAATTGTAAAGGTTTTGGGTGAACCTGTGAAAACCTATTTTGTTAGTGAACGCTAATATCCCCTGTGTGAGGATATTAGGAGTGGAGTAGCATTCTGTGTGGCTGTTGTTTAACAGTTGGTGAACACACAGGCGAACCACTATAATCCCTTGTGTTGTGGTTGAATGATTTATACTTCTAATCTTTAATTATTTATTTGTGGGATGTATGTATGGTGGTGAATGTTGTAATCATTTAATTCAAGCATTGTGGGAATTTTGTAATAGTTTAGAATTTACTTTCTGCTATTCCTTTATTAGCTTGATATTCAATTTCCTTTAAAGTTGTTACAGCAAGGTTGTCCTGCCATTTTTATGGTGTATGGTTGTCCCTAGAACAATACATTTGTGATTACAATTTATTTCAGTTCAGTTTGTGTTTATTTATGTATTCCTCTTTGGTTTGAGATTTGATATAAAGATCTTTCTAAGAATAAGGTTGTCCTACCATAAACTCTGGTTTTTGGTGTAAGGTTGTCCTTAGAACAACATTTGTATCAACCTCTCAAGATCTGAATTTTGAGGTTGTTTTACTTTCCTGCATTGTAATTTATGTTGGCTATCATATTCGTTTTAATTCCGCTATTATAAGTTTTATTTGGCATAGTCCTATTCACCCCCCTCTAGGACATATAGCTAAGCCTTTTCACAATGATTTCCCCATAGAGCAACCGTACTAATATGTGGACTTATTGAGCAGGAATTGCATATCCATCCATTCATTCATTCACTATCCACTCGGGCTGGTGGTACGTAACTATTTGTTACATGTACCACCACATGGCTAGGATTTCGGTTGGGCGCGCGAGCAACCTGAGATCGGGAGTTTACCACATTGTGTCTAACTATCCAAATTTAGGTATGGGACCGGTTTGGATAGAAGTCCCTTTGATGAACCCCATAGCCTACGATACTACGTACTATCATCATGACTTCACCTTCTAGCATAGTCATTTCATTCGCACTGCATATTACATTGCATCCGCAGTACTTAGCATTTTGAGTTACTATGTTTTTGCACTTATATGGCCTAGACGGACTTAGCAGGATTTGCATATTGCATTGCATCATCGACATCTGATATTTGGCTTACGCATTTGCATAGCCGATCTGCATTGCGTATTCTGTTATTGAATGATTTATGGACTTACCAATATATTTTCGCTTACTCTGATATCGTATGATTCATAATTATGTTAGTATTTCCGCTTATCCAGATGATGTATGATTTATGTGCTTTATTGTACACTTGGCACTCGCCTTGCGTACACACTTACACCATCCTCTAAGCTTTCTATAAGCTTATGCATGATAGATACGTGCAGGTGATGTTAGGATGTAGCCGATCTGTGGCCGGAGCGTGCGGTGGAGCTTTTAGAGTTTCCTTTGATATCTTCATATTATATTTCTATTTCAGCATTGTACTCAAATGATTATTTGGTGGATATGTGATGATGATGTTGCCTTTGTGATTTGGGTAAACTTGGGGTTATACTCCATTACAAAAAAAAAAATCATACTGAAAATCCTCCTTGTAGGATCCCAGGATCGGAATCTGGCGTATGGGCGCTAAGAGCCGAGAATGGGGCACTACGGAGGCTGTCGGCACTGGATTCGGCGATCGGGAATTTTGTGAGTCCGATCTCCGGGTTTGGGACGTGACAACATTGGTGTTATAGTTAAGATTACTTAATAATCATTATAATGACACCAATTTGGCACAATCCACCATCAATAACAAATATTTAAGAATGATAGATAAAGCACTACGATTTGATAATTGGAATTTGTTTGCAACAACTAGTTTAGCCTAAGGTTAGGGTTGGAAAAAGACAAGCTTTATAGGTGCAATATCTAATTAAATGATCAAATTAAAATTTCAACACAAGAGGTTAGAGAGTTTATACCTCAAGGGAAGTTGGATGCTGCCCAACCCATGGGCCAGCGGTTTGACTCGGTTCTAAACCAAGTTTGACAACCCGCATCCCTCTCTTTTCTTTTTCTTCTTCTTCTTCTTCTATTTTCCATATGTTGGAAAACCCAACAGTGCCTGGATCGAGCCTAAACCCAACTCGGATGGGCATCTGCCCCGACCCACAGTTCACCGAGTTAACTCGGTCTCGAGTCAACTGGCCGGTTATTCACACTCTCCCCCTCTCTCTCTCTCTCTCTCTCTCTCTCTCTCTCTCTTTCTCCCTTACTTCTTATCTACATCGACCAACCTGATTTGTCGGGCCCAAAACCTCCGCCAGCACTCACGCCAACAACTCAGGCTCAACCGCGAGTCGTGGATCAGCCCACGCTCGCACCCACTCTCCCATTCTTCTTCTTCTTCCCTTTCTCTTCTCTATCTTTCCTTCTCTGATTTCCACATGCCAGCAACGTCTGGACTGGACCAGACCCATCCTTGGCTCAGACCGAACTCGGTCCAGCGAGCTAAACCCGTCAGTGAGTCGGGCCGGCTCGGTTCGAGCGAGTGTAGCTGTGCACCACTTCCCTCCCTCATTCTTCTTTCTTTCATTTTCTTCCTTCTACTTTCACCATTGGGGATACCCAACAAGAACATGGATTGGAGCAAGATCCACAGCAAGTTAGATCCACAGCAAGTCGGGTTGGTGCGGCTCAAACAGAGAAGAGGAAGACGCCCATTAATGGCAAATTTCAAAAGAAAGTTTTTCCTTCCAATCGGCTTCTTTTAGAGGGTTTGTATACCTGGAAGGTTTATGGATGGGTTATTTCGAAGCTCTAAGAGGTTTTGGGTGGTGGGTTCGCTAGAGGAAGAAAATGGGTGTTTTTCTCTTTGGGTTGGGATGAAGGGCCCTAGCTTGAGAATGCCTTTCCTATATAGATCATCCTAATGTCTCTAGCCATTGGATGAGAATGAACAGCCTGGATTCAAGCTTCCATGCAACAGTTCTTGTGTACGACCGTCAGAGCTAAAAATCGGCCACTGGTTTTCTCCTTCGGTTTTGAGAAAGCCCTAAACCAGCTTCCTATGAATGGACAATTGATATTTCTTCGGTTTGAATGGTGGGGATGCAATAGATAGGACGTTCACATGGATCGCTTAGTTGGAAAAGGTTTTTGTTTTTGGAAAAGGGCAACCCAGGCAGCCTAGGCAGCCCACTTGCGCTGGTGTCTATGGTTACACGTAAAAGATCCATCAGGCAAATCTGCCATGGTTTTAGTCAGAAAGACTGCCGCACCAGATGGACGGACCGGATCGTACTACTGGCAATAATGGTGGGCCATAAATCGATCAAACACGGAGGGAGGAAAAACAACCCATTTCAAATGGCTGCAAGCGGGAGAATTTCCTCTTTCGGAAATGGCAGGTCAGTGGCTGCTGACCGAGCTGGTATGCCTGGTGCACGGTAGGTACGGGTGCACTAGGTGCACTCGCACCCCGTGTGGGGTCCACCGTGATGTTTGTGAAAGATCCTCTCCATCCATTAGCTTTGGAGTTTCTTATTAGGTCTCCTGACAAAAAACCAAGCAGATCCAAAGTTCAGGTGGGCCCCACGACTTGTTTCAGATTGTATTTATGGGTTTTCCCTTGATTCAATGGCCAGATTACCTCTAAACTTGTCATTAACGGTACAAGGGTCTACAAGACCACTTAACTAGGGTTTAATGGCTGGATTATGGATCAGATGTCTAATATACATGGTTATGATATTAACTACCCTTTTTATAATGTTTTTAACATCATTTTATTATTATTATTATATTTATTTCCTTTATATATATATATATATATATATATATATATATATATATATATATATATATATATTTTATATTATCACAAATTGTTAATATATATAAGCAAGGTTTAACACACACACACACACACACACACACACACACACACACACACACACACACACATATATATATGTGTGTGTGTGTGTGTGTGTGTGTGTGTGTGTGTGTTTTAGGTTTTAAATTTTATATAAGTCATCAAATTGTTTGAAATATGTTATCCATTATAAGTTTTTCCAGCATATTTTATTTTTATGTATTACAAATTCTATGATGTTGTAAGTATATGCATATAATATGGATTTTAGTTACATATCATTTTAATATGAAACTTTGAATATTTATAAAATATATAAACAACATTTCATAGTGTGTGTGTGTGTGTGTGTGTGTGTGTATTAGGTTGTATTATTATTATTATTAAATTAAATTAAATGGTAACACTCGAGTACTGGAAAGTACGGGGTGTTACAGGTGTAACACATGCCTCTTGCTCAGATCCACAGAACTTGCTGATGTCAACATCAGTTGTGGCTGTCCAAGGTCTGGACGGTGTGGATTTCACCAGGTGGGACCACACGTGTGGGGTCCACACCCCATCAGATGGATGGACAGTCGGGATATACCACATACCTCATGATTAGACCCTCTAGAACTTGCTGACGTGAGTACAACAGTTGTGGGACCCACCGTCCAGCCATACATCTAGGTGGGTCGACACGTGTGGGACCCACAAGCTTTTGAAAAAAAAGTTGATATTTGGGTTTTTCCATTGTCCAGGGCTGCTGGATGGTACCAGCAGTGCTGGACCGTCCGGCTACCTACTAGATGTCAGCAAGGTGGGCCCCAAGGGTGGCCGACATGGATATAGAATACATACATCATAGCGGGGTCCATCAGGGTGGGCCACACGGCCTTGTGATTGGCCTACATTTCTGTTTTCCCTCATACATGGCTGGCCCAGAATGGACAGCAAGGTGGGCTCCATAAACTGGACGTCCAGCCCATCTGGATTGTCCAGAAAATTCTGGACAATGGATGTCCCATGCATGCACCATCAGGTGGGCCATACATATCATCAACACCATAAAAAACAGAAAGAGAGAAAGAAAGAGAAAACGGCGGAGATGGGAGGAGCTCTGCCACTATGAGCTCCTCCATGTACATGCTTACATCAAGATGGGTCCCATCTTTGTGTGGGCCCACAATCACAAAAATATCAAGGGTAGAAATCCCATTTCCACCACAAATTAGGGCCTAAGTGGCCACACCAAGTACATAACATAGAGACCTCATGGTGGGATCCATGGAGAATGGTCCCACCATGGATACATACATGCATGGTGTGACGGGCCTTTGGCCACATCTAAGGACCAAGATGGGATCTCCACCATTGATTTGTGGGTCCCACTTGACCTAAACTAAAAAGGAGGAAGATCCATGCAAAGAATCGAATACAAAGAAGCACCCACCTAGGATCTTGAACTCCTTCCTCCAATATGCTTCAATGCTCCTAAGATGATCTTTTAATGGTTGAGATGGGGTCTTGATGGTTGGATTGATGGGGAGAATGGGTGAAAGGAGCTGGAATTTTGGGGGTTCCTTGGACGTTCCAAGCTCTAGCAATGGAGAGAGAGAGAGAGAGATATGAGGGAGAGAGAGGTAATGATGATAGTTAGCCTCTCTCTCTCTCTCTCTCTCTCTCTCTCTCTCTCTCTCCCCTAGCTAGCAATCATTTCATGTAAGAGAAACATGGGGTCTACGGTCATTATGAGTTGTAAGAGCATGCATAGGGCTATGGGCTAGGGGCTATAGTTAGGGTGACATCATCCTCATGATGATGGTTGCTAGGGAAATGTGAAATCTGGATATATGGGTCCCATAATCACACGATCAATGGTCGAAATAATGCGCGAGCCATAACTTACAATCCGAGCGTCAAATCGGCGCAGAGACGCGACGTTGAAATCGCGGCGACGACGCGGTCGCAATGACATAGGTCTCGGGTCAAGCCGACTCAGGTTTACAGGATGTGACTCAGGGTCACGTGCAAATGCAATCTATGGGTGGCGGGTCGCTGAAATTCCACCGGGAGGACCGCGGGATCTTATGGAATGCAATGTTCACAAGGACATGGGCCTGACAGCTCTCCCCTCCTAATAAAAATTTTGTCCTCGAAATTTACTATAATGAAGGACAAAATAAAGGAAGAAGAGAAAGCATCATCACATATATACATAACAATCAATGCAATACAAAGCATAATACAAGCACAATCAATCTACAAACATATGGGGATAACGCTCTCTAATTTCAGCCTCATGCTCCCAAGATGCCTTCTCAACAGAATGATAACCCCACTGAACCTTCACCAAAGGAATGACCTTGGTCCGGAGGACCTGCTCATTCCGATCAAGTATGCGAATCGGCTGCTCAATGTAGGAAGCATCCTCACTAACCTCAAGAGGCTGCCAATCAATCACAAGAACGATGCCTGACCCACACTTCCACAACATCGAAACATGAAAAATGTTGTGGATGCCAGACAACTCAGAAGGTAAGGCAAGCCTATAGGCCACGGCGCCAACGCGCCCTGTGATCTCGAAAGGTCCAATAAACCTCGGGGCAAGCTTACCCTTCGCTCCAAATCAAACCACGCCCTTCATGGGCGAGACCTTGAGATACACTCTGTCCTCAACAACGAACTCCACGGGACGACGCCGACGATCAACAAAACTCTTCTGTCGGCTCTGAGCTGTGCGCATCCTCTGCCTGATGATATCAATAACCTCTGATGTCTGCTGCACAAGCTCGAGGCCTAGAAGACGATGCTCTCCAACCTCGGCCCAACAACTAGGGAATCTACATGGCCTGACATACAAAGCCTCAAAGGGAGCCATACCAATAGTCGTCTGATAGTTGTTATTATACGCGAACTCAGTTAGGTGCAAATGCTCATCCCAGCTACCCGAGAAGTTGATCACGCAAGCCCAAAGCATATCCTCAAGAATCTGATTGACCCTCTCGGTCTGCCTATCGATCTATGGATGATACGCAGTGCTGAACTGCAAGGTAGACTCCATAGCCTTTTGGAAGCTCCTCCAAAACTGAGACATGAACCTCGAGTTTTGGTAAAAAATGATCGAAAATGGAACACCGTGCAGTCTCACAATCTCATCAATAAACAATCTGGCAAGCCAGTTCAAATGCCAAGTCGTACGAATCGCAGGAAAATGTGCCGACTTTGTCAGACGATCCACGACAACCCAGATAGCGCCATGACCGCTCTGAGTCCTCGGCAAACCTATAATAAAATCGGTGGATACATGCTCCCGCTTCCACATCGAGACGTTTAACGGCTGCAATGGACCTTGGGGTCTCTGATGATCGGCCTTAACAGCTGACAAGTGTCACACTCAGCCACAAAACTAGCTATCTGGCGCTTCATCCCTACCCAAAAATACTGACGCCTCATATCACGATACATCTATGTCAAGCCAGGGTGGATAGAAAACCGCGATCGATGTGCCTAGTCCACCATCAGAACCAATCTACTAATCTGACTGACTCCAGATGCTTCCTCTGCGTGATAACTCTACAATGACTCATTTGCCTGCTGAGCCTTGATCACCCTTGCGACAACAGAGGGTTGAATCGACAGGCTCGATAGTTGCATAATAGAAGCCTGCAAGCAGATCTCAAAGTCGAACGCTAACACATCCTCAAGCATCTTCCACTCTTGAATCATAATGTGCACCACCAGGCCTCGTGGCTAATGGCTAAGGGCATCCGCCACCACGTTCGCCTTTCCCCGGGTGGTACTGAAGATCAAAATCATAGTCCTTCAGGAGCTCCATCCAACGTCTCTACCTCATGTTCAACTCAGATGAGAGAATAGATACTTCAAGCTCTTGTGGTCGGAGAAAAGCTCGAATCGGACCCCATAAAGATAGTGCCTTCACACCTTTAGTACGAAGATGACTACTGCCAGCTCCAAATCATGCGTGGGGTAGTTCAGCTCATGGACCTTGAGCTGGCGAGATGCATAAGCTACTGGCTTCCTGTGCTGCATCAGGACAACACCCAAACCAACTCGCAAAGCATCGGAAAATACAACAAATCCTTCACTCCTAAAGGGAAGAGTGAGGACGTGAGGCGGTCTTTCAGCTCCATAAATGCTAGCTCACAGCCATCACTTAACACAAACTCTGCGCCATTCCGGGTCAACCTGGTTAGCGGTGCTGCAATACAGGAGAATCCTTCGATAAATTGTTGATAATATCCCACCAAACGAAGAAAACTGCGGATCTCGAATACGTTCATGGGTTGGCCTCACTGATGCACTGCATTAATCTTTGAGGGGTCCACAACGACACTCTCCCTCATCACCATGTGACCAAGGAACTTCACCTCCTCCTGCCAAAACTCAGACTTCTTCAGCTTCACATACAACTGGTGGGAACGGAGGATGTGCAATGCAATCTCTAGATGCTGCTCATGGTCCTAACGAGTCCTTGAATATATCAGAAAGTCGTCGATGAAGACCACAACAAACTGATCGAGATAAGGATGGAAGACCTCATTTATCAACAGTATGAAGACCGCGGGTGCATTGGTTACTCTGAAAGACATGACCTGAAACTCAAAGTGACCATAGTGCATCCTGAAAGCCGGCTTCGGTATGTCCTCCTCTCGGACTCGAATCTGATGATAACTGAAATGCAGGTCAATCTTCGAAAAGAACTATGCACCCTGCAGCTAATCAAACAAATCATTAATCCTCCGGAGCGGATACTTGTCCTTAATCGAGACTCGGTTGAGCTCGCGGTAATCCACGTAGAGCCTCAACGAGTCATCCTTCTTCTTGAAGAATAGTACCGGTCCTCCCCACGGTGAACTTCTCGGACGAATGAAACCCAACTCATGCAACTCATCAAACTGTTGTTGCAAATCTTACAATTTCATCGGTGCCATATGATATGGGGCCTTCGAGATAGGCACGGTACCTGTAACACCCTGAAAATCGGGGATCAAGTAGCAACTCAACACCCGAGTTTAAAAACATCACTTATGCAACATAAATGCTTATAATTGAATGTTTTCGGTGTTAGTGCAATAATCATGAGTGGGATTATACCAAAACAGTCATTCATACTCCAGCTAAAGTTATACAACACAAGCGGAAGACTGAAAGAGGTATACAGATGTATATAAAACCAAAAATGTCATAATCAGTCTCCAGAGTATAAACACCTTACTAAGTCACCATATACATGTATTTGTTTCAAAAATCAAAATGCCAAAAATGGTACAACTTTACTGGTACACCCTGTACCCCTGTCATCTGAATGGCCTACGCGTTGCCTCCAGAGAACTGCATGTAGGAGAACTCATCCTGATTATCGTAGTAATCACGCTCAGCCTCCTGTGCCTCGTCAATACCTGCATCTAAGACAGAGTCTGGTGGGTGTCCAGAACACCGTCCCGTAATGTGGGAGTGAGTAGCTAACTCAGTGGAACAATAAAGCATAGGTTAACATGTTATCAAAACAGTCAAGCAGTAATGATAAAACAATACAATCAAAAATCCTAAGTACTCTTGTTAATGCAAGTATGAAATGCAGTCGTGATGCATGCCCTCACCGACATACTCCCTCATGCGAACCATCTTACGTTCGCGGCATATGTTCATCCCTCAGTGCTCCACATCTTCCAGGCACATGCAGTGCGATGATGAGCATCATTACCAAGTTATTATTAGTCCTTTTCAAACAGTAGATTGGGAAACAAAGGTACCTCCCTTATATCATTCCCAAACATGATCCATTATAGGGTCGTCAATCCTAGATAATCTCATACGATGGTTTGTTTTTAGGTCGTTGTAAGGGCTGCCAGGGCTGTTACACGGAATCGTTACACCACTCCCTCCATCACCTTATCAATATAGGCCTAGTTTTGTACTTTTATTTCTACGGAACGGTCGTCGCCTCCACGTAAACTCAGAGTACGCTCGAGGTCACTACAAAGGGATGTCAGGGCTGTTACACGGAATCGTTGCACCACTCCCCCATCACCTTATCGTATAGGCCGACAGCTCGAATATAGTATCCCATACCACCATAATCGGCTCACGAGTCTGGTTGCTCAATGGTCACTACGGGGAGGCTGTGGCCCCAGCGTAGGCCGACAGCTCGACCACGGTGTCCCATACCACCATGCCCGGCTCATGAGTCTTAGCAGATCGAGGTACCACGGTTAACGGGATTTCACTGGTAAGCTTGGTACCTTAGGTTCAAATAGAGTGGTCCAAACATGGTGAACATACATTAGACAGATCGGGTTTCTTGACGAGCCTAACTAACACGAGCGCACAACCAACTGAATGACATGAAGTGCATAAGCACTTCGCATGACCTAACCACTGTTGCCAACTGAAGTACGACTCGGGTTCGTCAAAACACATCCTACGTGGCGAATAAATCTCAACCACGTACTCAAGTCTGTTACCGATTGTTTGGACTATAATCATAGCCCCAATCACAATTAGTCCTTAACGAGAAGCATGTGGAGTAAAGCATAATAAACATAGTAATTCAAGCATGTTAATAAGCATATCATAAAGCATGTTATAAAGCACAATATAATAGGAAATACAAACACATATATTTCTTAAGTAAGGGATTAAATTAAACAACCATCATGAAGGAAATCATATACATCTCTAAGGTAGCTGAGAATCCTATCTCAACACCTACCTAAAGCACAATCCCCTAAGTACTTACTCTTACAAGCATTTTCACAAACACTTAGAATACACTCTTTCAACATCCATAGCGTATATTAGCAAGAACATGTATTAGGGCGAATCCTTTCGCCGAGTAAGTATCATACACATATATAACATATACATATAGTCATTTATCATGGCAAACACACTTTCAAAATTTATACGTACACGGTACTTTCTACAAATACAAGGAATACAATATATTCAACATAGTTAACATATAACCGAAAAATGAAACGGACAGCACTTTGTACATGTGCAATAACATACAGATCATGAATCTATTATTATCTGACATTGAAAGCATTGAAAACTATAACCTATACACCTAATGTCCGTACCTTACGTCGTAGAAACGAGTAATGGACTCAGTTAAACACCAAGTCTTAATCACTGGCAGAACGACAACCTAAGACATGAAATAGGTTAGCTATTTCATCACTTGCAACAATCATAACCCTAGAACAGATTAGGGTTAGGGTTTCTTACCTAGAAACGAAGCTAGAATCGCCGGGAAAGTGATTAGATCGGGGTGATTAAGCTTGTAGAGTGGCAGGATAAAGTAGCAGGGAGATTCTCCCACTTCTCTCACACTTTCTCTCTCTTTTCTCTCTTCTCTCTCCTAGGGTTTCTTCAAATTCGTATGGGCTGAATGAGAGAGGGTTTAAGGTCCTTCTATAGGTTGAAACATAACCAAAATAGACCCAAGGTCAAGGAATACCTAGGTTATATCCAAAGTGGGTCCATTTCGATCCAACAGAGCACTTCTGGAGGCCCCTTTTCTGTGTGCAGTCGAACTTAAGCTTACTAACATTGGATCTAAGTATAGTTAAGTTTTCGTTCGAGTCAGGTTCTCAGATCGCACATGGCAGACCAGTTTCAGTTCAACGGTCACTGAAACTCGATCGGGGATTTTAAGTACACTGCCATGTGTATGAAATTTCTCCTGATCCGAGGGTGTATTCTGGCCTGATTCTGATGGTCAGAATCCTTATAACTGATCCGCAAGTGACACATGCCAGATTACTTAAATTTATATTTTATTTTTACTTAATTTCACATTTCTCACACTCTTCACTTCGGGCTCAAGCGAATAGCGCTGAGACATTATCTGAATTTGATCTCCTAGATGGTTATCAATCCCAGTAAGGCGGTCCTAACTCTATAACCTCGTATTATTCAAATTTCCGATATGCGGTCTAGATCTAATACGGAGTTTCCATGTGCTCCTGAGAACAGACGGGTAATGAGATTGATCCTAGATTTTAGAGTAATGTAGCGTCAACGATTCCACAAGTTTTGGGTCTTGCAGATCGTATTTAATGTGATTAGTGCAGATTTCATGGCTAATCTAGTTTAGCATTTAGTTAACTTTGTCTAATTTCTGAAGGATTTGATCCTAAGTGATTTCTTCCTGAGGTGGTACTCAGGGCATTGTACGGAATTTTCTGAGTCGTTACAATCTACCCCCCTGAATGAAAAATTTCATCCTCGAAATTAGTACCTTTTCGTACTCCTCGAGAAGCTGAGGGTAGTTCTTTCAGACCTCGGCTTCAGTCTCTCAGGTAGCTTCCTCCTCTTTATGATGCGTCCACAGTACTTTTATGAGCGTAATCACCTTATTGCGCAACACTTGCTCCTTTCTGTCAAGAATACGCGTCAGGCGCAACACTTAGGTAGCATCCTCGCTCAACTGCACCTGCTCCCAATGGATGATATGTGAAGGATCAGAGACGTATTTCTTCAGCATAGATATATGAAATACGTTGTGGACGCTCGCAAGTGCTGTGGGCAAAGCGAGACGGTATGGCACCGCTCCCACTCGATCAAGTATCTGAAATGGGCCAATGAATCGCGACGTAAGCTTTCCCTTCTTCCCAAACCGAAGAACTCCCTTCATAGGGAAAACTCTAAGGAATACATGATCTCCAACCTCAAACTTCAGCGGTCGCCGCCTCGTATCGGCATAACTCTTTTGTCTACTCTAGGCCGTAAGAAGTCGACGCCTGATAATGTCGATCTTCTCTGAGGTCGCCTGTACTAACTCTGGGTCAATCAAACTACGTTCGCCAACCTCCGCCCAGCAATACGGCGCTCTACAAGGGTGCCCATATAAGGCCTCATAAGGAGTCATGCCAATACTCGCTTGAAAGCTGTTGTTGTAGGCGAACTTTGCGTATGGGAGACAGTCATCCTAACTGTCCTTGAAATCCAAGACACAGGCCCGTAACATGTCTTCTAAAATCTTATTCACCCGCTCTGTCTGCCCGTCGGTCTGAGGGTGAAACGTAGTACTGAACTTCAGCTTCACACCCATCGCTTCCTGGATACGAGTCCAGAAGATAGAAGTGAATCGCGTGTGGCGGTCCGACACGATCTCTAAAGGAACTCCATGCAGACGGACTATCTCTCTGATGTACAACCTGGCCAAGTCGTTTGCAGAGTTCGTGACTCTGATAGGGAGAAAATGAGCCGATTTGGTCAACCGGTCCATAATCACTTAGATGGAATCATGTCCCTTCCTCGTCTTCAGCAGCCCCGATATGAAATCCATAGAGATGAAGTCCCACTTCCATTCAGCTATTGACATGGGCTGAAGCAGTCCAGGAGGTTGGCGATGTTCGGCCTTGACCTTCTGACACGTGAGATAACGTGAAACATACTCTGTTATATGCACCTTCATGTTGTCCCACCAATACGATCGCCTCATGTCCTGGTACATCTTCGTGATACCAGGATGCATCGCAAGCTTTGATTTGTGGGCAGTCTCATAAGCTCCTGTCTCAAGTCCTGAATATTTGGGATGCATAGGCGGCCATGGTATCGTAGGTCCCCATCTATGCCAACTCCCCACTCGGAGTCCTCGGCATCTCTGGCTTGCTCTCGAAGCTCAGACAACCGCTCATCGCCCTTCTGGGATTCGATAATCCTATCATCAATATGTGGCCGCACCCGAACATGCGCGACACTCTCAAATGGCTCTTCCATTGTAAGTTTCTGTTCGAAGTCCCGCACGAACTCCAACATATCCCACTCTGCTATCATCAGCGGAGCTGCAAATGTTATATCCTTCTTACGGCTCAACGCATCTGCCACAAGGTTGGCCTTGCCAGGATGGTAGGAAACCTCGAACTTGAAGTACTTCAAGGTCTCTATCCATCGGCGCTGCCTCATATTCAAGTCCTGCTAAGTGAATATATACTTAAGGCTCTTGTGGTCATAGAAAAGCTCGAACTCCTCTCCGTAGAGGTAATGTCTCTAGAGCTTCAATGCAAAGATGACATCTGCTAACTCAAAGTCGTGTGTAGGGTAATTCTCCTCGTGCTTCCTTAATTGTCTCGAGGCATATGCAATCACCCTGTCCTTCTGCATAAGGACGCAACCCAAACCAACGTGAGACGCGTCAGTGTATATCGTGTACTTAACCCCTTGCTCTGGCAATACTAGCACAGGGGCGGACGTCAATCTGTCCTTCAGCTCCTGAAAAGTTATTTCCGCCTTCTCATTCCAGGCGAACTTCAGATCCTTACGAGTCAACTGTGACAACGGCCTGGCAATCTTCGAGAAGTCCCGAATGAAACGTCGATAGTACCCTTCCAGGCCAAAAAAAATCCTCACCTCGGTAACCGAGGCAGGCTGCTTCCAATCTTGAACCGCGGCTACCTTAGCAAGGTCCATAACTATCCCATCCCTGGACACCACATGTCCCAGGAACTTGACTTCCTCCTACTAGAAGTCGCACTTATTGTACTGTGCGAACAACTGGTTCTTCCTCAGAGTATCTAGCACCGCTCTCAGGTGCTCCTCGTGCTCTTCCCGACTCCTAGAGTATATCAAGATGTCATCAACGAATACGATGACGAATCGGTATAAGAATGGCCAAAATACCCTGTTCATCAAGTCCATGAACACGGCCGGTGCATTTGTAAGACCGAACGACATCACCAGGAACTCGTAATGCCCAAAACAGGTCCTGAAAGCTGTTTTCTGCACGTCTTCATCTCTGACGCGCAACTGGTGGTACCCTGACTGCAAGTCGATCTTTGAGAAATACTTTGGCCCCTTCAACTGATCAAACAGATCATCTATCCTGGGCAAAGGATACTTGTTCTTCACGGTGACTTGATTCAACCTATGGTAATCAATACACAACCGTAGTGACCCATCTTTCTTCTTCACAAACAGTACAGGTGCTCCCAAGGGGGACACACTAGGTCGTATAAAGCCCTTCTCTACCAGCCCGTCAATCTGTTTCCGCAGTTCCTCCATCTCACACGGAGGCATACGATAAGTCGGCAGAGAGATGGGTGTCGCACCAGGCGTAAGATCAATGGTGAAGTCGATCTCGGGCTGAGGTGGCAAACCAGGGATCGTCTCAAAGACATCTGTAAAATTCTGGACTGCAGGCATCTCTACAAGTACCAGACCATCAATATCCTTTAGTGAAGAAGCGTAACATCTCAACCAAGTACCATGACTGACCTGAACAGGAAAAGTAAAGGCCGTGCCATCAAGTCCATAGGCTGTCACCACCCTAGTCTCGTAGTCGATCTCTGCTCGCATCTCAGTGAGGCAGTCAATCCCGAAGATAACGTCGTAATGGAATAGGGGGACGACAATCAAGTCAAATAGTATCATTCTGCCACCCAAGTCTATCGGGCAGCCCTCATACGTACGAGTAACTTCAGAGGAAGTCCCTATGGCAGTGATGACCCTCACTCCCTTCGTAGGAGTAGTGTCCAAACCCAGTCGCTTGACTGTCGTGCATGAAATCATAGAGGTAGTGGATCCAGTGCCCACCAATAAGAAGACAGGAGTACCTTGGACGTGTGCAGTGACCTCGAAGGCCATAGGTGATGAAGGTGCAGTCTCTGGCTCCCCTGCTGTAAGTGCATGAACATGGGCTTGCTGAGATCGGTTGGGCTGAGGTACCATGGGCCGTCGAGGTGGCCTGAAGCGTGGTGCAGGAGGTCAGAAGGAAGGATGAGCAGGGACAGTCCGTAGAGGTGGAGCCGATATAGCCTATGGGCGAGGGCGATCAATCATCTACGGTGGAGAAAACCCGTTATCCCTCATCCAAGCAAAGCAGCTCTCTGCCGGGTGACCCGGTCTCCCACAGTATGTACAGGTCACACCTGAACGCCTCATCAAAACTACTAGCGTCGTGGCCCTGGGGGGAGAGTCGATACGAGGCCTCTTGTCGAGGAAAGGCCTGCTCTGCATATCCGGTCGTGGCCTCGTAACCATAGCACCACGAGAACGTGTCAGTCGATCAGCATCCTGCTCTGCCCTCATAAACATATGTACCAGCTCGGCATAGGAGGGTATACTGACGCAGCACATCTTCGACCGTATGTCCGGTCGCAAGCCCTCTGAAAAACGTCGTATCCGCATCTGCTTGTCAACAAGAATAGCCAGAACATATCTGCCCAACTCAGTGAATCGATGCTCGTACTCCGTAACTGTCATGCCTCCCTGCCTGAGGTGCAAAAACTCGTTCTCCTTCTCGTGTCGGTAGGTCTGAGGGTAGTATTTCTCATGGAAATGGAACTTGAAAGCCACCCAAGTCCATACGTATCCGACTGCCACAGTCGGTAGGACACTGTCCCACCATAAGCTAGCCTCCTTCTCAAACATGAAGGTGGCCAGTTGAACCTGCTCCTGCTCCGTACAATGGAGCATCCGTAGCATATTGGAGATGCGGTTTAACCAATACTCAGCCTCCTCGGGTCTGTGAGAACCCGTGAAAGTAGGAGGCCTCAAGCGCTGGAATTGCTCGAGAAGACCGCGAGTAACCATGTCTCCCGTAGGGTACACAACAGGTGTGGGTGAAGGCATATCCTCAGCCTGAGCAGGAGGCTCTGTAGTCTCAACAGGACGTGTAGATGGTGAAGGTGGAGTCTCACCCCCACCCTGAGATAAGGCCCCTGCAATAGTGGCCATAAGCTGCTGGTACTGCTGCTGTTGTTGCATCTGCTGCTGATGCATCATCATCATCAACTGCTCAAACCTATCAGTAGGTGGAGCAGCCTGTGGCTCACACTATGTCGAAGAGGATGCCTAGTTCTGCTCACGAACCGGTGGTGTAAAAGGTGGCAGTCCACCTGTAGGACCAGCAGAAGGTTGATCTGAGCCTGAACCCAGGTTCGTAGGACCACCTCTACGGGAAGGAGTCTGGTCCATCGAATTAGTGAGCAAGAGGGGTGTCGTGCTCCTCGTATACTTCCGTGGCATGCCCTATACAGCATAGGGTGCAACGCATGTAAGATGAAGCATAACAATACAATACACAACCGCTTAAGCATTCCACACACTTCATAGCAAAAGAGGCTGCATGCCTTTCATTTAACAAAATTGTCACAATACATGGATAACAAGATTACATGAATCATGACAGAAGATGCATGTGAGCTAATTACAACCAAGCTTCAAATACTAAAAACATACTACTAACTACTACATCCATCAACATAAAAACATAAACCACCTAAACCGGTAAGCAAAACAAACTACAAACAACAGCATGGATGACTAGGCATCCGAGTGAGGCGATGGAGGAGGGGCATCCTTGTCCTGTACACAGTACAGGATAGTCCTTAATGTGCGGGACACCTTCTTAAAATTTCATTTCATGAAGGTTTCGGTCACCTCAAGCTTAGCTCGGGTCTCACCAAGCTCGGCCCAAACCTGCCCAATCTCTTGCCGCAGGGCAGCTTGGCCCTCCTCAATTCAAACCATACGAGCATCCCTCGCAGCCTGAACCACATCCTGCTCTAGTGGCGTAGAAGGGGAGCTCTCCTCGGTATCCTGAGCCTCTGGTTCCTCTTCTTCTTCTTCTATTTCAGCTTCACTCCCTTCATCACTCTCTTCTTCTTCGCTCTCCGCCTCATCCTCACTGTCCTCATGTCGAGCTCATCGTCGTCGTGCCCCGAGTTCCATCTGATGGAGAGTACTCTCATCGATTTGATGAATCGGTGCCGGCCTTTCCATCCCCAGACCGTAGCCAAACTCCCGTGCAATCTTGCATATGAGTCGGCCGAAGGGAAGTGAATCAGAGCTTCGGGTGGAGCGTGCAGTACTCACTATCTATCGTAACACGAATGTTGGCACGCACAAGTTCGCCCTCTGCCCCACTTGGTACAGAAAGTCTACTATGAGTCGCGTACACTCGCTGCGATTACTGTGTCTGGGGTAGAGGTTGTATGTGAAGATGTGATGTAGTAGGCGGAAGTTGTCTGCCATATGGGATGCTAGCAGACTCTTATTTGGCTGCCACTCAACCAGTCGGCCACCACAAAATAAACGTGTGCGACGATCCCTTTCACGTACACTCCCCAAATTCAGCTCGCTAGCATGCACCTCGCCAAGGGGCACATTCAAAAGCCGAGATATCAACCTGACATCAACTGTGGCAAACAAATCCACTCCACATGAGATCCGGAACTGCAAAGGTTCCAGTGTACGCTCGTGAATGTTGGCGTAGAAGGCTCGGACAGTACCAGCATTGGCGCAACCTCTGGCCTCAAATAACGGACTTCAATGGGCCGCCTCCAATTGTTCGAACAAGTAGTATTCACCGAAGAGTCGCCCATCCACCTGGGCTTCGAAGAGAACCCTACAGTCCTCATAAATTCCATGAGGTAGTGCCGCCAACTGAGCTCTCATAGCAGGATCTTGGAGATCGAGATCCCGCTTCATCCGCAACTCCCGATCAATGCTCGTGCTAGCGGCGGCGCCTCTTGGATGCCTTGAACGTGTAGGGCGACTAGGCCCAGCCTCATCCGCAGCACTCTTTCTCTTTTCCATAAGAGAAAGGATGGTGGAGATGGAGAAAATGGCTGAAATAATGGCAAGGAAAACCATGGAAAGTGAAGGAAAAGTGATAGAGAGAGAAAGAAAGGGCTGGAGGTTTGGTTTCCTATGGATTGGAGCCTCAACAGTGGTTGTAAAGGCCCAATAGACAGGGTTTAAAGAAAGGAAATGAAGAGATGGACTCGGTTGAGTGCTTACACGAGTTTGAGCTTCAAAATGAGGGGGTGTAGGAGCTCAATCGAGAGAAAACGGAAAGGGTAGAGGGTGGTTGTTACTGCAAACGATGGATATGGATGGGTTGTGGTTGAAAATGGTAGCTTGGACGATTGGAAGGGAGATTTGAGAGAGAGGGCAGCAAGTTTAGAGAGGAAAGAGAGCTTGGAGGGGAGCTTCGTGAAGGAGGTAGGGGTTTGGGAGAGAGTTAATGGACGGGACATATACCAGGGGGGTTCTTAAACCCCCAAACTCGATCGGCTCGACCGGCCGGCCTGGCCGGGCCCAAAAACCGGCGAGGCCTCGCCGACCTGGCGAGGGCCTCGCCACTCTCTGGAAAAGTGGGTGAGGGCTCGCCACATGGGCAAGATCCTCATGCCCCCTAGGCCCCAAAAACATATGGGTCCCACCCTGGGTCCCTCTGGATAAGCGTGGGTAGGCCCACGACCCCGTTTCGCTCCGTTTCGGGTAGTTTTTGATCTAAACTTGCCTTTACCGATGTTTAATGGATGGGATTGGGTGGATTGTGATCTAGACCCGTTGTTTGACGGTCTAGAAGTAGTTTAAGGTCGACCCGTGCGACCATGGTTGAGTACCGACTCGATTACAACGATCGTTTTCAGTGAACTTTGCCGTTGGACGAACCTGGGATGCTTAAGACTGTTTCTACATTGTTTTCGTACCCTCCTATGTAAAAAAGGAATCAGCGTATGTCGTGAGACCATAACTCAAGTCGGTTTAATACAAATCATGCTTTAATACCAACTTGTAACGCCCTGAAAATCGGGGGTCGAGTAGTAACTCAATACCCAAGTTCCAAAACATCACTTATGCAACATAAATGCTTATAATTGAATGTTGTCAGTGTTAGTGCAATAATCATAAGTGAGATTATATCAAAACAATCATTCAAGTTATACAACACAAGCGGAAGACTGAAAGAGGTATACAGATGTATATAAAACCAAAAATGTCACAATCGGTCTCTAGAGTATGAACACCTTACTGAGTCACCATATACATGTATTTGTTTCAAAAATAAAAATGCCAAAAATGGTACAACTACACTGGTACACACTGTAGCCCCATCATTTGAATGGCCTAAGCGTAGCCTCCAAAGAATTGCATGTAGGAGAACTCATCCTGATCATCGTAGTAATCAGGCTCAGCCTCCTGTACCTCATCAATACCTGCATCTAAGACAGAGTCTAGTGGGTGTCCAGCACACCGTCCCGTAACATGGGAGTGAGTAGCTAACTCAGTGGAACAATAAAGCATAGGTTAACATGTTATCAAAACAGTCAAGCAGTAATGATAAAACAGTACAATCAACAATCCTAAGTACTCTTGTTAATGCAAGCATGAAATGCAGTCGTGATGCAAGCCCTCACCGACATACTCCCTCATGCGATACCATCTTACGTTCGCAGCATGCGTTCATCCCTCGGTGCTTCACATCTTCCAGGCACATGCGGTGCGATGATGAGCATGATTACCAAGTTATTATTAGTCCTTTTCAAATAGCAAATTGGGAAACTAAAGTACCTCCCTTATATCATTCCCAAACATGATCCATTCTAGGGTCGTCAATCCTAGATAATCTCATACGATGGTTTGTTTCTAGGTCGCTGCAAGGGCTGTCAGGGCTGTTACACGGAATCGTTACACCACTCCCTCATCACCTTATCAATACAGGCCTAGTTTTGTACTCTTATTGCTACGGAAGGGTCGTCGCCTCCACGTAGACTTAGAGTACGCTCGAGGTCACTACAAAGGGTTGTCAGGGCTATTACACGGAATCGTTACACCACTCCCCCATCACCTTATTAGTGTAGGCCGACAGCTCGAATATAGTGTCCCATACCACCATAATTGACTCATGAGTCTGGTTGCTCAATGGTCACTACGGGGAGGCTCGTGGCCCGAGCGTAGGCCGATAACTCGACCACGGTGTCCCATACCACCATGCCCGGCTCATGAGTCTTAGCAGATCGAGGTACTACGGTTAACGGGATTTCATTGGTAAGCTGGGTACCTTAGGTTCAAATAGAGGTGTCCAAACATGGTGAACATATATTAGACAGATCGGGTTTCTTGACAAGCCTGACTAACACATGTGCACAACCAACTAAATGACATGAAGTGCATAAGCACTCGCGTGGCCTAACCACTGTCGCCAACTGAAGTACGACTCGGGTTCGTCAAAACACATCCTACGTGGCGAATAAATCTCAACCACATACTCAAGTCTGTTACCGATTGTCTGGACTATAATCATAGCCCCAATCACAATCAATCCTTAACCAGAAGCATGTGGAGTAAAGTATAATAAACATAGTAATTCAAGCATGTTAATAAGCATGTCATAAAGCATGTTATAAAGCACAATATAACAGGAAATACAATCACATATATTTCTTAAGTAAGCGATTAAATTAAACAACCATCATGAAGGAAATCATATACATCTCTAAGGTAGTTGAGAATCCTATCTCAACACCTACCTAAATCACAATCCCCTAAGTACTTACTCTTACAAGCATTTTCACAAACACTTAGAATACACTCTTTCAACATCCATAGCGTATATTAGCAAGAACATGTATTAGGATGAATCCTTTCACCGAGTAAGTATCATACACATATATAGCATATACATATAGTCATTTATCATGGCAAACACACTTTCAAAATTTATACCTATACGGTACTTTCTACAAATACGAGGAATATAGTATATTCAACATAGTTAACATATAACTGAAAAATGAAA
This sequence comes from Magnolia officinalis, assembly GCA_021015155.1. NCBI lineage: Eukaryota > Viridiplantae > Streptophyta > Magnoliopsida > Magnoliales > Magnoliaceae > Magnolia > Magnolia officinalis. The sequence continues at coordinate 70,496,589 of JAJHSJ010000004.1, forward strand.
CGGACAGTACTTTGTACATGTACAATAACATACAGATCATGAATTTATCATTATCTGACATTGAAAGCGTTGAAAACCATAACCTATACACCTAATGTCCGCACCTTACGCCGTAGAAACGAGTAATGGACTCAGTTAAACACCAAGTCTTAATCACTGGCAGAATAGCAACCTAAGACATGAAATAGGTTAGCTATTTCATCACTTACAACAATCATAACCCTAGAACAGATTAGGGTTAGGGTTTCTTACCTAGAAACGAAATTAGAATCGCCGGGAAAGTGATTAGATCGGGGTGATTAAGCTTGTAGAGTGGCAGGATAAAGTAGCAGGGAGATTCTCCCACTTCTCTCACACTTTCTCTCTCTTTTCTCTCTTCACTCTCCTAGGGTTTCTTCAAATTCGTATGGGTTGAATGAGAGAGGGTTTAAAGTCCTTTTATAGGCTAAAGCATAACCAAAATAGACCCGGGGTCAAGGTATACCTAGGTTATATCCAAAGTGGGTCCATTTCGATCCAAGGGAGCACTTCTGGAGGCCCCTTTTCTGTGTGTGGTAGGACTTAAGCTTACTAACATTGGATCTAAGTATAATTAAGTTTTCGTTCCAGTCGGGTTCTCAGATCGCACGTGGCGGACCAGTTTTAGTTTAACGATCACTGAAACTCGATCGGGGATTTTAAGTACACTGTCATGTGTATGAAATTTCTCCTGATCCGAGGGTGTATTCTGGCCTGATTCTGACGGTCGGAATCCTTATAACTGATCCGCAAGCGACACGTGTCAGATTACTTAAATTTATATTTTATTTTTACTTAATTTCACATTTCTCACACTCTTCACTCCGGGCTCAAGCGAATAGCGCTGGAACATTATCTGGATTTGATCTCCTAGATGGTTATCAAGCCCAGCAAGGCGGTCCTAACTCTATAACCTCGTATTATTCAAATTTCTGATGTGCGGTCCAGATCTAATACGGAGTTTTCATGTGCTCCCGAGAACAGACGGGTAATGAGATTGATCCTAGATTTTAAGGTAATGTAGCGTCAACGATTCCACAAGTTTTCGGTCTTGCAGATCGTATTTAAAGTGATTAGTGCAGATTTTATGGCTAATCTAGTTTAGCATTTAGTTAACTTTGTCTAATTTCTGAAGGATTTGATCTTAAGTGATTTCTACCTGAGGTGGTACTCGGGGCATTGTATGGAATTTTCTAAGACGTTACAGTACCAGGCACAAGATCAATCTAGAACTCAATATGCCAGCGCAGCGGCAATCCCGAAATCTCTTGGAATACATCGAGAAAATCATAAACTACTGGCAACTGATCAACGCCCACATTTACGGGCTCCTCTACTACATAATACATCAAACAAGACAACATCTCTCCTCTGGGCTCGGCTACAAACTGGAACTAAGGCGGGCCGGGTATACAAAACGTGACTATCCTCGCGGAATAGTATAAGACGATGTGATACTCGGCAAGCCAATCCATACCCAGGATGACGTCGAACTCTGACATCGGCAGCTGTAACGCCCTGAAAATCGGGGGTCGAGTATAACTCAACTCCCGAGTTCCAACGCATCACTTATGCAACATAAATAATGATGATTAAATGTTGTCTATGTTAGAGCAATAAACATAAGTGAGATTATACCAAAACAGTAATTCATACTCCAGATCAATTGTATAAAGGCAAGGGGAAGACTGAAACTATATATACATGTATGTAAAAGATACAAAATCATTTCTTTTTCCAGAGTATGAACCCATCTGAGTCACCATATACATATATCTATTTAATGTTTCAAAAAGTCAAAAATACATCTAAGGATGTAACTCCAGCAAATCCCGTCGATTCGGCAGTCTAGTCGAAGCCGCCAGCATATTGCATATATGAGAACTCGTCCTGGTCCTCATCGTAGCCAGGCTCCGCCTCTTGAGTCGTCAGCTCATCTAAACCTGAGATAGAGTCTGGTTGGTGTGCGCAACACCGTCCCGTAACGTGGGAGTGAGTAGCTAACTCAGTGGAACAATAAGGCATAAGTTATATTTAGTCAAGCAGTAATGATAAAGCAGTAAAATTAAACATTCCTAACTACTCTTATTAATGCAAGTATGAATGTAGTTATGATGGATGCCCTCACCACACCCTCCCTCGTGCGACACCATCTTACGTTCGCGGCATGCTTTCATCCCTCAGTGCTCCACATCTTCCAGGCACATGCAATGCATGATGAGCATGATTACCGAGTTGTTATTAGTCCATTTCAAACAGCAGGATTGGAAAACTAAGGTACCTCCCTTGTATCATTCCCAAACATGATCCAGTCTAGGGTTGTCAGTCCTAGTTAATCTCAGACGATGGTGTGGTTTCTAGGGAACTGTAAAGGCTGTCAGGGCTGTTACGCACAAAGGTTACACCACTCCCCCATAACCTCTTTAACGATTCATCACTATACAGAAATAGGCCTAGTTTATGTAAGTGTTATGATCTCATGCTCCTTTGGTTGTCAAATTTTGTGTGCCAAAACATCTATCGATGTTCTGTACTTGTATGATCATTTATTGGAATTCAAGACACCTCAAAAAGCTACATGTTGAAGCCTCAAAAAGCTACATGATGAAGCCTACATGTTGAAGCCTCAAAAAGCTACATGATGAAGCCTACATGTTGAAGCCTCAAGAAGCTACAATGTTGAAGTTCAAATCTAAAGAAACAACGCATGAAGTAGTTCTATGTTGATGAAGATCTCAAGCATGATATGGTTCAAGATCTCAAGCATGATACGGTTCAAGATCTCAAGCATGATATGGTTCAAGATCTCAAGCATGATATGGTTCAAGATCTCAAGCATGATATGGTTCAAGATCTCAAGCCTGATATAATTCAAATTATCTACATTCGTTGAATGGTTGAAGTTCAATGTCCATACGACATGGTTCAGGTTTGAATGACCTTAGGTTGACCCTTTAAGTAGGTCACTTTGGATACATTAATCAAATATTTATTTTACACAAGGTTGGTCTATTCTACGACCAGTCCTAGCTCTTGTTCGACCAGTCCTAGCATTGGTTCGACTAGTCCAAGAAATTCCACGACCAGTCCTAAGTAGTTAAAGATTTTTTGGAATTTTTGGTACGCCCACGACCAGTCCTGGAGGTCCTTCGACCGGTCGTAAGTGTGGCTTCGACTCGTCCACGACCAGTCGTGGAGCTACGACTTAAAGTCCAGCAACGAAATCACTGGTCCTACGACCAGTCGTAGGGATCTACGACCAGTCGTAGGTGACCCACGACCAGTCGTAGGGTACTCACGACCAGTCGTAGAACGGCTTTTAAAGATCGCGCTTATTTTTTCAAAAATCTGTTAGAGCTACGACCAGTCGTAGGTTTCTAAGACCAGTCGTAGGAGCGATTTCTGCTTCTATAAATTGAACACGAAATTCAGAGTTTTCATATCTTCAACGCTATTCAATTCAAGAAATTTTCAAGTGATCACTCTGAGATAAGTCTGTGTTTATTTTAAGCTAGATTGTGCTTATTTAATATTCCTTTTTGCTAGCTTATTTAATTTGATTTTGTTTCTATATTCCAATCTTATTTGAAAAGAGGAATTATCTTATTCCTTCTTCTTGGAATTAAAATCAAATTTAGCTACGCCCAACGAGTTAAATCTAAAATCAATTAGGACTTAGAACCTTATGAATGTGAGTATTGGAAATTGAACTTTGACATTCAAATCATCTACTCCGATTGGTTCTACCGGGCTGCTACGAAAAAGGAGAAATTCAGGTATTTTACAATTCTGTAAAATTCATTTAGTTTTGGTTTTGTTTGAGGTTGAGCCAGAAAAATCTCATTGTATTGGTTGTCTGAGGAAAACCAGAAAACTCAGAAAAGAGGGGTTTTTGGATTGTGTAAGCCCAAGAGAAAAAGACACAATTGCAAAGGTTTTGGTGAACCTGTGAAAACCTATTTGTTAGTGAACGCTAATATCCCCTGTGTGAGGATATTAGGAGTGGAGTAGCTTTTTGTGTGGCTGTTGGAAAACAGTTGGTGTACACACAAGCGAACCACTATAACTCTTTGACTTGTGGTTTGAATGCTTGCTTAATTTTCATATCTTTTATCATTCGATCTTGTGGAATGTACAAGTGGATGTGAATGTTGTAACTATTTACATTTCAAGCAAGTGTGGGGATTGTTGTAATAATTTAGATCTTACTTCTGCATTTAAATTCAATTCCTTGCTATTTCATTTACTTATATTAATATTGAGTCCTTGATCCAAAAGAGGTTCTAAAAATAAGGTTGTCCTACCATAAGCCCTTGTTGATTATGGTGTAAGGTTGTCCTTAGAACTGAATTTGCATCAATCTCTCGATATCTATTTATCAAGGTGATTTAAATTTAGCTTTGTGAATTGATTCATGTTGTAAGGCTATTGGTTTATTTTATTTCCGCTGATTTTATTTTAATTTGGCATAGTCCTATTCACCCCCCCCCCCCCCCTCTAGGACATATAGCTTGGCCTTTTCAAGTGGTATCAGAGCCTAATAGCTCATTTTGTTGCTTTTTATTTGGATTTATTTCCTGAGCTAACGATCTAAGCTATATAAAAAGATGTCAAATTTTGATAGCCTTTCAGTTACTAGACCTCCTCCCTTGGATGGCTCCAACTATGCCTATTGGAAAGCCAGAATGAGGATCTTCCTCAAATCAATGGATGAAAGTGTGTGGCAAGCCACAGTAACTGAATGGAAACCTCCTATCATAGAAGTAACTGGTGTTGATGGTTCAAAATCTATGAAAGTTACACCGTATTACCAATGGACCACACTTCAGAAAAATGAGAGTAGTGCTAATGCGAAAGCACTAAATGCAATCACTTGCGCACTATCACCGGATGAGTTCAAAAGAATCATATCCTGTGATACTGCAAAGCAAGCCTGGGATATTTTAGAAATGACACACGAAGGTACATCAATTGTCAAGAAATCTAAAGTCCAACTCCTCACAACTAAATTTGAAGAAATTCATATGGAGGAAAATGAAATGTTTATGGACTTTTACACTAGATTGAATGACATTGTAAACTCAATGTGGGGTCTTGGCGATAAGATCCCAGAAAGTAAAGTGTGTGCAAAAATACTACGATCTCTTCCTGAACGGTTCAATTCAAAGGTAACCGCAATCCAGGAACTTCGTGATACGGATAATATGAAGGTAGAGGAATTAGTTGGTTCTTTACAAACCTATGAATTAAGTTTTAAAGCTCCTAAAGGTAAGTCTATTGCTTTGAAGTCATCTAAAAGTATTATTCAAGAAAATTCAGATTCAGAAAAGTCTGAAGATGATATGGCCCTTTTGGCGAAAAAGTTTTATAAGATTTTCAAAAGTAAGAAAAGAGTCGATTTCAAAAGGCAAATGAAAAGAAACGTTCCAAACCTAAGTCTAAAACTTGGAAATCATTGAAAGATAGTCAATGTTACAACTGTCAAGAATATGGGCATTTAGCAAACAAATGTCCTAAAAAGGACAGATTCAAAAGGAAGGGTATGTTGGCTACTTGGGATGAATCGTCTGATTCTGAAGCCTCTTCTGAGTCAGAAAATTCAGAAACCGAGTCGGGCAATGAACTTAAGGCCCTTATGACTCTAGCCAAGTTTACTTTTTCCGATCACGATGATTCAACAAGTGAAGAGAATTTGGATAGTGATCATGAATATGATGAAGATCTTCAAGATGCTTACAATGCCTTATATAAGGAAAGTTGTAAAATTGCTGTCAAACTTAAACTTTAAAAAGAAAAGTTTTATAAACTTAAAGAATGTTTTGAAACTCTTATTTTAGAAAAATCTCAAATTTCAGATAGTTTTGAAAAGTCTAAGTGTGACCTAGAATTCAAAACCTCCCTAATTGAAAATTTGAAATCTGAAAATGAGAAACTTAAAAATGAAGTATCTTCTCTTTTGAGTTTGAAGGACACATGGAGATATGCCCAAGGTGATCCAAAATTAGAAAAATTGTTATCCGGATCAAGAAAATGTGGCGATCGATCCGGGTTGGGTTATGATAAAAACACATCTCCTAAACAGAAGAATACTCCTTCTAATTTTGTGAAAGGAGAGACTTCTAACTCAAAAGGAAAAGGTACTAGTCAAGTTTTTTCTAAAAATACAAAAACTTTTCCTAAACCCAAAAGCAGCTATTTTAAAAATCAGATTCGAAACCCACTAGCTGAAAAAATTATTGATTTACTTAAGGAGCTATTAAAATCTAATTCTGTAGGTTACTTTTACAACTATAAACATAAGAAGACCAATTATTCTCCTAAACCCAAAACAGTACTGAAATGGGTTCCTAAAGCTGTCTGTTTGGTTGCTCACACTGCTTTCAAAGCTACAAGCCATTCGAAATGGTATCTAGACAGTGGATGCTCCAGACATATGACAGGCGACAAAGCACTATTCACCGATCTTAAAGATATGACTGATGGGTCAGTCACATTTGGTGATGGTAGCAACTGCAAGATTATTGGCAAAAGTACGGTCCAACTCTATAACCTTTCCTTATTTAAAAATGTTTTATATGTTGAGGGTTTAAAACACAACCTGTTGAGCATATCTCAAATATGCGATAACAACCATAATGTTAAATTTTCTAATCAAGGTTGTGAAATAATAAATGAAAAGGGTTCTGTAATATTAACTGGTCGCAGAACTTCTGAAAACTGCTATATAGTAAGCGATAGTAGCTCATCTAAACAAACGTGTTACATGGTCCATACCGATGAGACAGAATTATGGCATAAACGCCTCGGACATGTACACTATCGAAATTTATACAGATTGAGCAAAGGTGAACTAATTAGAGGTCTACCTAAGATGCAAAAAGTAGACAAGATTTGTGGTGAATGCCAGCATGGTAAACAAACTAGGAGCTCTCACAAAAAGGTGAACTCCAATACCACCACAAGACCACTCGAGCTTCTCCACATGGATCTTATAGGACCAACAAGAACGGAAAGTCGAGGTGGCAAAAAATACATCTTAGTTATTGTAGATGATTATACAAGATTCACTTGGGTTTCATTCTTGAGAGACAAATCAGAAACCCTTGATGAAGTGAAAAAGATTATAAAACGGATTCAAACTGAAAAAAGTTCTCAAGTCAACAAGATCCGTAGTGATCATGGATCCGAATTCGAAAATAGCGGTTTTGAGAAATTCTGTAGCGATCAGGGAATATCGCATGAATTTTCTGCACCTAAAACTCCTCAACAAAATGGAATTGTCGAGAGGAAGAATAGAGTGCTTCAAGAAATGGGAAATGTTATGTTAAATAGCATGAAACTCCCTAGGAATCTATGGGCTGAAGCAGTGAATACAGCCTGCTACATTATTAACCGTGTTTATATCTGTAAATCTAATAATAAAACGGCTTACGAAATGTGGTTTGAGAAAAAGCCTTCTGTCAAATACTTTCGAGTTTTTGGCAGTAAGTGTTATATTTTGCGTGACTGTAAAAATTTGGGAAAATTCGACACTAAAAGTGATGAAGGGATCTTTTTAGGGTATTCTTTAAATAGTCGTGCATATCGTGTTCTGAACAACAGGACCGGTGTGATTCAAGAGTCAATAAATGTTGTGATTGACGATCTTTTGAATACACCTGTTCCTAGTTCAGATAATGATGAAGTGCTTATACTTGAAAAACAAGAAACTTCACCAAGTGAACCTAATTCTGAATTTAGGACTGTTAAAGATCATCCAACTTCTCAAATACTTGGAAACCCTCTCACTGGTGTGCGCACTCGTAGACAATTAGAGGACATATGTAACTACGTATGCTTTACATCCCAGATTGAACCGGTTAACGTAAAAGAAGCACTTTCGGATGAAAACTGGATTCTTGCGATGCAAGAAGAGCTTAATCAGTTTGTCAGAAATGATGTTTGGTATCTTGTTCCTAGACCTAAAGATAAACATATTATTGGAACAAAATGGATTTTCAAAAACAAATCTGATGAACTTGGAAATATCATTCGAAATAAAGCAAGACTAGTTGTACAGGGATATACGCAAATTGAAGGTATTGACTATAATGAGACATTTGCCCCTGTAGCTCGTCTTGAATCAATCAGACTTTTTATCTCCATTGCATGTTTTAGAAAGATTAAAATTTATCAAATGGATGTAAAGAGTGCCTTTCTGAATGGTGATTTACATGAAGAGGTATATGTTGAACAACCAACAGGGTTTGAAGATCCTAAATTTACTGATCATGTGTATCGTCTTAAAAGGCTCTCTATGGTCTGAAACAAGCTCCCAGAGCATGGTACGAAAAACTGACTAAGTTTTTACTAAGTCATAATTTTCAGATGGGATGTGTTGATAAGACACTCTTTGTTAAGAAGTATAACGATGATATTCTAATGGTTCAAATATATGTTGACGATATTATTTATGGATCAACCTGTACTAATATGACTGTTGAGTTTGCAGATTTGATGAAGTCTAAATTCGAAATGAGTATGGTTGGTGAATTAAACTATTTCTTAGGGTTGCAAGTAAACCAACAACCTGATGGAATTTTTATCTCTCAAACCAAATATGCTCAGGGCTTAATCAAGAAATTTGGATTTGAGAAAGGTAAAAATTTTGATACTCCTATGAGTACAACTTTGAGACTCTCAAAAGACTCTGCAGGTAATGATGTGGATCCTAAATTGTATCATAGTTTGATTGGTAGTTTACTTTATCTGACTGCTAGTAGACCAGATATAGCCTTGAGTGTTAGTATTTGTGCTCGTTATCAATCAAATCCTAAAGAATCTCACTTAACTGTTGTTAAGCGGATTATGCGATATGTCGCAAGTTCTACTAAACTTGGTCTCTGGTATCCACATGAAACTAATGTTCAATTAGCCGGGTATGCAGATGCTGACTGGGCTAGAAACATTGATGATAGGAAATCAACCAGTGGTGGTTGTTTCTACATTGGAAATTGTCTTGTTTCTTGGTTTAGTAAGAAGCAAAGTTCTATATCGCTATCAACAGCTGAGGCTGAATACATTGCTGTTGGAAATGCATGTACTCAACTTGTTTGGATGAAACGAATGTTGAGCGATTATGAAATTACTCAGGATTCTATGATTTTATTTTGCGATAATTCCAGTGCAATAAATATCTCTAAAAATCCAGTTCAGCATTCACGTACTAAGCATATTGATATTAGATTTCATTACATTCGTGAATTAGTGGAAGAAAAGGTAATATGTTTGGATTACATTCCAACCGAGACTCAACTTGCTGACATTTTCACTAAACCGCTCGACAAAAGCAGGTTTAATAAATTAAAGTTTGATCTCGGTATGTGCAATTTAAATTGAATTTGCATGATTTAGTGTATCATAATGTACATAAGTTTGATGATTTATTTGCTTAAATTTGAAATTTATTTAAAAAAAAAAATTGCAAATTTTGAGTCGTACTCGACCAGTCGTGAGTGTACACGACCGGTCGTGCTACGACCGGTCGAACACGTACACGACCGGTCGTGAAACTCGGGATTTCACTTTAATTTGGGGATTTTGACTCTTCTTCCTCATTTCTTTTTTCCCACCAACGGCTCTAGCTACGACCGGTCGAACCCACCTTCTTAGTTCTTCAAGGTTAGTGGTTCCTTTGCATTTTTATTATAGATTCTTGATATTAGTGTTTCAAATCACTTTCTTGTTGAATCTATTGGGTCGTTCATTGCAAGATTGGGGTTTTATCTTGAAAAATCTGATCTATTAAAACCTCATCTTTTCTATCTTGCATCTTGTTGTTTCATTGAAATCCTCCATTAAAAATGGATGCTAGAGGTAAAAAGAAAACTACTAGAGGTCCCTCTTCTTCTAGATCAACTTCTATTGTACAACGTCATCTTCGGTCTCCCGAAAATGATCCTCCAAATGTTCGGGATTTGCGTATGCGAAATATTATTGTTGAGCGTCCTGTGAATGTTAATCACATTGCTTCATATGGTATTCCTACTCTGTTGGAATCTGTGGGATGGGATAACATCTTGCATTGGGGTGGACCTGCATACCAGTCCATTGCCCAATCCATGTTTGCATGTATCTGTGATTTTTCTCTTGAGAATTTAATTTTTAAAGTTGATACTCAAGAAGGATTGTTTGTAGTGGATCGACATTTGATTGCTGATATTATGGAAATACCTGTCAATGATGAGAGCATTCCAATTAATATTTTACATGACAGTCTCTCTGAATCTGAACGTAGAATGCTTACTAGAGATTTATGTAATTTGGATGTTCATTGGACTCATAAAGGTCATGCACTTCCCTCAAGATTTTTGTTACCCAGACATAGAGTACTACATAGGATTTTCATCTCTAATCTTTATCCTCGTGCTGGCAATAAAACCGAACTTACTGCTTTTATGGTTCGTGTTTTGCATTCTGTCATCTCTGGTGCAAAAATATGTTTACCTTCCTTAATTTGTCATTCCATTATTCTGTCTCGTCAACATCTGGACATAGTGATATACCCTTTGGTTATTTGTTGACTATGCTGGCAAATCATATGCTCGTTGCTATGCCTACTAGAGAAAAACCATCCATCATCTCCCTTTTAATAATTCAAATCTTAACAAGATGACTTTAGAATTGGCTGATGGCCAAGTGGATGCTGGTGGCGGTGGTGCTGAAGCAGGAGATGCAGGACAAGCTGGTGATCCTACTGAAGACGTGAATATGGATGATTTATTTGAAGAACTTGAGTCAGACTCGGCTGATGATCCTGATTTTCAGCCCTCTGATTTTGATGAGAGATTGAATTCCCTTCAAGAGCAAGTGGCTCAAATTCGTGTTTCACAAGACACGCAATTCTCTTATCTTCGCAAATATATGAGGCGGATTGCTAAGGGTTTACACAAAATTGATCCGTCTAATCCTGCTCCATCCTCTGGTTCTGACTGAATGTTTTACTAAGTCTGTAATATTTTTTCTTAACTATACATACTCACTGACTTTTTGAATTATACACTAAGGCTCTCTTGAATCTATATTTTAACTGCTATATTCATTATCATTGATGCCCTTCTTCCTTTGTCATTTTGTGACAAAAAGGGGGAGAAGTTTTGGGAGTGGCTTTATTTGGTTTTAATAATTATACTCCTATTACTCAGGGGGAGTTAAGCTTCTCAGGGGTAGTTATGAGAATGATGCTAGTTATTTCTTATCATATATATCTGTGCATGCTTCTCTATTGTTGAACTTGTTGTGAATATGTAGTGAGTACTTCGTTTCAAATTGAAGTATTATTATTTAGGTGTTTTGTCACAAATTTTGACAAAGGGGGAGATTGTAAGTGTTATGATCTCATGCTCCTTTGGTTGTCAAATTTTGTGTGCCAAAACATCTATCGGTGTTCTGTACTTGTATGATCATTTATTGGAATTCAAGACACCTCAAAAAGCTACATGTTGAAGCCTCAAAAAGCTACATGATGAAGCCTACATGTTGAAGCCTCAAAAAGCTACATGATGAAGCCTACATGTTGAAGCCTCAAGAAGCTACAATGTTGAAGTTCAAATCTAAAGAAACAACGCATGAAGTAGTTCTATGTTGATGAAGATCTCAAGCATGATATGGTTCAAGATCTCAAGCATGATACAGTTCAAGATCTCAAGCATGATATGGTTCAAGATCTCAAGCATGATATGGTTCAAGATCTCAAGCCTGATATAATTCAAATTATCTACATTCGTTGAATGGTTGAAGTTCAATGTCCATACGACATGGTTCAGGTTTGAATGACCTTAAGTTGACCCTTTAAGTAGGTCACTTTGGATACATTAATCAAATATTTATTTTACACAAGGTTGGTCTATTCTACGACCAGTCCTAGCTCTTGTTCGACCAGTCCTAGCATTGGTTCGACTAGTCCAAGAAATTCCACGACCAGTCCTAAGTAGTTGAAGATTTTTCGAAATTTTTGGTACGCCCACGACCAGTCCTGGAGGTCCTTCGACCGGTCGTAGGTGTGGCTTCGACTCGTCCACGACCAGTCGTGGAGCTACGACTTAAAGTCCAGCAACGAAATCACTGGTCCTACGACCAGTCGTAGGTGACCCACGACCAGTCGTAGGGTACTCACGACCAGTCGTAGAACGGCTTTTAAAGATCGCGCTTATTTTTTCAAAAATCTGTTAGAGCTACGACCAGTCGTAGGTTTCTAAGACCAGTCGTAGGAGCGATTTCTGCTTCTATAAATTGAACACGAAATTCAGAGTTTTCATATCTTCAACGCTATTCAATTCAAGAAATTTTCAAGTGATCACTCTGAGATAAGTCTGTGTTTATTTTAAGCTAGATTGTGCTTATTTAATATTCCTTTTTGCTAGCTTATTTAATTTGATTTTGTTTCTATATTCCAATCTTATTTGAAAAGAGGAATTATCTTATTCCTTCTTCTTGGAATCAAAATCAAATTTAGCTACGCCCAACGAGTTAAATCTAAAATCAATTAGAACTTAGAACCTTATGAATGTGAGTATTGGAAATTGAACTTTGACATTCAAATCATCTACTCCGATTGGTTCTACCGGGCTGCTACGAAAAAGGAGAAATCCAGGTATTTTACAATTCTGTAAAATTCATTTAGTTTTGGTTTTGTTTGAGGTTGAGCCAGAAAAATCTCATTGTATTGGTTGTCTGAGGAAAACCAGAAAACTCAGAAAAGAGGGGTTTTTGGATTGTGTAAGCCCAAGAGAAAAAGACACAATTGTAAAGGTTTTTGGTGAACCTGTGAAAACCTATTTGTTAGTGAACGCTAATATCCCCTGTGTGAGGATATTAGGAGTGGAGTAGCTTTTTGTGTGGCTGTTGGAAAACAGTTGGTGTACACACAAGCGAACCACTATAACTCTTTGACTTGTGGTTTGAATGCTTGCTTAATTTTCATATCTTTTATCATTCGATCTTGTGGAATGTACAAGTGGATGTGAAGGTTGTAACTATTTACATTTCAAGCAAGTGTGGGGATTGTTGTAATAATTTAGATCTTACTTCTGCATTTAAATTCAATTCCTTGCTATTTCATTTACTTATATTAATATTGAGTCCTTGATCCAAAAGAGGTTCTAGAAATAAGGTTGTCCTACCATAAGCCCTTGTTGATTATGGTGTAAGGTTGTCCTTAGAACTGAATTTGCATCAATCTCTCGATATCTATTTATCAAGGTGATTTAAATTTAGCTTTGTGAATTGATTCATGTTGTAAGGCTATTGGTTTATTTTATTTCCGCTGATTTTATTTTAATTTGGCATAGTCCTATTCACCCCCCCTCTAGGACATATAGCTTGGCCTTTTCAGTTTATACTCTATATACCGCGGCAAAACCTTAAGACTCACTGTGATTTCAGAGTACGCTCGAGGTCACTACAAAGGGCTGTCAGGGCTGTTACAAACAAAGGTTACACCTCTCCCCCATCACCTTATCAATGTAGGCCGACAACACGAATATAGTGTCCCATACCACCATAATTGGCTCACGAGTCCGGTTGCTCACTGGTCACTACGGGGAGTCACGTGGCCCCAGCGCAGGCCGACAGCTCGACCACGGTGTCCCATACCACCATGCCCGGCTCATGAGTCTTAGCGGATCGAGGTACCATGGTTAACGGGATTCCACTAGTAAGTTTGGTACCCTAGGTTCAAGCAGTAGCGACCAAACATGGTGAACATACATTAGACATATCGGGTTACTTGACGTGCTCGGCTAGCTCGGGTGCACAACAACTTGAGCGATATGAAGTGCAGAAGCACTTCATGTGGCCAACCACTATCGCCAACTGAAGTACGACTCGGGTTCGTCAAACACATCTTTCGTAGCGACATGAATCTCAACCATGATCTCAAGTCTGGTACCGAATGTCTGGACTATAGACATAGTCCCAAACTCAATCAATCCTTACTCACAGCATGTGGTGTAAAGCATAATAAACAAAGCAATTCAAGCATGCTAACAAGCATATCATAAAGCATGTTACAAAGCTTGTTATAAAGCATATTACAGAGCACTATTCAAATAGGGATACAAACACATATATTTCATAAGTAAGTGGTTAGAGTAAACAACCACGTGGAGGAAATCATACATGTCTCTAAGGTAGTTGAGAACCCCATCTCAACACCTACCTAAGGCACTAACATCTAAGCACTTACTCTCACAAGCATTTTCACAAACACTTAGAATGCACAATTTCAACATACATGATGTATGTTAATAAAACATGCATCAGGGCTATCCTTTCGCCAAGCGAGTATTTTATCCGTGTATATCATATTCATACAGCAAATAATCATGACAAATACATCTCCAAAATTTATACGTATACGGTATTTTCTAGAATACACAATTTCAACATACATAGTGTATATAAGCAAACATGTATTCTGGCAATTCCTTTCGCCAAATGAGTATTTTATCCATATACCATATATTTATACAACAAATAATCATGGCAAACATATTTTCAAAATTTATACGTATACGGTATTTCTACGTATACGTAAAATATGTAAAATTCCATAATCTACATCTTTAATCGAAACAGAAAACAGAAAGCACTTTGTACATGTGCAATTGCATGCAGATCATGAATCTATCATTATCTGACAATGAAAGTGTTGAAAACCGTAACCTATACACCTAAAGTCCTCACCTTACACCGTAGAATCACAACGAATCAGCTAGGTTCGTTAGGCTTCCGTATTCGGCAGTTTTGTAGCCTAAAGAGTGAAACCGGTTAGCTATTTCATAACCTATAACCTTCACACCCCAAAACAGATTTAGGGTTAGGGTTTCTTACCTTAAAACGGAGTCGGTATCACCGGGAAAACGACAAGAAAGGTGTGGTGCAGCCCGTGTGGTGACTGGAAACAGTAGTAGGGAGATTCTCCCATAACTCTCTAGCTTTCTTTCTTTTTTTCTCTCTTCTTAATTAGGGTTTTTCCTAAATTCGTATGGCTGTGAGAGAGGGTGCTCTAAGGTCCTTATATAGCCTAAAAACTCTCTGAAATAGACTTAAGTTCAAGGTATACTTATGTTATAACCAAAACGGCGTTGTTTCAGCTGAACGGAGGATTTCTGGCGGGCCTCCTTGAGCCAAAAGTCAGACTTAAGCTCACCGACTATGGATCCAGGTAAAGTTAAGTTTTAGTTTCAGTCGAATTTCCAGATCACGCATGGCGGACCAATTTCAGTTCAACGGTCAGCGGGTCTCGATCCGAAATTCCAAGTACATGTAAATGTTTGTGAAATTTTTCCTGATCCGAGGGTGTATTTGGGTCAGATTCTGACGGTCTGGTTGCTTAGAAAATGTCCGCAAGCGATACGTGCCAGATCACTATTCCAGATATTTATTTTGTAAAGAAAACAAGGGTTTTCACACTCTCTCGCTCCGGACTCAAGCGAACAGCTATGGGACACTGTCTGGACTTGATTTCCGAGCTGGTTGTCAAGCCCGGCGAGGCGGTCCTAATTCCTTAACTTCGTATCATTTAAACTCCCGATGTACGGCCTAGACCTGATACGGAGTTTCAATGTGTTCCCGAGAGCAGTCGGGTAATGAGTTTGATCCTAGACTTTAGGGTAACCTAACGTCAATGATTCTACAAGTTTTGGGTCTTGCAGATCGTATTTAAAGCGATTCCAACGGATTTCATGGCAAATCTAGTTTAGCACTTAGCTAACTTTGTCACATTTCTAAAGGATTTTATCCTAAGTGATTTCTGATCGAGGTGGTACTCGAGCCCTTGTACAGAAAATTTCGAGTCGTTACAGCAGCACAAATAAGTCGGCAGGCAAGAAAATCTCTCCCACCAAGGGAGTCGACACTGTCAACCCCTCACGGTCAAACTCTGTCGGTAATCTGGTCGAATGGCAGAAATCCTCGGATACGAACAAGTGTGAAGCACCAGAATCAAACAACACTCGGGCAATGTATGCAGAGACTAGAAGTATACCCTCAACGACTCCTCCGGAAGACTACGAGTCCTATTGAGCTGTATAGAATCTAGCCTGAGCCGGCTGAGGAGGTGCCTGTGATGCCCCGTCACTTTTGCACATGTGGCCGGGCACACGCGGGCGGACGCTGATGTGGGCGGGGCCTAATGGCCTGGGCGAGCTACCAGTGGTTGGTAGGCTATTGTGCTGACATGCTACTGTGTATGGAGTAGGGGTTGAACTTGTCCCACATCAGAAGCGTTGTCTGAAGTAATGGTGGTTATATGTGTGGTTAAGACCTTCCTTGTACGAGGCCTTTTGGGAAAAATCCTGAGAACAAAATAGTGCGGGTCCAGTGGGACCCAGAGCGGACAATATCGTACAATGTTGGTCGGGCCGTTACAGTGTCGGTCCCATAGGAGGTCTGTGTTGTTCTTGTTGTTGCTGCGGCGGCCTATATTATTGTCTAGGCTGAGTTTGGGGCCTCTGTGACGGAGGTGGTTGCGGTTGCTGTTACTGCTGTGGAGGTTGTTGAGGTGCTCTTGCCTACTGTTGTTGCTGCTGAGGGCGAGGGCACTCCTACATGCGGTGTCCAACTCCACAGCACCCAAAACAAGTCCCTGCGAACAGTCTCTAGGATGGTGCAGGAGGTACCGCTGGTGCTCGGCGGGTCGCGCGTCTCTGCTGCTTTCGACGCTGCTGCTGGTGGGGGCCACCGAAAAGAGCCTGCCTCTTTCGGTCTCCCCTACGATTACTGTCATTTTGCGTGCTAACCCAGTCAACCTCATAAATCTGAGCCCTTCGTACTACCTCCTTGAAGGTCGGGACCTCGTGCCCAACAACACGGCCTCGGAGACTGTAATGCAAGCTGTTCTTAAAACGACGGGCCTTTCACCCCTCATCATCAACAAAATACGGCGCAAACCTTGATAGCACTACGAAACGGGATGCGTACTAAGCCACAAACATGTCTCCCTGTACCAGGGTCTCGAACTCCCATGCTCGCTGTCGACGAATGTGGAAGCCGGTCAAATTGGTCGATGAAATCCTCCAATGTCCAGATGAAGTCAGCTCCTACAGCACGGGCGACGGAGGTCTACCTGTGCTTGGCCTCGCCCTCGAACAAATACACGGCCAAGCGGAACCGTTGTTGGGTCGTGCATCTCATGGTCTCAAATGTCTTCTCCACTCGGGAGTGCCATCTCTCTGCTGCGGTCAGATTGGGCTCACCCTAGAATCGCGGGGGATCGAGCTAAAGGAAGTCTCTCAACAAAGCGCTTGCGCGCTCCTACTCTCTCTGCTCCGGGGTCTCGGGAGTTCACCTACTCTGCAGCGGTCACAGCCTGTAACATCTGCTGCAACTGTTCGGCACCAACTGGCACGTTAGGGCTGTGCTGGTCTAGGACGGAGGCACAGGATCTGCAGGAGTCTCGGGTGCGGGAACAAGATGCTCCGTCGGGGGAACGGGGACTGCGGAAGGCAGAATAAGAACCTCGGACGGAGGAATGGCATCCTCAAGTGGTGGAGCGAGGGCCGATCGGGTCGCTCGGGCACCCCGAGTGCCTCTCATGCCTCTGTGCCTCATCTAGGCGGCATAGTCTACAACAAAGAACAAAGGCGCCTATCAGCCTTAAGAACCCTCGAAGGCTCAGAAGTTAGGGAACCAAATCAGAAAGATACGCACTCGGGACCTACTCGTCCTAAGCTCGTAGCAGATATGTGATGTCGTCCTGAGTTATTCGCAAGTTATGCACCGATACCAACTCCTGTCATGCCCCAAACTCTGAAATTGGGTTCATAAAATTTCCAATCGCCAAATTCGGTGCCAACAGCCTCCGTAATAACTCATTCTCAACTCCCGGCACCCATATACCAGGTTTCGATCCTAGGATACCACAAGGAGGATTTTCAGCATGAATTTATTCCATAACAAGCATAACCATAAGCATAACCCACAAACAATAAGCAGAACAACATCATAAAATCCACTATAATAAAAAACTTGAGATATAATGCGCATAAAAGGAAATACAATGATAACAAAAAGGCTCTAGAAGCTCAGATGCACACTCTTGCTCCTGTTCGTCTACAACTGCGTCTTGACATCACCTACATGCATCCATCATGCATAAGCTTATAGAAAGCTTAGAGGATGGTGAAAGTGTGTGCGCAAGGTAGCAATGTAAGTGTATAATATTAGAGTAATGCGGAAACATGCTAGTAAGTCCATGAATGCTGTCAGCCACACCAAGGCCATGCGATGCAAGGCATGAATGTTATCAGCCACATGAAGGCCATGCAATGCAAGGCATGAATATTATCGGCCACATGAAGGCTATACAATACAAGGCCTGCATAGCCAATGTCATGTACAAGATATAGCTCAAGCATACCAATCCACATATCAATCCAGCTCATCTATGGAGTATCATATATCAGTACAATTCTCTCTAGATAATTACCAGGGTCTAATACACTATACACCACATTGCCGCCCAACACTGGACGCATAACCGTGCAAGCAGAGGAGACTTCACTATCCGCCTAGCCAATAGTTAGCTAATATTTATCCGGCACGTCGATAGCGGACCCATTTACGACCTGGTCATACTCAGCCTAGCAATTGCCCCCTACCCTCGGGTGGGTAAGGCCACACCCCCTTCCAACAAACCATGACATAGTGGGAGACGCGACCTCCTCATATTCGGTCCTCATATGCTCATACATCTGCTCGGTCTAGGCATTGGATCATATTCCGTGGTACCATAAGGGTTTGGAGACTTTCACCATGGGACATCCTTCGCGCTCCTGTGCTTAACAAGAATTTCCAATATCCAATCCTGTCATCCACGCTATAACTGTAGAGGCTACAACCCTGATGTTGCTAAGGCATACACAAATCATAATCACATAATGCAAGATGCATGAGTCACGCAGTCCAATCATGCATCAATCCCACGCATACCGTACGCTCATGTGGGATAACTCCGCCTATCAGGGAGTCCCATAAACAACATGCCCAATGACATATGCAATGTCAACCACATCTCATAACAAGCATACAGATGATGCATATGGGCATGTATCCTGATGCTATGCTATCACATATTCATAATCAGCATCAATAGTCGGCCTATATAGAAGGCGGGGTCCATAGAAGGACAGTCGAACTAAACCATAACATAAAGATTGCTCCTCAACTGTGGATATACCAAATCCGATAGCACGAATCCCTATGTCTACGGCGGTGATGAACTCTCCTCATATCAAGGTTGGGCCTAGGTAGCCTACCTATAATCCTAAGGATCCAGAATGGGCTTCCTTCACCATATTATCATATGGCCCGTTAGATCCCCTAGAGGGCCCAAATAAGTCCTAGATGGACTTCAAAATAAATAAAATAATCCTATTAGAGACCAATGGGGGCCCAACATTTTGGGTTAGCCCAATATGATAGACGGATCATGCAAACATCAATGGGGCCCAATGATTTGGGTTAACCCACTAGAGAAGGATGAGAATGAGCCTAACAACGGCCTAAGGGAAGGTTACGATGTGGACTTTTAACCATCATCGCCCATCGATGTGGACATTTAACCAACATTGCTCCCAAGGAGTGGCCCACGTAGAGCCAAACATATAGTTGGCCCATGACCTATCATAAGTGCCTAATACACATCCCATTGGGTCTCACACAAAGGCCTCATATACATCACATTGGGCCTCACCATATGGGCCTCTCATACATCATAATGGGCCTCATCATATGGGCCATATATACATCACATCGGGCCTCATCATATGGGCCTCTCATTCATCACATCAGGCTTCATCCAAGGCCCTAAACACATCACAATGGGCCTCACCAAATGGGCCATAAAACATCACAATGGTCCTCACCAAATGGGCCACAAATTCAACACATTAAGGTGGGCCCTGCACATTCCAAATGGGCTCACCACATGGATAGCTTGGGTCAAATACATACACCACATGGGGGTCACGTGGATGGACGGTGTGAATATACAACACATCACAAGGTGGGCCCCACCCGTCTAGCAAATGGGCGGCGTGGCTGAAATACATACATCGAAGGTGAGGGGGTTCCCATGTCCAGCTGGAATGGATGGACTGGATATACAACACATACATAAGGTGGGTCCCACCGTCCAGAGTGTTGGACAGTGTGGATCAGACCCATACATCACGGTCAGCCCACACAACAAACAGATGGACGACTGGATATAAATACATGCATCAAAGGGGCCCACTATCCCTGGCAGATGGATGGCGTGGCTGCAAAGCACATCACGGTGTACCCCATGCAACACTGCCCAATGAAGGACGGTGCTGATATACAATACTTACATTAAGGTGGGCCCCACTCCCCACACGTACAACATGTGTGGGGTGAGTCCCACGCTGCCAAAAAGGATGGACGGTATGGTATAACACATACCTCTTGCTCAGATCCACAGAACTTGCTGACGTCAACTGTAGTTGTAGCTGCTGGTGGATCCCTCGTTCAAGGTCTTGACGATGTGGATTTCACCTGATGGGACCACACGTGTGGAGTCCACACCCCATCAGATGTACAGACGGTCGGGATATACCACATACCTCGTGATCAGACCCTCCAGAACTTGCTGGTGTAAGTACAGGAGTTGTGGGGCCCACCGTCTAGCCATACATCAAGGTGGGTCCACACGTGTGGGACCCACCAACTTTTGAAAAAAAACTGATATTTGGGTTTTTCCATTGTCCAGGGCTGCTGGATGGTACCAGCAGTGTTGGACCGTCCGGCTACCTGCTGGACGTCCGCAAGGTGGGCCCCACGGGTGGCCGGCATGGATATAGAATACATACATCATAGCAGGGTCCATCAAGATGGGCCACATAGCCCTGTGATCGGCCTACATTTCTGTTTTCCCTCATCCATGGTGGTCCGGAATGGACAACAAGGTGGGCTCCATAAACTGAGCGTCCAGCCCATCTGGATTATCTAGAAAATTTTGGACAATGAATGTCCCATGCATGCATCATCAGGTGGGTCATACATATCATCAACACCATAAAGAAAGGAAAGAGAGAGAGAGAGAGAGAGAGAGAGAGAGAGAGAAAACGACAGATAAGGGAGGAGCCCTGCCACTATGAGCTCCTCCATGTACATGCATACATTAAGATGGGTACGTACTTTAATCTGAATCAGAATCATCAAATTACCACCGTGCCACATTCAGATTCGAAACCGATTCGACTAACTAATCTAGTGAGTAGTTAGCATCCAAAGGGTCTTGAACAAGATTAGAAGAGCCTTATAAAAGGCTGCTGTTTAGGGCATCCTTTCTGAATATGTTAAGAGAGAGAGAGAGAGAGAGAGAGAGAGAGAGAGAGAGGCGCTGCTTTGAGTGCCACATTCGGTCGAGTCGACTCAGTTCGAATCGGGTCGAGTTTCATCAAATCCAGCAGCTGGATAATAGTTGTTGGAAGGAAGAAGAAAGCAAGAGAAGAGGAGCAGAAGAAGAAGAAAATCAAGAAGAAAGAAGAAGGAGAAAGAGTCAGCAGGGTGTACATATGCGTGTTGAGTTGCTGCCATTGTCAACTCGCTATTGGGTTACTATTACAGCTTGGTTGACTCACTATGTCATGGGAAAGGGTTGGAGTTGTCAAGCGGAGTTGAGTCAAGTATGTTGGTCTGATCCAGCCACCTTACTGGACATGTGATGTTAGAAGAAGAGGACCGGCGAGTGGAAAGAAAGAAAGAAGAAGAGAGTTCGAGGGGTAGTCGGGTTCGGCCAAGTCTTGACTTGCTGACTCGTTAAACCGAGTTGGGTTGAGTGGTTCTTGACCTTGTTACTAGAGAGGAAAGGGAAGAGGAACGTAGGAGAACAAGGAAGGAGGAGAGGAGCGTTGCCGAGTTGACTCAGTCCTCGCTGAGTTCAGATCTGGACTGCTAAATCTGGGTGTGGTTTCAAACTAGCAGGCAAACCTTGGTGCTGCTATTTCAGCGAGTTAAGAACTCAAGTTTAATATCGAGATATAAGAAATTCACCGCCCATCAAGTTAACTCGGTGGGTTTTCAACTGGTCTTGGAGCAACTTCTGGTCTGGTAAGTTATTTCCAACTCAACCCAATTAGTGTTGAGTTGAATCTTGTTTTGTATAGATGGATGCGGAGCCAATTCTGAGTGGAGATCATTTTAGGCAATTACCAGGTTTTGCCTGAGTCAACTCAATCGAGTTTGGCTTGTACTTTGGTTTATCTTAGGACCTTGTTATTGATTATCACCATTACAATGCGATGATCGAGTTCAACCCTATCTATGCCAAGTCGATTGAGTTAAAATACATCAAGATGAGTCACTATCTACCTGAATTTCTTAGTATATGTTGTTTGGTCTTTCTCTTGATTTGAACCTGAACTCATGCATCCATGCTGATGCCTTAATTTATACTGGTGTTGAGATTGCGAAGTATAGTTTGTATTTCATCTACTTGAGATAGGTCATCAACTCGGTGAGTTCTCTACTTGCTGAATCATTTTCCAAAGTTCTATTAAAGTTGGACTAGAATCGTTCTTAGATTTCGTTGCACTGATTTGATCACAGGAAAACTATTACCTCTAAGCTAGGAATCCACCTCTTGCGGTCAACTGTGGGGTTTGCGTTAGTCTAAGAATTCTAATCCTGGATACAAGCCGAACTATTGAATCCTCTTGGGACCTATTTTCGGGTGCACATTTTTAGGCCATCACCAAATTGTAAGAATTTTGAGCTTGATCAGGTGTTAATACTCCCTAGTGACCTCTTATCGAGTTAAAAGATGGTTCATCTCTAAGGTGAGGATCACCCTTCAAGCTTTTCTACATCTTGCTAATTAGCTTGCACATTCATCTTTGTTCATTTACTTTATTAATTGCTTAATGTGGTTCATTGGTTTTACTGATTTTGATTCCTTATGATAATTGATAAATTGGATTTAAATTTAATATTCGAATATGCAGTAAGATCTAAATACCTTGATTTTGATTTGAAAAGAATGCTTTAGATAAACATGTGCTATATCAATATTATACATGATTTAATTTGTCATTCATGATCACTTGATAGAATGATTGGAGGTCTTAGAACTAGTGGCCATTTTATCTAATAAATTAAATAAAACATTTGATGTGGACTTATCATCTTATGGAACGTCTGTTGCCTAAGTGACTTTTGGGATAATCCATTTTATCACATCCTTGGAATGGATTGTTTACCCTATGTGGCTTGATGTAACATTTACCTTATGTGGTTTCGAGGAATTGTCTTCGTATAACCTTGCGATGATAAGTTCCACTTGTATAACTATAATTGGCCACTCGTTGAGTAGCTTACCTTTAAACATCCTATTTGTTAGCCTCATTAGCCAGGGATGGTGGAATGGAACACTATGCCTGAGTTGTCGGCCTATGCTGGGTGACAAACCCCCCAAAGTAACCTTTGAGCTTTTTAAAATGATTGTTTGAAACTAGAATAATAATGGTTGGGCTAATCCTGCATTTTCATGGCATGTGGTTGTTGAGGGTCCAATATTGCATATTATCCCCCATTTATTACTTGGTTTTATGAACATGATAATGTTTAATGTTCTATTTTAATCATGTTTGTGTTACAAGGTGAATTTAAGAGCTTGCATTGAAAAGGATACTTAAAGTATAAATTTAACGACCAAGAATCACCAAAGCCATGGATGGATCTTGTGAGACCAAGAATGAAGAATTCACATGCCAAATATCCAAGAAAACCAAGTGAGGAATGAAGAGCATTGAAGACTTGAAGTGAAGAAAAGGAATCCTGAAATTGTCCTGAAAACAAACATATTCCTGAAAGTGTCCTGAAGAAGCATATTCTGAAACACTAGGGCATTCTGTGAAATTGTGTACAGTAAAGCCTATTTTGGGAAACTGCATAAATTTGAGGCAATTTTTAGAGTTTTCCAACTAGGTGAGAAAGTTGGAGTTCCACAACTATAAATAGGACTCCCTAGAATATTCTTAGGCATCATCTAGGGTTTGTGGAGTGCAACAAAAGCATGGAGAAGTCGTCGCCAAGAGTTTTTCTTCCCTTTCATTAGTTATTTTTATGCTTTTCTTAAGAGATTCTAGTTCAATCATGTCTATGATTGGATAAGCCTCTTAGCTAGGGCTAATAGGTGAAGCTTGTAGCGTGATGGGATGTTTCTATTGCTTTGATTCATGTTTATATTGAACTCTCTTTGATTCTAGTTTGATTATAAGGAATACTTTCAGTTTTTAATGGTTTGTTGTGACTCAAATTACAATGGATCTGCGATAGCTTTGAGTATGTTCTTTTCATGTTTTGGGATTGTGAATCTAGGAAATCCTATTGTTCAGCATCGTCCCTTGGGCATGGTTGGATGATAGAATCCTCCATAATTTTCTCAATTCTCTTGGATTGATTGTGGGATTGGTAAATCCTATTGTGAACCATTGTCTCATGGGCATGGTTTTGTGATGGAATCACTTCTAGTTCTCACACCAC
Source organism: Magnolia officinalis (assembly GCA_021015155.1). Lineage (NCBI taxonomy): Eukaryota > Viridiplantae > Streptophyta > Magnoliopsida > Magnoliales > Magnoliaceae > Magnolia > Magnolia officinalis. The sequence goes on from JAJHSJ010000004.1 coordinate 70,521,156, forward strand.
TCTTTCATTGAGAATTAGGTCAAAGGAAGTTCAGATTTGATTTTACTGAGATATCTTCCAATTGGATAAGATGGGACTCTGATTCCAGTTGTGTTCGTGAATCAAACATAGATCTCCCTGATCTCTACAAGTGAATCCTTGGAAATCCTAGTTTCCCACCTTTGAATTTATTAAGTTTTTCATTTAATCTCTCACAATTACTCTCTATACTTCCAGATTTAGGTTTTCATCTTTTTCTAGTTTTTCTTCTAGTTACTTTCAGAATACTCACGAGATTAGTCCCTGTGGACTCGACATCGGTCTCAACGAGATTATTACTACATCGCGACCCTACACTTGGAGTTGTGAACAAGTTTTTGGCATCGTTGTTGGGGATTAACGGTTGCGTTTTTCTGAGATTAACTAGTTTTAGAATTAAGTTAAGATTAGGGTTTTTCTATTTTCTATTTTTAGGGTTTGTTTTCTGTTTTTAGAAACTTTCTAATTGTAGGATTTCTTTTATTTTTAGAAACTAACTTACTTTGTAATTCTAGGTTTAGAACTTTCCTAATCAGTTTTTTAAAAAATGTTCCTTTTCTGTTTTTAGAAACTAATTTATTTTCAATCATAGGATAGGATAAGATAAGATAGGATAAGATAAGATAAGATAAGATAAGATTAGATAAGATTAAATAAGATAGGATAAGATAAGATAAGATACGACAAGATAATATTAGATAAGATAAGATAAGATAAGGGTTATTTCTAATTTGTTTTTAGAAACTAACTTAGCTTTCTAGGTTTAGAAACTTTCCTTTTTCGTTTTTAGAAACTTTCTTTTTCATTTTTAGAAACTAGGCTTTTTTTTTTAATATAGAAACTTTCCTAATTTGTTTTTAGAAACTAGGTTGCTTTTTTAGAAACTTTCCTTTTTAGTTTTAGACACTAACTAATCTTTCTATTTTTATTTTTAGAAATGTTCTTATTTCTTTTTTAGAAACTAATTTACTTTCCTTTTCTTTTGCGGGATCCGAACAGAGATCTCCTCTAATCTGGTAACTTCTTTCTAACTTCTCTTCTACTTACTTTCTATATTACTGTAGGATTTTTCTTTTATTTTCTTTTAGGATTAGGTTCAGGATTAGGGTTTCACTATGTATATGCAAGAGTGGGAACGTCAATATGCTGAGCTAGTTTTAGAGAATGCGAGAAATTGTGAAGAGTTGTCAGATGATTATATGAGGAAACAACCCATGTCTCAAAATTTTTCTGAAACCATCATCAAGAACCGAATGGAATACAATGCTCCACCGGTTAAGAAATCCTTACGTGATCATATGCGAGAGAACAATTACACCCCACGGATTAAGAAAACAGTACATGAGTGTTTGGGTTATCATAATTATGGGAGCAAGAATTATTATCACCCATCAGACAAGAACAAAAAAAATGAGTGATTATATTATGGGTGATAATATGTATCAACAACCATCAGATTCTCCCACATATGACCCATATGACTATGATCAATGGAAATATCAATGTTGCGAAGATGAACCAGCAAGACATTATAGTGAACACTCTCTTAGGTCCTCTACCTTTGAAACTCAATCAGAAATAATCCAAGAGGAGTCACTTCAGAGTAACACAGACAATTTTTCTGGCATCAGAAGAACGATAGAAGCGCTTGAATCACGCCTCGATAAGCTAATGGAGGCTAGTTCACCCCAGCCTCAACCCAATTCAATTCTTCATTCCCAACTCCCTACTTATGATCAGTGGAAACATCGAGATTGGGAAGCTAAATCAATAATGCAACATTGTGACAATTCTCTTGTGTCCCATACCTCTGAGATCCAAGAAGAAACGATCCAAGAGAATTCACTTCAGAATTCCATACAAACTCTAAAGCTCAGTCAGCAAAATACACTCCAGAGATTTCAAGAACTTATAAAAGATATACAATAATGGGGTTCACATGATGCGATTATAGAGAATATTGAAATTAAGAATGAAGAGTTGGATTGTGGTAATGAGCATATGGTTCAATTTCCCGTAGAGTTGATCTCGATGACGGTCCAAAGGAATGATCAAGAGACGTGGGTGTCTTTCAAATATAATGATAATGACACACTTCACTCACATGACACACTTGGTTTCAATGATGAGGGAGAGGTTAGTTTATTCTAACCACAACCCAATTTAGGAATAAAATGTGAGGAAAGCAATCCCATCCCAAGAGTGTACTGCACTGAATTAGAAAATTATGAGTATTGGATGACAATCATGAATGTACAGCCCAAATTCCCCTGGAATCAATCTCAAGTTTGGTCCAGGTCAATGATTAAGAAGTACACAAAGTGATCGGTCATAATGAGCTACTCCACTCATCTGACATGGCTGATTTAAATGTGGAGGATGAGCCCCTTTCAACCGACCCTTCTAACTCTTGTGAGACATGTTTAAACCACTCCCTTGAATCGAATGATGATATGATTCGGGAGATGGACGAGTTGCTCGATATGACTCTGAAAGTTGAAACCACCCTGTTAAGGCCACCATCTGAGTTGTACATTTTTTACAATACAATGCCTTTACTGAGTAGTATTAATGAACAGAGTCTTCACATTAATTCTTCGCCTATTGATTCTCAATCCACCTATGAAAGGTAAGACAAGATACATCCGGTGACAATTTATTCTCACCGTGATAGGAGCAAGAGATCATGCTTCCATCCACTTCCAGAGACGATGGAATCCTTGAGCAGATTATCAATAATTTCAATGAGGAAAATGAGTCACTCTCAGCTGAATTTCCCAACTCTTTGGACAATTGCTTTGCACACTTTGCAGATTCAAATGATTTCATGATACAAGATATAGTGAATGCCTTGCATGACAACACCTCGGTAGCTGTTACTAACTGAGAGAACCCTTATTCTGAAACCTTTCCCTCCACATATCCTGAATGTTTACTATCATAGGAGGGAGAGCTGACAATTGAACCGAACTCTGAAACTTTGGAATGTGTTGAGACTACATCATCTACTGAGAATTTTTCTGAATTTTATCTACTTGTAGTCTCTGATTCACCATGCAGTACTAATATTGAAACTTTTTCGGTCACAGGTGAATCATATATACTTGGATATCTCAAGCAATTAAACGATAATTTTTTTGCTGAGGTCCATAAATTTCTCTAGAAATTCATGCTTCAGGGCATCCAAGCTTATTGTAAAAAGGGCTTTTAGATGATCTTATTGAGAAACCTACTGAGAAATTTATCAAGATATTGGCCAGAGGAGGAACCTTGTGGCATGACTAAGTAGCTTTTCCCTTTCTTTCCTAGTTTAGGATTAGTTTATTGCTTTCATGTTATGTCTAAGATAGTCGGCTTTATGCTGTTTAGGTTAGTTTGCTTTCCATTTGTTTTAGGATATTTTGCTTTTTGTTTGTTTAACTCTTGTGTTAACCCATCTTCACACTGAGACAATTGGAAAAGCCTCTATATTCCTTCTTTAGGTGCTACCTTTCCATCACTTCTCCTTTTACTTTCATTGTCTCATGTGCATTGCATGCTTATATCTTTTATATTGAGGACAATGTAGATTTTAGATTAGGGGTGTGGATTAGGCAAGCTAATAAGTGTTTTCTTAGTCTGTGAGCAAAAATTATGAAAATTTTTCGAAAAAATTTATAAATTCGAGCAATTTTGAAGTTCATCCATAATTTAGAAGTATAAGATACTTAATGTTGGTGATTTCTGACTCTTGGGTTCAGTTACTTATTAGATTTCACAGTTAAGTTCAAATTATTAATCCATGATTAGAAGTTTTAAACATGGATTGAGTCATGATTTCACATGTCACATCTAGCTTACACATTAAGGTGTCAGTTTGATATTGAATTATTAACTTGGTGATTATTAAGCATGGAAGGAACCAACCTAGGAAATTTGTCCATCATGTTCAATGAGAAGAATTGAAAATAATAATAATAAATAAATAAATAAATAAATACCCAGCTAAAAAAAACAGTTATCATCGAAAACGACTACCTATTAAAGATCTTTAAAAAGGTCGACATAGTGTGAAAGCCATCGATGGAAAAATCGAAAGCTAAAAGAATGAAAAGATGAACTGTAAGGCAAATTTTGGTTTAGGGTTTGGATATCCTGAATGCTCTTTTAATTATTAATGTTATCATGAAAATTAAGAATCGAACCTTTGATTGTGATAAGTCCAGATTTTACTATGCACCCATGGAACTCAATGTTTAGAATTGGACTAATTTGTGAATTAATACTTTGAACTTGACTATGAAATTTATCGAGTGCTACAGTTTAGGAGAAAATAAGGCTCAACATCGATGTATTTTGAAACTCTATTATTTGGATTGTTTTAAAGACACATGAGCTTATAGAAATTGTCTATGGTTCTTGAAATATTTTCGCATACTTTGCTTGGGACTAGCAAAATGTTGGTTGGGGATTGTGTTGAGGGCCAAATATTGCATATTATCTCCCATTTATTACTTGGTTTTATAAACATGATAATGCTTAATGTTCTATTTTAATCATGTTTATGTTACAAGGTGAATTTAAGAGCTTGAATTGAAAAGGATGTTAAAAGCATGAATTTAATGCTCAAGAATCACCAAAGCCAATGATGAATCTTGTGAGACCAAGAATGAAGAATTCACATGCTAAAGATCCAAGAAAATCAAGTGAGGAATGAAGAGCATTGAAGACTTGAAGTGAAGAAAAGGAATCCTGAAATTGTCCTGAAAATAAAATATTCCTGAAAGTGTCCTAAAGAAGCATATTCTGAAACGCTGGGGCATTTTGTGAAATTGTGCAAAGTGAAGCCTATTTTGGAAAACTGCATAAATTTGAGGCAATTTTTAGAGTTTTCCAACTAGGTGCGAAAGTTGGAGTTCCACAACTATAAATAGGACTCCCTAGGATGTTCTCAGGCATCATCTAGGGTTTGTGGAGTGCAACAAAAGCGTGGAGAAGTCGTCACTAAGAGTTTTTCTTCCCTTTCATTAGTTATTTTTATGCTTTTCTTAAGAGATTCTAGTTCAATCATGTCTATGATTGGATAAGCCCCTTAGCTAGGGCTAATAGGTGAAGCTTGTAGCGTGATGGGATGTTTCTATTGCTTTGATTCATGTTTATATTGAAGTCTCTTTGATTCTAGTTTGATTATAAGGAATACTTTCAGTTTTTAATGGTTTGTTATGACTTAAATTACAATGGATCTGCGATAGCTTTGAGTATGTTCTTTTCATGTTTTAGGATTGTGAATCTAGGAAATCCTGTTGTTCACCATCGTCCCTTGGGTATGGTTGGATGATGGAATCCTCCCTAATTTTCACAATTCTCTCGGATTGATTGTGGGATTGGTAAATCCTGTTGTGAGCCATTGTCTCATGGGCATGGTTTTGTGATCGAATCACTTCCAGTTCTCACACTACTCTTCCTTTGAGAATTAGGTCAAAGGAAGTTCAGATTTGATTTTACTGAGATATCTTCCAATTAGATAAGACGAGACTTTGATTCCAGTTGTGTTCATGAATCAAGCATAGATCTCCCTCATCTTTACAAGTGGATCCTTGGAAACCCTAGTTTCCAACCTTTGAATTTCTTAAGTTTTTCATTAAATCTCTCACAATTACTCTCTATACTTACAGATTTAGGTTTTCATCTTTTTCTAGTTCTTCTTCTAGTTACTTTCAGAATACTAACGAGATTAGTCCCTATGGATTCGACCTCGGTCTCACCGAGATTATTACTACATCGCGACCTTACACTTGGGGTTGTCAACAATGGTCTTTTCTGGGTGCCTAGTTCTCCTTAGGCATACCTTTGAGTACTTTTCTAGGTGGCTAGTTCTCCTTGGACGACCTCATTGCATTGTCTTTTTCGGGTGGCTAGTTCTCCTTGGGCGTACCTTTAAGTACTTTTTCTGGTGGCTGGATCTCCTTGGGTGATTTTTTACCAGCTGGATGTGCATCCCTAGGTCTGTGAGCATGTGCATGTATCCATGCATTTAAACAAGATTTTCTTTATGGAATTTATCTGACGAATGCGTATATGATGAACTTTATCTGATTTCTATGATAATCATTGTGAAATATTTGTTATACACTGTTCCTGATAACTATGCTTAATTATCTTGATGATATGATAAATCTTGCGGGTTATACTTCAATGGGATAGCTATTAACGCTATCAAACTGTACTCAGTGTATAGGAGACGCAGATAACGTATATGCTGACATTCTTATGGAATAAGAGGAGCCAGATGATCTTGCGACTCTCTACTCCTGACTTCATTTATAATTAATTTGTACTGTCATGTTTTGTAAAAAGTAAAACATTGGTTTATATAAGTTTTTGGGTAACCACTTGAAATCTTAGTTATGTATATTTGGACTCCCTCTTATACTTAATTTGCTTCTGTCCCGCTAGACTACTAACTCTGATAATATATATATATATATATACACACACACGTACACGTGGAATTTGGTTGTTTTCAAAAGTTAAGCTCGGGTTTTTGGAACACGAGTAGTGTACTCGGGTTTCAGGAACTGGGGTGTTAAAGATGGTATCAGAGAGAGTATAAACAAACCTTGCCTTTGGGAACAAACTTATACAAACCTTTAATGTCTTAAATTAGGATATTGGAATTAGAGATTTAAACCTAGGTGAATCTCCCCTAGACTTAGAGAACATTTTTGAGAATGTAGAAACCCAAACTTAGGTCCCCATTATGAACTATTAATTATATGGACCAACTTAAGTTCCTTTCAGAATTGTTAGGATAATCATTCGAACTTATGTGAAACTCCCTTGGAATTTATAAAAAAAAAAAAGAAAATAATAAAATAAAAATAATAAAAATAAAAATTGAGAATGTAGATATTCAAGATTCTAAGTTCCTTAAGAAACCGTCTGGATAACCGTAGAACCTAAAAACAAAGCTTTAGTTCCATTGTAAACTACCAGAATATTTCTTGAACTTGATTTCCAATGAATTTTTAGAAATCTAGGATTTGAATTTATTTATTTTTTTTTAGTTAGAAATAACATCTTCACAACCCTCATCAAGAGAAACGAATTTAGGCATCGCCATATTGTACATTACATCTAACATAAACACTCCCTAAACTTAAAGAATTGTACTACGAATCACAATCTGAACTCTCCCAATACGTCTCTCTAGTTAGAGACAATATTCCTTAATAATTCCAGCACCTAGAATTAACTAGAGGAGAAATTGTAGAGGTTAGGTCAACTTCTAACACTAGATTGCACATATTAAGACTAGATTTGAAAACCTAGGTGAAATTAACAAAATTTTAAACTCGGATTTCCATGTAGAAACATTTGGGAATGTTTCACCTAGATTCCAAGCACTCTTATTATAAAAATAGAAAATTTCGTGACATTCCCAAGTGTTTGGAATAATCGGGACCACGAACTGATGGAATCATATTTTAAGCAAAGAATATGCGGTTTGATACAAATTCTAAATCGTAACAAGTCCCAATAATCTCAATGCCCTGATCAAGCAGAAGATCGAGATTTACCAGGATTGGAAGACGATACTGGCGATCCCACTGTTTTGCGTAAGCATAGGATTGACATAGTAGGCTCCAACTCACTACAACCATCAATCCGTGTTAGCTCGAACACTGAAAATAGAAAATCGTATTGTACATTTAGGATAACCCTACCACTTGTATCGTAATAATTGGGATGTGCGCCATCGAACACTGAAAATGAACATACAACCTTTAAAAATAATGGTAATAATAATAAACAAAAAAATAAATAAATAATAATAAATAGTGAATCATTATGAACACTACAAATTAGAGAACTACTGAATTTTGGGGACGAAATTCTCTTTAAGGGGGATAGATTGTAACACCCCATACTTTTTAATACTTGTGTGTTACTGTGTAACCTAACGTAGTATAAGTACCAACCTATTTATGTTAACATTCACCTACAACCCGGCCTAAGTCTGACCATTACAAGTAATTTTCATCCATTAGTCATTAATGTTTAATTAGATAAAACCCCCACCCTAATATATCAGATTGGCTATTTAATCCCATATTAACTATTAAATCCCATGTAATTAGTCATATAACCCAAAATCATCGAGAAATTCATTTTATGGAATGAATTGACCATCAGATTTTCACAGATCGTGGATTAATCATAAATTTAGAGATTGTGACCATATATCTCAGAAATCAACTGTAAAACCCAATACAGATTAATCTAGAACACTCCATCATTGATAATCGAATTGTAAAGCAGTCCAACAGTTGGATCGCATAGCATCAATACTTAAAAACCCAATTTCCGTATGATAAGGACCCTTGAATGAAGGTAATTAAATGTTCATCATAAAATTTCTGGCCTAGATCATTAGTTCCACCTATGGTTAGGCTAACATCGCTCAATATAAAGATCCAACACTAACCATTTAGATTAAATGATCTAATTACTAAATCCACCACTAACTAGTCTCAAACAAGTTCAGAAACCTTGTGTTTCAAGGTAGATCGGACTTGGAATATATCTGACTATTAGGTTTTTTTTTAAAACGTCCATAGACGCTTAAATCAGAGAATTCTGACCCACCTGAGCTTTGAATCTGCCCGATACTTGGTCAAAGGCTCTGATTGAGCCCTCCAAATGGAATGGATGGAGTGGATATAATAAGTACATCCCTGTGGACCCCACCAAAGAGGTGTGTGTGCACCATCTGTGCGTGCACCCGCCTTACACCAGAACCATTCATGCGGTTTTAACTGCGCGGACCCGACAGTATTTTTTAAAGAGGAGGAATCCTCCTCTCCCGCGTGACTGCAGTTTGAAAGGGAGACTGCCGTTTGGGTTCGACTGTGGCCCACCATCACGGCCATTGCGCCGATCCAAACCGTCCATCTGGTCTGGACGAGAGGTCTGACCAAAACCCTAGATGTTTCGGCCCTAATCACGCACATTCGGGCGAACAATTCCTGGTGTGAGTGAGGCTGTGCACGCGTAGATTATTTTCAAAAACTGAAATCCATTTTACATTGTCGAGCTGGCAATCCGTGTGTGGAATTCACTCTCAATCCTAGGCCTTTGTGCGGGAAAATCCCAGCCCTCCATTCTCTCCATATGGCTTAGGGTTTCCGTCGTAAGAGAGAGAGTCGCTGCGACTTAGACCTCGAAACCTATCGAGTTTTCGTGGCTGAGTCCAAAAGGTGGGCCCCACAATGATCAATGGAGTCATCCAATCCGTCCAAAATCCACAGATGTTTTGATGGGGCCATGGATAATTATGTCATCTTCTCCGTCTAACCGTGGATACCCATCAATAAGAGATGGGCCCCATTCATTGATCTAACTCGTCCATCTAGTGGCTCATGGCCTCAGATGTCCATCCATATAGTCCGATCACAGCCATGTAACCTACTTTAATATGAATCATCAGATTGCCACCGTGCCACATTCAGATTTGAAACCACATCCGAAGGGTCTTGTAACATCCTGGATTTTTGCCAACCTGGAATTAGACGTCCTTAGGCAATGGGTCGATCCTAACACCTTATTAACTTGTCAGAACTCAATCCTAAAGTCTAAAACCGCTTTTGAACCCATTTCCTTCACAAATCCCACCCTTCACCACCTTGTTCTTTCAATTTTTCTAAGTACTTTCACCCTAGACACTATCTTAAACAAACTAAGTAGTATAACTTAGATCACTTTATATACAAACTACAAAGGCCCAGGTACCACCTCAGACAGAAATTACTCAGGACTAAATCCTTTAGAAATTAGGCGAGAATTAGCCAGTGTGAAACTAGAGTACCTGTGAAATTAACACCAATCACATTAAATACGATCTGCAAGACCCAAAACTTGTAGAATCATTGACGCTAGGGTACCCTAAAATCTAAGATCAATCTCATTACCCGACTGCTCTCGGGAGCATCTCGAAACTCCGTATCAGCTCTGGACTGCACATCGGGAGTCCGAATAATACGAAGTTAAGGACTTAGGACCGCCTCGCTGGGATTGACAACCATCTCAGAAATCAAATCCAGATAGTGTCCCAGTGTAATTCGTGTGAGTCCGGAGTGAGGAGTGTGAAAACACTTGAGTTTCTTTACAAATAAATATCTCAAATAGTAATCTGGCACCTCTCACTTGTAGATTAGTTTTAAGCAACCAGACCATCAGAATCAGACCAAATTACACCCTCGGATCAGGAGAAATTTCATACACATATCCATGTACTCGGAATCTCCGATTGAGATCCACTGACCGTTGAACTGAAACTGGTCCGCCACGCGTGATCTGGGAATCTCACTGAAATGAAAACTTAACTCCACCTAGATCCAAGGTTGATGAGCTTAAGTCCGACCTTTGGCTCAAGCCGTTGAGCTGAAAAAGTGCCGCTTTGGTTATAACCTAAGTTTACCTTGACCATAAGTCTGTTTTAGAGTGTTTTTAGGCTATATAAGGACCTTAGAACTCTCTCTATCATAGCCATACGAATTTGAGAGAAACCCTAGAGAGAGAAGTGAGAAAAGGGAGAGAAAGAATGAGAGAAGTGGGAGATCCTTACTACTACTATCCCCTGCCGCTACACAAGCTGCACCACCCGATTCTAATCGCTTTCCCGGCGATTGGGGATTCGTTTCTAGGTAAGAAACCCTAACTCTAATTTGTTTTGGGGTTGTATAGGTTATAGATTATGAAATAGCTAACCTATTTCGATCTATAGGTGGCCAAACTGCCGTATACAGAAGCTTAGCAACTCTATCGACTCCGTTACGATTCTACGACAAAAGGTAAGGACTTCAGGTGTATAGGTTATGGTTTTCACCGCTTTTAATGTCAGATAATGATAGATTCATGACTTGCATGCAATTGCACATGTACAAAGTGCTGTCTGTTTTCCGTTTCGATTAAAGATGAAGAATATGGAATTTTACATACTTTAGGTATTTGTAGAAAGTACCGTATACGAATAAATTTTGGAAATGTGTTTGCCATGATTATTTGCTATATTGATATATTATATATGGATAAAATACTTGTTTAGCGAAAGGGTTCGCCCTAATACATGTTTTTGCTAATATACATTATGTATGTTAAAATAGTGTATTCTAAGTATTTGTGAAAATGACTGAATGAGTATAGATTCTCATTCGTGCTTGCCATGACTAATTGTCATGGATATATGATCGTTGTATAGGAGATACCCCTTTGACGAAAGGATTTGCCCTAAATCACGCCACGGCTACTATACGCTATATATGTTGAAATGGGTAGCCCAAGTGTTTGTGAAAATGTTCAAATGAATATGGAACTTGGATTCCTACTTTCCATGACTATCCGTCGTGGGTGTACGCGTGTTATGATTGGGGCAACTCCCTAGTGAAAGGATTTGGCCTAATGCCTATGTGATCAACATATGTCATGTATGTTGATGTAGGTATTTTAAAGTGTTTGTTGAAATGTCTGAATGAGTAGTAGTTAGTAAATTGTAATGTTTAAGGGTGTTGAGATATGATTCTCAACCTCTTTAACTATGTGTATGATTTCCTTGGATAGCTGTGTGATTAGGGATTTAATATGTACAAACTCATGCTTGTGTTGTGCTTCATAACATGCTCAAATGATTATATGATTTTATCTATGTGATGTATATGTTTAAATTCATGTTTACGTTGTATGATCCGTCATGGGAGATGGGGGAGTGGAGCAACGAGTGCGTGCAACAGCCCTTGCAGCCTTAAACGGATAATATCAGTCTTTGATTGTATGATTTGAATTTGATCCATTACTGCTTTAAATATCTGAAATTGAATGTGATTGGGGTTATTGTATAGTCCAGGCAGTCGGTAACGGGATTGAATTCGTTGTTGAGTTTCATTTGCTACATGAGATGTGTTCGACAAACCCGAGTCGTATTCAGTTGGCGATAGTGGTTGGCCACACGAAGTGCTTTTGCGCTTCATATCATTCAACTTGTTGTACGCTCGAGCTAGCCGAGCTCGTTAAGCAACCCGATCTGTATTATGTATGTTCACCATGTTTGGACGTTACTGCTTGAGCTTAGGGTATCAAACTTACCAGTGAAATCTCCTTTAACCATGGTACCTCGATCCGCTAAGACTCATGAGCCAGGCATGGTGGTATGGGACACTATAGTCGAGTTGTCGGCCTACGCTGGGGCCTCGTGCCTCCCCGTAGTGACCAGTGACCAACCAGACTCGTGAGCCGATTATGGTGGTATGAGACACTATATTCAAGCTGTCGACACCTACGGCGAGAGCCGAGTACGGTGAGACCTGTATTCGTGCTGACGGGCGACGAGCCCTTCGTAGTGTCTTTGAGTATACTCTAAAGTCTGTGATTGGCGATGAGCCCTTCGCAGCAACTAGAGCATGAGTTGAGCCGAGTATGGTGAGACCTGTATTCGAGCTGACGGCCAGTGATTGAGCCGAGTACGGTGAGATCTGTATTCGAGCTGACGGCCAGTGATTGAGCTGAGTACGGTGAGATCTGTATTCGAGCTGACGGCCAGCAATTGAGCCGCATACGGTGAGATCTGTATCCGTGCTGACGAGTGACGAGCCCTTTGTGATGCCTTCGCGATGCCTCTCAAACCATAATATTGTATGAGATTATCTAGGAGTGACGACCCTAGAATGGATCATGTTTGGGAATGATATAGGGGAGGTACCTTAGTTTCCCAATCCTGCTATTTGAATTGGACTAATAACAACTCGGTAATCATGCTCATCATGCATTGCATGTGCCTGGAAGATGTGGAGCACTGAGGAATGCAAGCATGCCGCGAACGTAAGATGGTGTCGCACGAGGGAGTGTGTGGTGAGGGCATACATCATGACTGCATTCATACTTGCATTAATAAGAGTAGTTATGAGTGTTTGATTTTACTGCTTTATCATTACTACTTGACTGAATTGATAACATGTTAACCTATGCTTTATTGTTCCACTGTGTTAGCTACTCACTCCCACGTTACGGGACGGTGTTTCGAACACCCACCAGACTTTGTCTGATTGCAGATGGCGACACTACTCCTGAGGCGGAGCCGGACCTTTATGATGACTATGATGTTTACTCGTATTTGCTGTATTCTGGTAGCTTCATGTGAGTCGTGTATTGATCGACGGGATTACAGGGATGTTGACTAGATGACACTACACATTTGGTATAATTTGAATTGTACTTGTAATTCATTAACCTGGTAACCTTATCACACTCTGGAGACTTACCATAGTTTTTATATTTTATATATTTATCACAGTCTTCCGCTTGCAATTTAACTATCTCTGGAGTATGATATGCTGTTTTGGCTTAATCTCACTCGTGTTCAATGCTTTATTACAGACAACATTCAGTCATCATTCATTTTGTTGCATAAGTGATGCGTTGGAACTCGGGAGTTGAGTTTATGCTCGACCCCCAATTTTCTGGGCGTTACAAGATGGTATCAGAGCATGATTTGGATTAAACCGGACCTGGGTTATGGTCACACGACGCACACTGATGCACTTTAACTTATGAGGGAGTGACAGAACGTAGAAACAGTCATAAGTATCCCGATTTCGCCAATTGGCGAAGTTCACTGAAAACGAACGCCGAAATCGAGTCTGTATTCAACCATGGTCGCACGGGTCGACCTTAAAACATTCCTAGGCCGTCTATTAATGAGTCTAGATCATAATCCACCTCATCTCAATCGTTGAAAATCGGTAGAATACGGGATAAACGCGATGAGGATAACTACTCCGAATCCTCGGAGCTTCTCTGGACTCCTCATAGAGACTTCTCGAATCTACGAGAAAAGAAAGCAGAAAATAGAAATAAATTCTAATAAATTTGAAATTGATTAATGAATGACTAACAACGAGTTCACAACCCTTTAAATAGGGATACCAATTAATGGGAAAGAAATCAAAATCGAACTACAACTAAAACTCCTAGAATTCGCGACTTACTATAAGGTCGTGATGTCTACTAGTGCGCAAGGTTTTCGGCCAAAAATAGTAAGTGTCCTATTTGGCTTCACCAAACTGTTCTCCTAATTATTCTAAGCTCCTTTCGCAATGGGCGTAACTCCTAAAGCCCAACAGATGAAGAGTAATCAAACTAAAACTACTATTTTTAGTAAAATGAAATTGAAACAGGGAAACGACCGTCAACCGGGGAGTTTTTTTGCAATTTCAGGCTGCACAACCTAGCATAGTGGGATTGGTTGGATTCATTAGCTCGTTCTACCCAAAATTCATATATTTTAATTCAGGTAACTCATTCCGGATTGCAAGATACGTCCAATTTACCCCGAAACTACCCGAAATGGAGCGAATCGGGGTCAGGGGCCTACCCACGTTAATCTAGGGGTACCCAGGGTGGGACCCAGGGTTTTTCGGGGCCTAGGGGATAGGAGGGTCTCGTCCATGAGGCCCCCCCTCGAAATCTGGACCGTTGGTCGGCTAGGCCCACGCCCGGTCGGCGAGGCCTCGCCGGGTTTCGGGCTGGGCCGGGCCCGCGGCTCAGGCCGATCCTCTTTGGGGGTTTTATAAACCCCCTGGTATGCCTCCCGTCCATTTCTACCCTCTCAAAACCCTACTTCCTTCACAAAGTGACCCTCCAAGCTCTCCTTTCTTCACAAAAATTTCAAATTTTTCACAAAACCACTCCTCCAATCACTTCTTCTTTCATTTTCGTGCACCACCGTCACTACTCATTCGAAACCCATCTCCCTTGCTGCCTATACTCTCCATTCTCTCTCATTTAAGCTCTTAAATCCTCTTCTTTTGCCTCAAAAATCGTGTAGCCTTCTAACCTACCCCATTTCTCCCTTTTACCTTCTTCATTCCCTGTTACTTGGGCCTCTACAACCCCTGCTGAGACCCAAGTCCGTGGAGAACCTAACCTCCAACCCTTTTTCCCCTTTTTCTTCACTTTTCCATAGCCTTCACAACCTCCAAATGATGGGACATTTGGAGCCCGTTCGACCAACTGCATTAGGTGAGTAAGGTGGATGGAATTGTAAAGGTAACAATAAATGTATGTGTAAGGTATTGTCCCTAGATTGGGTGTATCCCATGTTTTCCAGTACCATGTTTGGAATGTATGCAATTAAAAGTAAACTCCGAGATTTCCTTTCAAAATTACACTTAGAAATTCATTATCCTGGGATTTGAAAACCCCATTTCACACTTTTCCAACACCAGGCTCATTTTCCAAAGCCTATAAAATTAATTTTTTTTTATCCCACCCACCCTCCTACCAAACATGCCATTCCCAATCCCGAAGTGAGATTAGCAATGCAGTCCCATTTAAGCCCAATAGGCCCTAGAGTTTTGGACCTAGAGCGGTGCTCTTAGATTTCGACAGACATGACCATATAGGAAACCCAACAAATATATAATGTGAACCTTAGGACCCTCTTAGTTGGAATGAGCATATGTGAAATGCTCGAGCATAGTTAAATTTAAGTGCAGACAACTCAGTTCTAATTAGACAACTTTGACCCTAAGTGATAAAACCCTTCCTGTATTAGAAATGATGTGAAATCATCTAGCGTCTAAGCATAGACTTTGGACTACACCTATGGATTTCCACTACTCCTAAATTAAGAATAGACTACCGGTTACATTAGAGAATGTCAGAGACCAATAGATGCAGCTAGGTCAAATCAATACACCTCTTTGATCTGGGTGGCGCAGGGAAAGCATGGTGGACCCTACCCCACTGGCCCAGGATCGAAACTGTGCTCATTGAATACGAACATTATAGAAGCCCTAGCAAGTTCTACTATGAGAAACCGTTTTAGGATGATCTAGTAAGATTTGATTCACCATTTCCTTGGACATAGATAATAACGAGGACTCTCTTAGACTAAGACCTAAAGGGCAACCTTAGACATAGACAATTTGAGCCTTTCAATGATGGACATTCCCTACGTTTCTAAAGTGATCGGACTACGGAGTTACTAAAATATACAACTGCGAAACATTCGCGGCTTGACCCAATTCTCAATCCTGGGCGACTACCAATGGACTCACTGCTTGGCCGAGCAGAAGACCAGGATCCACCAGGATTCGGAAGGGATACGATGAGCTTCCTACCCTGGCCCGGTAGATGATCGATGTATCGGGATCAAGCCCACTATAGCCGTCTCTCCGTGTTGGTCAAACAATGAAAACAACTATCTTACTCTAAATTGTTGGGAATTGTCGTCAAGACTCCAAATAGGTAAAGAAATAAATTGTAGCGAACCATCAGGGTATGAGAAATGGATAAATAAATAAGTTTTAAGGGGGGGGGGTAGACTAAAATGAACCAGGCTTGTATATACCCTACCACGCGTAGAAACTCGAAATCAATAAAACTTAGGCCAAAGAAATAATTAAATCTTTCCTTATTACCTTAGGCAATTTCGGAGACGAAATTTTGTTTTAAGGGGGGCAGATTGTAACATCCCGGATTTTTGCCCACTTGGAATTAGACGTCCTTAGGCAATGGGTTGATCCTACCATCTTATTAACTTGTCAGAACTCAATCCTAAAGTCTAAAACCACTTTTGAACCCATTTCCTTCACAAATCCCACCCTTCACCACCTTGTTCTTTCAATTTTTCTAAGTACTTTCACCCTAGACACTATCTTAAACTAACTAAGTAGTATAACTTGGATCACTTTATATACAAACTACAAAGGCCCAGGTACCACCTCAAACAAAATTACTCAGGACTAAATTCTTTAGAAATTAGGCGAGAATTAGCTAGTGTGAAACTAGAGTACCTGTGAAATTAACACCAATCACATTAAATACGATCTGTAAGACCCAAAACTTGTAGAATCATTGACGCTAGGGTACCCTAAAATCTAGGATCAATCTCATTACCCGGCTGCTCTCGAGAGCATCTCGAAACTCCGTATCAGCTCTGGACTGCACATCGGGAGTCTGAATAATACGAAGTTAAGGACTTAGGACCGCCTCGCTGGGCTTGCAACCATCTCGGAAATCAAATCCAGATAGTGTCCCAGTGTAATTCGCTTGAGTCCGGAGCGAGGAGTGTGAAAACACTTGAATTTCTTTACAAATAAATATCTCAAATAGTAATCTGGCACCTCTCGCTTGCTGATCAGTTTTAAGCAAACAGACCGTCAGAATAAGACCAAATTACACCCTCGGATCAGGAGAAATTTCATACACATATCCATGTACTCGGAATCTTCGATCGAGATCCGCTGACCATTGAACTGAAACTGGTCCGCCACGCGTGATCTGGGAATCCCACTGAAACGAAAACATAACTCCACCTAGATCCAAGGTTGGTGAGCTTAAGTCCGACATTTGGCTCAAGGAGGCCCGCCAGAAGTCCTTCATTGAGCTGGAAAAGTGCCGCTTTGGTTCTAACCTAAGTATACCTTGACCACAAGTCTGTTTTAGAGTATTTTTAGGCTATATAAGGACCTTAGAACTCTCTCTCTCACAGTCATACGAATTTGAGAGAAACCCTAGAGAGAGAAGTGAGAAAAGGGAGAGAAAGAGTGAGAGAAGTGGGAGATCCTTCCTACTACTATCCCCTACCGCTACACAAGCTGCACCACCCGATTCTAATCGCTTTCCCGACGATTCCGGCTTCATTTCTAGGTAAGAAACCCTAAACCTAATCTGTTTTGGGGTTGTATAGGTTGTAGGTTATGAAATAGCTAACCTATTTCGATCTATAGGTGGCCAAACTGCCGTATACAGAAGCTTAGCAATTCTATCGACTCCGTTACGATTGTAAGACAAAAGGTGCAGACTTTAGGTGTATAGGTTATGGTTTTCACCGCTTTTAATGTCATATAATGATAGATTCATGACTTGCATGCAATTGCACATGTACAAAGTGCTGTCTGTTTTCCGTTTCGATTAAAGATGAAAAATATGGAATTTTACATACTCTAGGTATTTGTAGAAAGTACCGTATACGAATAAATTTTGAAAATGTGTTTGCCATGATTATTTGCTATATTGATATATTATATATGGATAAAATACTTGTTTGGCGAAAGGGTTCGCCCTAATACATGTTTTTGCTAATATACATTATGTATGTTAAAATAGTGTATTCTAAGTATTTGTGAAAATGACTGAATGAGTATAGAATTCTCATTCATGCTCGCCATGACTAATTGTCATGGATATATGATCGTTGTATAGGAGATACCCCTTTGACGAAAGGATTTGCCCTGAATCACACCACGGCTACTATACGCTATATATGTTGAAATGGGTAGCCCAAGTGTTTGTGAAAATGTTCAAATGAATATGGAACTTGGATTCCTACTTTCCATGACTATCCGTCGTGAGTGTATGCATGTTATGATTGGGGCAACTCCCTAGTGAAAGGATTTGGCCTAATGTCTATGTGATCAACATATGTCATGTATGTTGATGTAGGTATTTTAAAGTGTTTGTTGAAATGCCTAAATGAGTAGTAGTTAGTAAATTGTAATGTTTAAGGGTGTTGAGATATGATTCTCAACTTCTTTAACTATGTATATGATTTCCTTGGATAGCTGTGTGATTAGGGATTTAATATGTACAAACTCATGCTTGTGTTGTGCTTCATAACATGCTCAAATAATTGTATGATTTTATCTATGTGATGTATATGTTTAAATTCATGTTTACGTTGTATGATCCATCATGGGTGATGGGGGAGTGGAGTAACGAGTACGTGCAACAGCCCTGGCAGCCTTAAAAAGATAATATCAGTCTTTGATTGTATGATTTGAATTTGATCCATTACTGCTTAAAATATCTGAAATTGAATATGATTGGGGCTATTGTATAGTCCAGGCAGTCGGTAACGGGATCGAATTTGTGGCTGAGTTTCATTTGCCATGTGAGATGTGTTCGACGAACCCGATTCGTACTTCAGTTGGCGATAGTGGTTGGCCACACGAAGTGCTTTTGCGCTTCATATCATTCAACTTGTTGTGCGCTCTAGCTAGCCGAGCTCGTCAAGCAACCCGATCTGTCTTATGTATATTCACCATGTTTGGACGATACTGGTTGAACCTAGGGGACCAAACTTACCAGTGAATCCCCTTTAACCATGGTACCTCGATCCGCTAAGACTCATGAGCCGGGCATGGTGGTATGGGACACCGTGGTCGAGTTGTCGGCCTACGCTGGGGCCACATGCCTCCCTGTAGTGACCAGTGAGCAACCAGACTCGTGAGCCGATTGTGGTGGTATGGGACACTATATTCAAGCTCTCGATACCTACGGCGAGAGCCGAGTACGGTGAGACTTGTATTCGTGCTGACGGGTGACGAGCCCTTCGTAGTGTCTTCGAGTATACTCTAAAGTCTGTGATTGGCGATGAGCCCTTCGCAGCAACTAGAGCATGAGTTGATCCGAGTACGGTGAGACCTGTATTCGAGCTGACGGCCAGCGATTGAGCCAAGTATGGTGAGATCTGTATTCGAGCTGACGGCCAGCAATTGAGCCGCATACGGTGAGATCTGTATCCGTGCTGACGGGTGATGCCTTCGTGATGCCTTCGTGATGCCTTCGTGATGCCTTCGTGATGCCTTCGTGATGCCTTCGTGATGCCTTTCAAACCATAATATCGTATGAGATTATCTAGGAGTGACGACCCTAGAATGCATCATGTTTGGGAATGATACAGGGGAGGTACCTTAGTTTCCCAATCCTGCTGTTTGAAATGGACTAATAACAACTCGGTAATCATGCTCATCATGCATTGCATGTGCCTGGAAGATGTGGAGCACTGAGGAATGCAAGCATGCAACGAACGTAAGATGGTGTCGCACGAGGGAGTGTGTGGTGAGGGCATACATCATGACTGCATTCATACTTGCATTAATTAGAGTAGTTAGGAGTGTTTGATTTTATTGCTTTATCATTACTACTTGACTGAATTGATAACATGTTAACCTATGCTTTATTCTTCCACTGAGTTAGCTACTCACTCCCACGTTACGGGACGGTGTTCCGAGCACCCACCAGACTTTGTCTGATTGCAGATGGCGACGCTACTCCTGAGGTGGAGCCTGACCTTTATGATGACTATGATGTTTGCTCGTATTTGCTGTATTCTGGCGGCTTCATGTGAGCCGTGTCTTGATCGAAGGGGTTACAGGGATGTTGACTAAATGAGACTACACATTTGGTATAATTTGAATTGTACTTGTAATTCATTAACCTGGTAACCTTATCACACTCTGGAGACTTACCATAGTTTTTATATTTTATATATCTATCACAGTCTTCTGCTTGCAATTTAACTGTCTCTGGAGTATGATATGTTGTTTTGGCTTAATCTCACTCATATTCAATGCTCTATTACAGACAACATTCAATCATCATTCATTTTGTTGCATAAGTGATGCGTTGGAACTCGGGAGTTGAGTTTATGCTCGACCCCCGATTTTCAGGGCGTTACAGGTCTAGAACGAGATTAGAAGAGCCTTATATAAGGTTGCCTTTTAAGGCATCCTTTCCGAAAATGGAAAGAGAGAGAGAGAGAGAGAGAGAGAGAGAGAGAGAGAGAGTGAGAGAGAGAGAGAGAAGGCGACGCTTTAGTGCCACATTAAGTCGAGTCGACATAGTTCGAATTAGGTCGAGTTTCATCGAATCCAGCTGTTGGATAGTAGTTGTTGGAAGGAAGAAGAAAGCAAGAGAAGAAAAGGAGCAGAAGAATAAGAAAATCAGGAAGAAAAAAGAAGGAGAAAGAGTTAGCAGGGTGTACGTATACATGCCGAGTTGCTGCCATTGTCAACTCGCTATTGGGTTACTATTACAGCTGGGTTGACTCACTATGTCGTGGGAAAGGGTTGAAGTTGTTGAGCGGAATCGAGTCAAGTATTCTGGTCAAATCCAGCGACCTTACTGGACGTGTGATGTTAGAAGAAGAGGACCGGTGAGTGGAAAGATAGAAAGAAGAAGAGAGTTCGAGAGGTAGTCGGGTTTGGCTGAGTCTTGACTTGCTGACTCGTTAAACCGAGTTGGGTTGAGTGGTTCTCGACCTTGTTACTAGAGAGGAAAGGGAAGAGGAATGAAGGAGAATAAGGAAGAAGGAGGAGAGGAGCATTGCCGAGTTGACTCGGTCCTCGCCGAGTTCGGATCTGGACTGTTAAATCTGGGTGTGGTTTCAAACCAGCAGGCAAACCTTGGTGCTGCAATTTCGGCGAGTCAAGAACTCAAGTTTAATATCGAGATATAGGAAATCCACCCTCCATCAAGTTAACTCGGTGGGTTTTCAACTGGTCTTGGAGCAACTTCTGGTTTGGTAAGTTATTTCTGACTCAACCCAATTAGTGTTGAGTTGAATCTTGTTTTGTATAGATGGATGTGGAGCCAATTCTGAGTGGAGATCGTTCCAGGCAATTACCAGGTTTTACCTAAGTCAACTCAATCGAGTTTGGCTTGAACTTTGGTTTATCTTAGGACCTTGTTATTGATTACCACCATTACAATGCGGTGATCGAGTTTAACCCTATCTATGTCAAGTCGATTGAGTTGAACTACGTCAAAATTAGTCACTATCTACCTGAATTTCTTAGTATATGTTGTTTGGTCTTTCTCTTGATTTAAACCTAAACTCATGCATCCATGTTGATACCTTAGTTTGTACTGGAGTTGAGATTGCGAAGTCTAGTTTGTATTTCATCGAGTTGAGATAGATTATCAACTCGGTGAGTTCTCTACTTGCTAACTCATTTTCCAAAGTTTTATTAGAGTTGGACTAGAATCATTTTTAGATTTTTGTTGCACTGATTTAATCACAGGAAAACTATTACCTCTAAGCTGGGAATCCACCTCTTGCAGTCAACTGTGGGGTTTGCGTTAGTCTAAGAATTCTAATCCTGGATACAAGCCCAACTATTGAATCCTCCTGGGACCTATTTTCGGGTGTACATTTTTAGGCCATCACCAAATTGTAAGCATTTTGAGCTTGATCAGGTGTTAATACTCCCTAGTGACCTCTTATCGAGTTAAAAGATGGTTCATTTATGAGGTGAGGATCACTCTTCAAGCTTTTCTACATCTTAATAATTAGGTTACTCATTCATCTTTGTTCATTTACTTTATTAATTGCTTAATGTAGTTCATTGCTCTTACTGATTTTGATTCCTTATGATAATTGATAAATTGGATTTAAATTTAATGTTCGAATATGCAGTGAGATCTAAATACCTCGATTTTGATTTGAAAAGAATGCTTTAGATAAACATGTGCTATATCAATATTATACATGATTTAATTTGTCATTCATGATCACTTGATAGAATGATTGGAGGTCTTAGAACTAGTGGCCACTTTATCTAATAAATTAAATGAAACATTTGATGTGGACTTATCATCTTATGGAACATCTGTTGCCTAAATGACTTTTGGGTTAATCCGTTTTATAACATCCTTGGAATGGATTGTTTGCCCTATGTGGCTTGATGTAATATTTGTCCTATGTGGTTTTGAGGAATCGTCTTCATATAACCTTGCAATGAAAATTTCCACTCGTAAAACTATAATTGGCCACTAATTGAGTAGGTTACCTTTAAACATCCTATTTGTTAGACTTATGAGCCAAGGATGGTGGAATGGGACATTATGCCTGAGCTGTCGGCCTATGTGGACTTATCATGGTTGAGGTTTGACTGACCTTAGGTTGACCTTAGGAGTAGGTCACTTTGGATACATAAGTCGGATGTTTATGTTACATGAGTTTGGTCTATTCTTCGACTAGTCCTAGGCCTTCTTCGACTAGTCTAAGCTTTGCTTCGACCAGTCCAAGAAATTCCTCGATCAGTCGTGAGTTTGTCACAAAATTCGGATAATTTCTGTCAGGCTTCGACTAGTCCAGGAATCTGTTCGACCAGTCGAAGGAACAGTGTCGACTGCATCTTCGACCAGTCGAAAGTCTTCGACTCAAAGTCCATCGATGAATTTTAAGTTCTTCGACCAGTCGAAGGAGACCTTCAACTAGTCGAAGGTGACCTACGACCAGTCGAAGGAGACCTTCGACCAGTCGTAGAACGGTCAAAGCTTATCACGCCTGATTTTTTAAATATCTGTTATTGCTTCGACTAGTCGAAGAGCTCTCTAGACCAGTCGAAGACGCGATCTGCTCACCTATAAATAGAGCACGAATCTTAGAAGAAATCATCGAATTAATTAATCCATTCAAGCCAATCTTCGTCGAACTTCTGAGAGATAATTTTGTGCTCCATCTAAGCTAAGTGTGCTTATTTAATATTCTCTTTCCTTAGCTTTATTTAATTGATTTTGTTTATGCTATTCCAATCTAATTTGATAAGAGGAATTGTTATTCCCTTTCTTTGGAATCAAAATCAATTAAGGCAAGCCCTATTTGGTTTAATTTAAAATCTATTAAAACTAGAACCATTGTAATTGAGTACTAGACATTGAACTTGGACATTCAATCATCTACTTTGACTTAGTTCTACCGGGCTGCTACAACGAAGGAGATAATCAGGTATTTTACATTTAATTGTAAATTCCTTTCTGTTTTGGTTTCTTTCAAGATTTGTCAGAAAAATCATGTTGTATTGGTTATCTGAGGAGAGCCAGGAAAACTCAGAAGTGGAGTTTTTTTAATTGTGTAAGCCCACAGACAAAGACACAATTGTAAAGGTTTTGGGTGAACCTGTGAAAACCTATTTTGTTAGTGAACGCTAATATCCCCTGTGTGAGGATATTAGGAGTGGAGTAGCATTCTGTGTGGCTGTTGTTTAACAGTTGGTGAACACACAGGCGAACCACTATAATCCCTTGTGTTGTGGTTGAATGATTTATACTTCTAATATTTAATTATTCATTTGTGGGATGTATGTATGGTGGTGAATGTTGTAATCATTTAATTCAAGCATTGTGGGAATTTTGTAATAGTTTAGAATTTATTTTCTGTTATTCCTTTATCAGCTTGATATTCAATTTCCTTTAAAGTTGTTCCACCAATGTTGCCCTGCCATTTTTATGGTATATGGCTGTCCCTAGAACAATACATTTGTGATTACAATTTATTTCAGTTCAATTTGTGTTTATTTCTGTATTCCTCTTTGGTTTGAGATTTGATACAAAGATCTTTCTAGAAATAAGGTTGTCCTACCATAAACTCTGGTTTTTGGTGTAAGGTTGTCCTTAGAACAACATTTGTATCAACCTCTCAAGATCTAAATTTTGAGGTTGTTTTACTTTCTTGCATTTTGATTTATTTTGGCTATCATATTCTTTTTAATTCCGCTGTTATAAGTTATATTTGGCATTGTCCTATTCACCCCCCCTCTAAGACATATAGCTAGGCCTTTTCAAGTGGTATCAGATCCTAATAGCTCTTTTTAATTCATGGATTTAATTCATGAGCTAACGATTTAAGCTATTTAAGATGTCAAATTTTGATAGCCTTTCAGTCACTAGGCCTCCACCCTTTGATGGCTCCAACTATGCCTATTGGAAAGCCAGAATGAGGATCTTCCTCAAATCAATAGATGAGAGTGTGTGGCAAGTCACAGTGACTGAATGGAAACCTCCTATCATGGAAGTTACTGGGGTTGACGGTTCAAAATCTATGAAAGTCACACCATATTACTAATGGACCACGCTTCAGAAAAGTGAGAGTAGTACAAATGTTAAAGCACTAAATGCAATCACTTGCGCACTATCACCGGATGAGTTCAAAAGAATCATTTCCTATGATACTGCAAAGCAAGCTTGGGATATATTAGAAATGACACACGAGGGTACTACAATTGTAAAAAAATCTAAAGTCCAACTCCTCACAACCAGATTTGAAGAAATTCATATGGAGGAAAATGAAATGTTTATGGACTTTTACACTAGATTGAATGACATTGTAAACTCAATGTGGGGTCTTGGCGATAAAATTCCAGAAAGTGTGTGCAAAGATATTACGCTCACTTCCTGAATGGTTCAATTCTAAAGTAACCGCGATCCAGGAACTTTGTGATACGGATAATATGAGGGTAGAAGAACTAGTTGGTTCTCTACAAGCCTACGAGTTAAACTTTAAAGCTCCTAAAGGTAAATCTATCGGACTAAAATCTTCTAAATGTAATTCAGAAGAAAATTCTGATTCAGAAGATGATATGGCTCTTTTAGCTAAGAAATTTTATAAGATTTTTAAAAGCAAGAAAAGGGTTGATTTTCAAAAATCCAATAACAAAAAGATGTTTAGACCCAGATCTCGAAAATCTTTGAAAGATAGTTAATGTTACAACTGTCAAGAATATGGGCACTTAGCAAATAGATGTCCTAAAAAGGACAAACCCAAGAAGAAGGGTATGTTGGCTACATGGGATGAATCATCTGATTCTGAAGCTTCTTCTGAATCAGAAGATTCTGAAACTGAGTCGGCAATGAAGTTAAAGCTCTTATGACTCTAGCCAAATTCACATTTTCAGATAATGACTCAACAAGTGAAGAAAATCTGAGTAGTGAATGTGAAAATGAAGATGATCTTCAAGACGCTTACAATGCCCTATATAAGGAAAGTTGTAAAATTGCTATCAAACTTAAACTTCAAAAAGAAAAGTTTTCTAAACTCAAAGAATGTTTTGAATCACTTATCTTAGAAAAATCACAAATTTCAGATTGTTTTGAAAAATCAAAATGCGATTTGGAATTCAAAAACTCCCTAATTATTGATTTGAAATATGAAATTGAGAAACTCAAAACTAAAGTATCTTCTCTTCTGAGTCTAAAGGACACATGGAAATATGCCCAAGGTGATCCAAAGTTAGAAAAACTTTTATCCGGATCAAGAAAATGTGGCGATCTATCCGGGTTGGGCTATGATAAAAATCTATCTCCTAAACAAAAGTATACTCCTCCTATGTTTGTTAAAGGAGAGTCCTCAAACTCAAAAGGGAAAAGTACTTATCATGATTTTTCTAGAAATTCAAAAACCTAGAAGTAGTCATGTCAACTTTAACCAGAAACGAAATCCACTAGCTGAAAAGATAGTTGATTTACTCAAGGAGCTCTTAAAATCTAACTCTATAGGTCATTCTTACAACTATAAACAAAAGAAGACCAACTATGTTCCTAAACCCAAAACAATTATGAAATGGGTTCCTAAAGTTGCCTGCTTGGTTGCTCGCACTGCTTTTAAAGCAACAAGTCATTCAAAGTGGTACCTAGACAGTGGATGCTCCAGGTATATGACAGGTGACAAAGCTTTATTCACGGATCTGAAAAATATGACTGATGGTTCAGTCACATTTGGTGATGGTAGCAACTGCAAGATTATAGGCCAAGGTATGGTTCAACTTTTTAATCTTCCTGTGTTTAAAAACATTTTATATGTTGAAGGCTTAAAACATAACTTGCTTAGTATATCTCAAATATGTGATAATAACCATAGTGTTCGGTTTTCTAATCAAAGTTGTAAGATACTAAATAATAAGGGTTCTGTAATATTAACTGGACGTAGAACGTCTAAAAATTGCTATATTATTAGCGAATCCAGCTCATCTAATCAAACATGTTACATGGTCCATACAGACGAGACTGATTTATGGCACAAACGTCTTGGACATGTACATTGTCGAAATTTATATAGATTGAGCAAACGAGAACTTATAAGAGGTTTACCCAAACTTCAGAAATTAGATAAAATATGTGGTGAGTGCCAGATAGGCAAACAAACAAGGAACTCACACAAAAAGGTGAATTCAAATACCACATCAAGACCACTCGAACTCCTCCACATGGATCTGATAGGACCTACCAGAACGGAAAGTCGTGGTGGGAAAAAGTATATCCTGGTAATAGTTGATGACTTTACTAGATTCACTTGGGTAGTCTTCTTAAGGGATAAATCTGAAACCCTTAAAGAAGTAAGAAAAGTTCTCAAAAGGATTCAAACTGAAAAATCTTCTCAAATCAGTAAGATTCGTAGTGATCGTGGATCTGAATTTGAGAATAGCAATTTTGAGAAGTTCTGTACCGACCAAGGAATATTACATGAATTCTCTGCTCCCAAAACTCCACAACAAAATGGAATTGTAGAAAGAAAGAATATGGTGCTTCAAGAAATGGCTAATGTCATGTTGAATAGCATGAAGCTCTCTAAAATCCTTTGGGCTGAAACAGTCAACACAGCTTGCTATATTATTAACCGAGCCTACACTAGCAAAGATAATAATAAAATGGCTTACGAATTGTGGTTCAATAAAAAGCCTACTGTCAAATACTTTCGAGTTTTTGGCAACAAGTGCTATATTTTACGAGATCGTGAAAATTTGGAAAAATTCGATACGAAGAGTGATGAAGGGATTTTTCTAGGATATTCCTTAAACAGTTGAGCTTATAAGGTTCTGAACAAAAGAACTGGTGTGATTCAAGAGTCCATTAATGTTGTCATTAATGATCACTTAAACACGCCAATCCCTAATTTAGATAATGATGAAGTTCTAATCATTGATAAACCCGATACTTCATCGAATCAGACTGATTCTGAGTTGAGGACTGTTAAAGATCATCCAACCACACAAATTCTTGGAAACTCTCTCATTGGTGTTCGCACCCGTAGACAACTTGAGGATATACGTAATTATGTATATTTTACATCCCAAATAGAACCATCTAACGTAAAAGAAGCTCTTGCTAATGAGAACTGGATTGTTGCGATGCAAGAAGAACTCAACCAATTCGTAAGAAATGATGTTTGGTATCTCGTACCAAGACCTAAAGATAAACACATCATTAGAACAAAATGGATTTTCAAAAATAAGTCTGACGAGTGTGGAAATATAATTAGAAACAAGGCTAGACTAGTGGTACAAGGTTATACTCAAATTGATGGAATTGATTTTGATGAAACTTTTACACCAGTAGCACGTCTTGAATCTATCAGACTATTTATATCCATTGCATGTTTTAGAAAGATAAAGATCTATCAAATGGATGTGAAAAGTGTTTTTCTAAATGGTGATTTACATGAAGAATTCTATGTTAAACAGCCAATGGGTTTTGAAGATCCCAAAAATACTGATCATGTGTATCGGCTTAAAAAGGCACTTTATGGATTAAAACAATCATCTAGGGCATGGTATGAGAAACTAACAAAATTTCTTTTAAGTCATAATTTTCAAATGGGATCTGTTGATAAAACTCTGTTTGTTAAAAAATATAATGATCATATCTTAATGGTACAGATTTATGTTGATGATATCATTTATGGATCAACTTGTACTGACTTGACTACTGAGTTTGCAGATTTGATGAAATCACAGTTCGAAATGAGTATGGTTGGGGAATTGACTTATTTCCTTGGATTGCAAGTAAAGCAACAACCTGAAGGAATATTCATTTCTCAATCTAAGTATGCTTTGAATCTAATCAAGAGATTTGGATTTGAGAATGGCAAGAATTTCGATACTCCTATGAGTACTACCCTGAAACTCTCAAAAGACTCTATTGGTAAAAATGTTGACTCAAAACTTTATCGGAGTATGATTGGTAGTTTGCTATATTTAACTGCTAGTAGACCTGATATTTCTCTAAGTGTTGGTATTTGCGCAAGATATCAATCTGATCCAAAAGAATCTCACTTGATTGCTGTCAAGCGAATTATTGGATATGTCGCAAGTATTGTAAATCTCGGTCTCTGGTATCCTCATGAGACTAGTGTCCAATTAGCTGGATACTCGGATGCTGACTGGGCTGGTAATCTAGATGATAGAAAATCAACCAGTGGTGGTTACTTTTATATTGGAAATTGTCTAGTTTCCTGGTTTAGTAAGAAACAAAATTCTATATCACTTTCAACAGCTGAAGCTGAGTATATCGCAGCTGGTAATGCATGTACACAGCTTCTTTGGATGCAACGAATGCTAAGTGATTATGGAATTAAACAGGATTCTATGTTATTACATTGTGATAATTCCAGTGCGATAAATATTTCAAAAAATCCTATTCAGCATTCTCGTACTAAGCACATTGACATTAGATTTCATTATATTCGGGAATTAGTAGAAGAAAAAGTTATATCTCTGGAATATATTCCTACCGAAGATCAACGAGCTGACATTTTCACAAAACCTCTTGATAAAAACAGGTTCAAAAAGATGAAATTTGATCTTGGCATGTGCATTTTTAAATGATTATTTATGCCTACTTGTATCATAGTGTATATATTTGCTAGATTGAATTTCAATTTTTGAATAATTTGCAAGAAATATGAATTTTTAGACATTCTTTGACCTGTCGTGAGTATACTCGACCAGTCGACCTTCGACCGGTCGTAGATATCCACAACCAATCGTAGATCTCAGGAATCACTTAAAATTTGGGGATTTTGCTTTCTTCCTCATTCCGTTTTTCTTCTCTAAGGAGCCGAGCTTCGACTTGTCGAACCCATTGTTCATGTTCTTCAAGGTTAGTGCTCCAATTACGTTTTTCTTGCAGAGTTGTGTCTAGATTGTTTACTTTTCTAGATTTAAGCTTTCTATTTTGGATTTCATTGAGTTTGGGGTTTGGATTTTAAAAAATCTGTTTTGAGTAAACCCACTTCTCAATCCTTTGCAACTTCTTATTCTCTTGATATCTTTGTTGCAAATGGCTTCTAGATGTAGAAAAACTACTTCCCGTGATCCTTCTTCTTCTTCCAGATCGACCATTATCTCTAAGCGTCATCTTCTTGTTTCCAATGATGATCCATCTTATGTTAGGGACATTAGATTACGTAATGTTATTGTTAAACGTCCTGTTGATGTTAATCATATTGCACCTTTCGACATCCTTCCTATGCTTGAAGCTGTAGGTTGGATTAACTTATTACATTGGGGTGGGCCAGCATACTGGTCCATTGCCCAATCCATGTTTGCATGTATTAGTGCTTTCTCACAGGATAATTTAACTTTTAAAATATTTACTAGAGAAGGGCCTTTTGACATTGAACGTCATTTAATTTCAGCCCTTTTGGACATTCCTGTAAATGATGAGGGTATTCCTATCCATGACCTAACTGATAAACCCTCAATTTCTGAAAAACGCATGCTCACTAGAGATTTGTGCAACATGGATGTTCAATGGACACGAAAAGGGAATGCGCTTCCCGCAAGGTATTTGTTACCCAAGTACAGAATTCTCCACAAAATCTTTGTGTCTAATCTGTATTCTCGTTCGGGTAATAAAACTGACTTGACCTCGTTTATGGTTCGTGTTATCCATGCTATTTATAGTGGTACTCAGATTTGTTTACCTTCCTTAATCTGTCATTTCATTCTTCAGTTTAGACTTCATCCTGGTCATAATGACATTCCTTTTGCTTATTTAATGACTGTATTGGCTACACATATGTTAGTCGATATGCCGGTTGATGAGGCACCAATCCATCATCTGATTTTCAACAATACTAATATCAGTAAGATGAAGCTGGATCTACTTCCTGAACAAGGTGGTGGTGGTGGTGGTGGTCATGAAGAAGCAGGTGATGACATTAATATGGATGACATTTTTGAGGAACTGGATTCTGACTCAACAAATGATCCAGATTTTGAACCATCTGATGTTGATGCTCGTCTGAGTGCATTAGAGGATAAAGTTAAGAATATAAATGTAAAGATGGAAAACATGTCTGTTGCTCATGATTTACAATTCAAGTACATGCGCAAATATCTTAGGCGATTGAACAAAGGCATGCACCAACTTGATCCCTCTATTCCTACTCCGTCATCTGGTTCTGGTTCTGATTAGTTTATATGGGATTTCTGGTCTGTAATAACTTTATAACTTAACACTAGATTGACTGATTTTGAGTTGGATACTATCTTTGTTTTATGCTGGGTATTTGTTCTATGTGAAACTATGTTGAGTATCTCTATCTCTGGTTTTTTCTATAATCTCATAACTCCTCATGTTTACTCTCATATATCCCTTTATTTAGTTCTCCTTTATTGTTGTTTCCTTTGTCATATTGTGACAAAAAGGGGGAGAATGGTTTGTTCTTAACGATGTGATTGTGAGAGGAGTAGCATTGGTTATGTTACTTAGGGGGAGTATGTTTGAACTAGTTGAATGAATTGGTTGAATGTTGAATGTTGAATATTGAATATTGATTTGCAGGTAAGCCAATTGATATTAACTGGTTCATGATTCTTTAACCAGTTGTTTTACTTTATGTTTATCTTGGTTATGTGTTTTGTCATTAATTTGACAAAGGGGGAGATTGTAAGTGCTATAGTTTATATCCCTATCTGTTGTCAAATTTGTGGTGCCAAAATCACTTTTATATAACTTGCATAAGTGAAGCTCTCTCAAAGATCAACATTCATGAACAACCAAAGCTCACAACAAGCAAAGCTCACAAGTACAAAGATCAACCTTGACTGCAAGAACTGCTCACAAGACATGAGTCAAGAATACAAGACTTCAAGAAGAGTACAAGGAAGTTCGTAAAGAACTCAAGACACTTTCAAGATTGAACTACATCAAGATTTCAAGATTGAACTATATCAAGACTTCAAAGCTTAAACTTCAAGGTCACTTGTTCCTAATGTTTCAATGTCCTTACTTCATGGTTGAGGTTTGACTGACCTTAGGTTGACCTTAGGAGTAGGTCACTTTGGATATATAAGTCGGATGTTTATGTTACATGAGTTTGGTCTGTTCTTCGACTAGTCCTAGGCCTTCTTCGACTAGTCCTAGCTTCGCTTCGACCAGCCTAAGAAATTCCTCGATCAGTCGTGAGTTTGTTACAAAATTCGGATAATTTTTGTTAGGCTTCGACTAGT
Organism: Magnolia officinalis; assembly: GCA_021015155.1. Taxonomy (NCBI): domain Eukaryota; kingdom Viridiplantae; phylum Streptophyta; class Magnoliopsida; order Magnoliales; family Magnoliaceae; genus Magnolia; species Magnolia officinalis. The sequence goes on from JAJHSJ010000004.1 coordinate 70,553,006, forward strand.
CCAAGAATCTGTTCGACCAATCGAAGGAACAGTGTCAACTGCATCTTCGACCAGTCGAAAGTCTTCGACTCAAAGTCCAGCGATGAATTTTAAGTTCTTCGACCAGTCGAAGGTGACCTACGACCAGTCGAAGGACACCTTCGACCAGTCGTAGAACGGTTAAAGCTTATCGCGCCTGATTTTTCAAATATTTGTTATTGCTTCGACTAGTCGAAGAGCTCTCTAGACCAGTCGAAGACGCAATCTGCTCACCTATAAATAGAGCACGAATCTTAGAAGAAATCATCGAATTAATTAATCCATTCAAGCCAATCCTCGTCGAACTTCTGAGAGATAATTCTGTGCTCCATCTAAGCTAAGTGTACTTATTTAATATTCTCTTTCCATAACTTTATTTAATTGATTTTGTTTCTGCTATTCCAATCTAATTTGATAAGAGGAATTGTTATTCCCTTTCTTTGGAATCAAAATCAATTAAGGCAAGCACTATTTGGTTTAATTTAAAATCTATTAGAACTAGAACCATTGTAATTGAGTACTGGACATTAAACTTGGACATTCAATCATCTACTCTGACTTGGTTCTACCGGGCTGCTACAACGAAGGAGATAATCAGGTATTTCACATTTAATTGTAAATTCCTTTCTGTTTTGGTTTCTTTCAAGATTTGCCAGAAAAATCTTGTTGTATTGGTTATTTGAGGAGAGACAGGAAAACTCAGAAGTGGGGTTTTTTTAATTATGTAAGCCCACAGACAAAGACACAATTGTAAAGGTTTTGGGTGAACCTGTGAAAACCTATTTTGTTAGTGAACGCTAATATCCCCTGTGTGAGGATATTAGGAGTGGAGTAGCATTCTGTGTGGCTGTTGTTTAACAGTTGGTGAACACACAGGCGAACCACTATAATCCCTTGTGTTGTGGTTGAATGATTTATACTTCTAATCTTTAATTATTCATTTGTGGGATGTATGTATGGTGGTGAATGTTGTAATCATTTAATTCAAGCATTGTGGGAATTTTGTAATAGTTTAGAATTTATTTTCTGCTATTCCTTTATCAGCTTGATAGTCAATTTCCTTTAAAGTTGATCCAGCAAGGTTGCCCTGCCATTTTTATGGTGTATGGCTATCCCTAGAACAATACATTTGTGATTATAATTTATTTCAGTTCAGTTTGTGTTTATTTCTGTATTCCTCTTTGGTTTGAGATTTGATACAAAGATCTTTCTAGAAATAAGGTTGTCCTACCATAAACTCTGGTTTTGGTGTAAGGTTGTCCTTAGAACAATATTTGTATCAACCTCTCAAGATCTAAATTTTGAGGTTGTTTTACTTTCCTACATTGTGATTTATTTTGGCTATCATATTCTTTTTAATTCCGCTGTTATAAGTTATATTTGGCATTGTCCTATTCACCCCCCCTCTAGGACATATAGCTAGGCCTTTTCAGGGATTACATGGATGTCGACTAGATGACACTACACATTTGGTATAATTTGAATCGTACTTGTAATTCATTAACCTGGTAACCTTATCACACTCTGGAAACTTACCATAGTTTTTTTTATATTATATTTTATATATCTATCACAGTCTTCCGCTTGCAATTTAACTGTCTCTGGAGTATGATATCCTGTTTTGGCTTAATCTCACTCATGTTCAATGCTCTAATACTGACAACATTCAATCATCATTCATTTTATTGCATAAGTGATGCGTTGGAACTCGGGAGTTGAGTTTATGCTCGACCCCCGATTTTCAGGGCGTTACAGTATCCATACATAGTAAACACACAATAGGCCAATCGGTTTGTTAGGCGAGTTTGATTGGTATGGGCACACGCTGACTTAATCGACATGGAACGAATAAGCACGTGGCCTAACCACTGTCAACAATTGTCGTGCGACCCCCATTCATCGAGTCTACCCAATGTGGCGAGACTAATTCGACCACCCGAACAGGGACTGTTACTGATTGCCTGGGCTACATTGTAGCCCCAATCTTACTCAGATGCAGTAAATAAACACATGTGATAATCATTTCAGCATTTAACAAATAATCCAAGTAAATTTCTCATTTGAGCATTTCATCAAACACATTGATCATGTTACTAAACACTTGCATTTTATCCATAAATTACGTAAAGGCAAATATGATTACATGAAAGAACTATACATATGAATAAGGTAATTAAGAATCCTATCTTAATACTCTTAATAAATACAAACCATCAATAATTTCTCATTCAGATAATTCATCAAACACTTAGACTACACTTCACCAAATATATAGACTAGGTTAATTACAACTTATAATTTAGAAATTCCTTGTACAGAGAGATCAACATTCATATGACGATGATGAATCCTAGATCAGTAGTCATGACAAGCATGGATCATTTTTAAATATTCATTCAAACATTTTAACAAACACATAGGATGCATCTTTTACTTACATAATTCAAACATGTATATTATACTGAAAATGGCTTATCTAAGACAATACGGTAGCAATCAAGTTAGACATAAATCATTAGCTGACATTGAAAGCATTGATGACCGTAACCTAAGCGTTTATAATTTGTACCTTTCGTCTAGATGCTCGATTCAGACTCGGTCCAAACTTTACGTTCCCAAAAACGGAACGCCGAGCACCTAAATGATGAAATAGGTTAGCTAGTTTGACGAACAATCAACCTGGATCTCTACAACGACATTAGGGATAGGTTTGCTTACCCAAAATCATAGCCGAAACAAGTTATGTAGCGTAACGGGATGGAGATTCGTTACATGGAGTCGTGGGAGAGGATTCTTACAACGACCTCCCAAGATCTCTCTTCTCTCTTTCCTCTTTTCTCTTCTTTTCTCTCCTCTCTCCCTTAGGGTTTTGAAGAAATTCGTATATGAGAGAGGTGGGGTGAAATAAGGGCTATTTATAAGCCCATAAGTGACGCAAATGGCCCCAGGGCCACTATATACATAGGTTATATCCTTTGGGAAGCTATTTTTGACAAACAGGGCTCACAGGGAGGCCCACTACTCACCTACGTTATAGGGTACGTTCCCTGACAATGGATCTATGCCAGGACATGATTTCGGTGCGATCGAATAAGCTGATCGACAATGGAGGACCTGTGTCAGATCAACGATCATACTTACTCAATCGGGGTCACTGTTATACGGATATGTGCAGGGAAATTTCATTTCCCCATAGGTGAAGTTTGGTCAGAAACTGATGGTCTGAAATCATCAATTTCGCGTAAGAGTGAACGGCCCAATTCACTTAAGTTTTGGTTTATTTTCTAACAGTATTCGCGTTTCTCACACACTTTACTTATGACTCAAGTTGTATATTTCTGGACACTATCTGGGCTTGATTCCCGGATGGTTGTCAAGCCCAGTAGGATGGACATAGTCCTATAGTTTCGCGGTCATCGAACTCTCGACGTGCAGTCTAGGTCCGATACGGGGTTTCAATGTACTCCCGAGAGCGACATGTTCTTGGGATTCCTCCTAGGTCTTTAAGTGACGTCGAATCAGTGATATTAATGGTTTTAAACCTTTTCATTTGTGAAAATGGTGGCCCGAGCTTAATCCACCGATTATTTAGTTTAATACTTAACTAATTTTCGCCTAAATTATGGCAGGATACGATCCTTGGGTAGTCTTGCTCGAGGCGGTACTCAGGTCCTTGTTTGGATTTTTCCGAGACGTTACAATCTACCCCTTAAAGAAAATTTTCATCCCCAAAATTAGTACCTTTTCATATTCCTCAAGGATTTGAGGGTAGTTCTTACTAACTTCAGCTTCCGTTTCCCAAGTAGCCTCCTCCTCGATGTGGTGTGTCCATAACACTTTCACGAGTGAGATAACTTTGGTGCGTAACACTTGTTCCTTCCTATCTAGAACACGCGTGGGTCACAATACATAAGTAGCATATTCACTTAGCTACACTTGCTCCCACTTGATAATATGGGTAGGGTCAGGAACATATTTCTTCATCATCGATACATGAAATACGTTGTGCACGCCTGCGAGTGGTGTGGGCAAGGCAAGAGGTATGCTACCACACCCACTCGGTCTAAAATCTGGAATGGGCCAATGAATCTCGGCGTGAGTTTTCCTTCCTGCCAAAACGAAGTACTCCTTTCATTGAGGAAACCTTAAGGAATACATGGTCCTCAACTTCAAATTTAACTATCTTTGTCTCGTATCAGCGTAACTCTTTTGCCTACTCTGAGCCGTAAGGAGTCGACGCCTGATAATATCAATCTTTTCTGAGGTTGCCTGAACCAGATCTGGGCCAACCAAGATCTTCTCGCCAACTTCCGCCCAACAATGCGGAGCTCGACATAGGTGTCCATATAAGGCTCCGTAAGGATCCATGCCAATGCTTACTTGGAAGCTGTTATTATAATCAAACTTGGCATAAGGGAGACAGTCATCCTAGCTGTCCTTGAAGTCAAGTACTCATGGTCGCAACATGTACTCAAGTATCTGATTTACCCACTCTGTCTACCTATCGGTCTGAGGGTGGAATATGATACTGAATTTCAGTCTCACCCCCATTGCTTCTTGGATTTGAGTCCAGAAAATAGACGTGAATCGTGTGTCTCAGTCCTACACAATATCTATAAGAACCCCATGCAGTCGTATTATCTCTTTGATGTACAGGTTGGCCAGATCATCTGCTGAATTGGAAACTCTAATCGGGAGGAAATGGGCCGATTTTGTCAACCGGTCAACATTCACCCAAATGGAGTCATGCCCCTTTCTCGTCTTTGGTAACCCAGAAATGAAATCCATAGATACGAAATCCCACTTCCACTCCGCTATGGGCATGGGCTGAAGTAAACTAGGGGGTCGGCGATGCTCGGCCTTGACTTGCTGGTACGTGAGACATCGGGATACAAAGTCTGCTATTTGGGCCTTCATGTTGTCCCACTAGTACGAACGCTTCACGTCTCGATACATCTTTGTACTACCCAGATGCATCGCTAACTTTGAATTGTGAGCGGCCTCTAGAACTTCTCTCCTTAAGTCATGAAGGTACGGGATGCATAGGCGGCCACGATACCTCAGACCTCCATTTAAGTCAATCCTCCATTCTGATTCTTCATCGTCTCTTGTACGCCCTCTCATCTTCACCAACAGCTCATCTTCTTTCTGAGCCACAATGATTCAATCATCAATAAGTGGCTGCACGTGGAAGTGTGCGACGCTCTCAAATGGCTCCTCCACTGTCAGCTTCTGTTCGAAATCTCACACAAAATCCATCATATTCCACTCTTCTATCATCAGTGGGGCTGCAAATTCTATAGTTTTCTTGCGGCTCAACGCATCGGCTACAAGGTTGGCCTTGCCACGATGGTAAGAGACTTCAAAGTTAAAGTCTTTCAAAGTCTCCATCCAACGTCGTTTCCTCATATTCAGGTCCCTCTATGTAAAGATGTACTTGAGGCTTTTGTGGCCGCGAAAGAGCTCGAACTCCTCACCGTAGAGGTAAAGTCTCTAAAGCTTTAATGCAAAAATGACTGCCGCCAATTCCAGGTCGTGAGTGGGGTAGTTTTCTTCGTGCTTCCTCAACTGTCATAACGCATATTGATCACCCTATCCTTCTGCATAAGTACACATCCCAAACAGACTCAACAGGCGTCGATGTAAATAGTATATTTGGCCTCTTGCTCTGACAATACTAGCACGGGCGCAAACGTCAGCTTGTCCTCTAATTCTTGAAAGGCTACCTCTGCCTTCTCATTCCAAACAAACTTAAGATCTTTCTGAGTAAGTTGAGATAATGGTCGGGCTATCTTGGAGAAATCTTTAATGAATCAATGATAATAGCCAGCAAGTCCGAGGAAACTCCTCACTTCTGTAACAGAGCCAGGCTGCTCCCAATTTTGTACCGCGGTTACCTTGGTAAGGTCCACGGCTATTCCTTCCTTGGAAACCACGTGTCCAAAGAACTTGACTTCTTCCTTCCAAAAGTCACATTTTCGGTACTGTGCAAACAATTGATTCTGCCTAAGAGTATCAAGGACTGCTCACAGGTGTTTTTCGTGATCTTTCTGACTCTTTGAGTATATCAAAATGTCATCTATAAATACGATGACGAATCGGTAAAGATACGGTCGAAATACCCGGTTCATGAGATCCATGAATATTGTTGGTGCATTTGTAAGTCCAAACGGCATCACGAGGAATTCGTAGTGCTCGAAGCTAGTCCTAAAAGTTGTTTTCTACACGTCTTCATTCCTGACACGCAACTGATGATACCCGGACTGTAAGTCTATCTTAGAGAAATATTGTGCCTCCTTTAACTGGTCAAACAGGTCATCTATCCTGGGCAAATGATACTTGTTCTTTACCGTGACGTGATTTAGCCTGCGATAATCTATACACAACCGCAGTGATCCATCCTACTTTTTCACAAACAACACAGGTGCTTCCTAAGGAGATACGCTCATGTAACGCCCTGAAATTCGGGGGTCGAGAATGAACTCAACACCCGAGTTCCAACGCATCACTTATGCAACATACACAATGCCAGTTAAATGTTGTCTGAGTTAGCGCAATAAACATGAATGAGATTAAACCAAAACAGTAATTCATACTCCAGTTCAATTGCATTTAAAAACAGCGGAAGACTGAAACTTTATATTTAAGTATGTAAAGTAACAAAATTTTCTGAACTCCAGAGTATGAGTACTAGCTGAGCACCAATATACATGTAATGTTTGTAAGTCAAAAACCCAAAATACATCCTCAAAAGAGGCCCCGAGAATCCCGCGATGCAGCCGGCCTAAGCGTAGCCGTCAGAGTACTACATGAAGGAGAACTCCTCCTGGTCCTCATCAACGTCGGGCTCTGGCTCTTGAACCAAGGCGCCCTCTAAACCTGCGACAGAGTCTGGTTGGTGTGTACAACACCGTCCCGTAACGTGGGAGTGAGTAGCTAACTCAGTGGAACAATAATGCATAAGATAACATGTTATCAAATCAACCAAGCAGTAATGATAAGGCAGTACAAATCAAGCATTTCTATCTACTCTTGTTAAATGCAAAAATGATATGACATGATGCTGTATGCCCTTGCCAAACCACCCTCAAGCGACATCATCTTACGTTCGCGAATGCTTACTCCCTCAGTGCGCCACATCTACAAAGCACATGCGGTGCGATGATGCTCATGTTTTCCAAGTTTTTATTAGTCCATTTCAATCAGCAGTATTGGGAAACTAAGGTACCTCCCTTGTATCATTCCCAACATGATCCATTCTAGGGTCGTCAATCCTAGTTATTCTCATACGATGTTATGGTTTGAGAAGCTTAGTGATGGCATCGCAAAGGGCTCGTCACCCGTCAGCTCGGATACAGATCTCACCGTATGCGGCTCAATTGCTGGCCGTCAGCTCGAGTACAGGTCTCACCGTACTCGGCTCAATCACTAGCCGTCAGCTCAAGTACAGGTCTCACCATACTCGGCTCGACTCACACTCTAGTTGCTGTGAAAGACACGCGGCCAATCACAGACCCTTGGAGTGTACTCGATGATACCACGGAGGACTCGTCGCCCGTTAGCACGAGCACAGGTCTCACCGTACTTGGCTCTCGCCGAGGTATCGACAGCTCGAATACAGTGTCCCATACCACCGTATTCGGCTCACGAGATAGTTGCGTAATGGTCACTACGGGGAGGCACATGGCTCCAGCATAGGCCGACAACTCGACCACGGTGTCCCATACCACCATGCCCGGCTCATGCGTCTTAGCGGATCTAGGTACCATGGTTAATCGGGAATCACCGCTGGTAAGTTTGGTACCCTAGGTTCAAGCAGTAGCGACCAAACAGGGTGAACATACAACTACACTTCGGTTTAATTGGCGAGCCTGACTAGCTCGACCGCACCACAAGTTGAGCGATATGGAGCGCAAAAGCACTCCGAGTGGCCAACCACTATCGCCAACCGAAGTACGACTCGGGTTCGCCGGACCCGTCCTTTGTGGCGACATGAATCTCAGCCACAATCACAAGTCCGGTACCGAGTTTTTGGACTATAAACATAGTCCCAAACTCAAACAGTTTTCATCGTTAGCATGTGAAGTAAAGCATGATAAACAAGCAATACAAGCATGTTAGTAGGCATGTTATAAAGCATGAAGTAAAACATGAAGTAAAGCATGTTACAAAGCATGTTGTGAGGCATGTTGTGAAGCATGTTGTGAAGCATGTAGTCAGGCACTATCCACATAGGGATACCATTACCTACACATTACAGGTGAGTGGTTCTAACGAACCACCGCACGGAGGGAAGCCTACTTGTCTCTAAGGGAGTCGGAAACCCCACATCAGCACCTCTCTAAGGCACTAAAACATGAGTATTTGCGCACACGAGTGTTTACACAATTACTTAGAATACACTATTTCAACATACGCGACGTATGTTAACGAAACTTGTGTTAGGGCTGTCCCTTCGCCCCGGGAGTATTTTTACCGTGTATATCGTATTCATAAAGCAAATAATCATTACAATTACATATCCAAAATCCGCACATATGCGGGATTTCTAGAATACGCAATTTCAACATACATGACATTTACACATGAACATGTATTTTCGCGATCTCTTTCGCCAAACTAGCATTTTATCCACACATGATATAATCAAACATTAAATAAACATGTCAAACATTTTCTCAACAAAAATACGTATACGGTATTTCTACGTATATCAAGAGTATGTAAAATTCCATAATCTTTATCGCTAATCGAAACAGGAAACGGAAAGCACTTTGTACATATGCATTTGCATGCAGATCATGAATCTATCATTATCTGACATTGAAAGCGTTGAAAACTGTAACTTATACGCTTAAAGTCCTCACCTCAGCCCTTGGAATTCTAACGAATCAGCAAGGGTGTTGGAGCTTCCGTATACGGGAGTTTCCTAGCCTAAAGAGCGCATTCGATTAGTCTTTCCATAACCTATCACTAATCAAGCTCAAATCAGACCTAGGGTTAGGGTTTCTTACCTTCAAATGGGGTGGAAACCGCCGGGAAATCCCCTGGAATAGGGCGGTGTAGGCCGTGGGAGGAGTGGAAGCAGCAGGAGGAAGATCGGCCTCGATCTCCACAACTTTCTCTCTCTTTTCTCTCTTTCTCTCTAAGGGTTTGGACCCAAATTCGTATGGCTGTGAGAGGGGCTGTTCTAAGCCCCTTTTATAGCCTAGAACATGTCCAAAATAGACTCAGGTTCAAGGGTGGCTGCATATATAGGCAGTTCGCCACTTTCCAAGCTCAAAAGGGGTGTTCTGGTAGCCCTCTTTGAGCCAAACGTCAGACTTAAGCTCACCCTCTGCGGATCTACGTGGGATTACGTTTTTGACTCGATCGGAATCCCAGATCGCACGTGGCGGACCACTTTCAGTTTAACGGTCTGTGGGCCACGATCAGAATTTCTGAGTACATGTAAATGTTTCTGAAATTTTTCTTAATCCGAGGGTGTAATTTGGTCTGATTCCGACGGTCAGGTTGCTTAATACTGACGCGCAACCGAAAGGTGCCAGATCACTATTCCAGATATTTTCATTTGGATGGAAATAGTGTTTTTCACACTCCCTCGCTCCGGAGTGAAAACAATGGCCGTGGGTCATCGGAATCATCTGATTTTTGAGATGATTGTCAAGCCCAGTGGGGCAGTCCTGGTTCCTTATCTTTGTATTAATCGGACTCCCGATGTGCGATCTAGACCTCATACGAAGTTTCGTTTCAGTCCCGAGAGCAGACGGGTAATGAGTTTGGCTCTAGACTTTAGGGTAACCTAGAGTCACCAATTCTGCAAGTTTTGGGTCTTGCAGATCGTATTTAAAGCCATCCCAACGGATTTCATGATTAACCGAGTTTAGTACTTAGTTAACTTTGTTAAATTTCTAAAGGATTTAATCCTATGTGATTTCTGGTCGAGGTGGTACTCGGCCCAATGTACGAAAATTTCCAGGTCGTTACAGCTCAGCCGTATAAAACCCGAGTCCAATAAGTCATCAATCTGCTTCCTCAGTTCATCCATTTCACACGGACGCATGCGGTACGTCGGTAAGGAGATCGATGTCACGCCTGGCACAAGGTCGATGGTAAAGTCGATCTCGTGCTGAGGAGGTAGTCTAGGGATCGTTCTGAACACATCCGTGAAATCTTGGACCACTGGCGTGTCCCCAAGGGATGGATCATCACAATTTTCCAATAGGGAAGTGTAACAATGAATGCGGTAGGGACAACTGACCTGAACTGGGAAGGTGAATGTCGTGCTCTCGGGCCCATGGGTTGTCACCAATCTGGTTTCACAGTCGATCTCTGCCTTCATTTCGGTGAACCAATCCATGCCGAGGATGACGTCGTAATGATATATCTTGGTTACAATTAGGTCAATGTACACCACTCTGCTCCCTAGGTCATCAGGCAATTCTTACAAAGCTTAGTGGTGTCTGTGAAGGTCCCTGCTGCGGCGATGACTCTCACCCCAACCATAGGAGTAGTATTTAACCCTAATCGCTTGATTGTAGAGAATGTTATCATTGAAACAGTGGACCCGATGTCCACTAACAGAAATACTGGTGTACCTTGAATGTGGGTAGTGACCTCAAAGGCTAGCGGTATTGCAACCGCAGATTTAGATACTTCGGCGGTGAGTGCATGTACTCGAGCTTATTGCGGATGATTAGGTTGCGCTGCCATAGGTAGTTGAGGTGGCCTATTTCGAGATATGGGAGGTCAGTAGAATGGTTGTGCCAGGGGTGCAGATCGTAGAGGTGGAGCTAAAATAATGTGGTGGCTGGCGGTTGACCTTCTAAGGCGGCGTGAAGTCGTTGTCCTTCATTTTGGTAAAACAAAAGGGGTCAGTATGGCCCGCTTTATTACAATAAGTACACCAAACATCAGATCGCCTCTGCTGAGCCGGTGGAGCCATTGGTCTGGGAGGCGAGTTTATACGCGGCCTCTTGCTGAGAAACAATCGGTTCTATAATTCAGGCATAGCCCTCAGGCCCATTGGCATGCGTGTTCGAGACTCTTTTACCATCCTGCTCAGCTCGCAGGGACATGCTCACTAGCTCATCATAGTTGGGAATGCTAGCGCAACACATCTTGGTGCGGATATCAGCTCGCAACCCTTCTGAAAATCTATGCATTCTCATCAGCTCGTCTGCCAAAATCAAAGGAGCATATCTAGCCAGCTCCGTGAAACAGTTCTCGTAATCTGCCACTGTCATTCCCCCTGTCTGAGGCGGAGGAATTCGCCCTCCTTTTCATTACGGTAAGTGAGGGGGAAGTACTTCTCGTGGAAGCATACCTTAAATTCACCCCATGTCCATGCAAACCTTGTGGGAACTGTTCGAAGGACACTGTCCCACCACAGGCTAGATTCCTTTTCAAACATATATGTGACTAGCTCAACCTATTCTTCCTCGATACAGTGTAACGGCCTCAACATCTTAGAAATGAGATCCAACCAGTACTCGGCCTCCTTGGGTCTATAAGTACCCGTAAAAGTGAGAGGATGGAGGCACTGAAAGCGTTCAAACAGGCCACTTATAGTCATTGTCCCAGTAGGCTGTACGAGTGGCATCGGCGGGGCCACATTCATGTTTTATGCGACGGCCCCCGTTATAGTTGCCAGAACTTGTTATTGTTGTTGCATTAGGAGCATCATCTGCTCCAACCTATCAGGGGAAGAGGCCGCCTGAGGCATGTGTGACATTGACAAAGACGCATGGTTCTGATCCAGAACCGGTGGTGCACTCAATGTTGGCCCATTTGTGGGGCCAGTGGCTGGTTGTGAATCCGGCATTGTGTCGCTACTCGAACCCAAACTAGGGTTCGTTTAGCTACCACTCGGGTGAGGGGGCCCGTCAATCATTCCTCCAAGTGGGAGACGTGCCATGTTTCAAGTAGTTTTAGGATGCATTCCCTATATACAACATAGGGTGCAACATTAATAGGATTACGATAGCATCATCCACTTTTTCCAAACATTCTACACATTTCTAGACAAAAGAAGCTTCATGCATTTCATTTAACAAAATTTGTCAAAGTTACATATGATGGGGTATTACATGCATTATGATAGAGGATGCATGTATGCTGATTAAAAAATAAATAAAATAAATAAATAAATAAATAAATAAAAATAAAAAAAACTTTAACACTTACTAACCTAGCACCCAAACTAAGCCGGTCAAGGCTATTACAAAAAGAAGGAAAATAACTACAAATACACCACTAGTTCTTTGATTCTGGCGAAAGCAGAGTTGCTCCCTTATCCTGTATACAGCATAGGAGGGCCTTTAGGGTGCGGGACATTCTCTTAAACTTTTGCTTCAGGTAAGCCTGGTTCTCCTTGAACGTCTGCTTTAAGTAGGCTTGATTTTCCTTAATCTTGGCCATGCGGGCTTCTAGGGCGGCCAGGTCAAGGCGGCACTCACGAGCAGTAGGAGGTCTCCCGTCTGTGTCCTGGGCCTCCTCTTCTTATTCCTGCTCCTCATCTTCACTGCCTTCCTCTTCATCGGTCTCTTCTTCTATGTCATCCCCGAACTCATCAATTCTGGCTTGGCACTACCTGGGGCCTATTTTCATATTGTTGAGTGTAGTCTCATTAATGAAATGGATAGGCGCAAGGTTGTCCATGTGAAGACTGAATCCGAAGTTGCCGGCGATCTTGCAAATGAGTCGGCCGAATGGGAGTGAGGCGTCCCCCCGAGTAGATCGTGTAGTATTGATTATCTGAGTCAAGGCGAGAGTAGGCAGGCACACTTTTTCTCCCTGTCCAACTCAGTACAGGAAGTCCACCATAAATCTAGTGCATTCTGTGCAGTTACTCCACCTAGGATACACGTTGTACGTGCATATATGGTGGAGTAGGCGAAAATGTAACACCCCGTACTTTCAGAACTCGGGTGTTACAGAGTAACCCTACGTAGTGTAAGTACAAACCTAGCTCAAGTGAATTTTCACAGGCATTCCAGTCAAAAATCCAATCGTTGAAAATAGTTCCCATCCAGAGTTCAAGTTATCCATCCGTTATTCTTCAAGGTGAACCATCATATCGTTAGAGAAAATTATTGTCAGGATTTCAATTTTCTTAAAGAACAAATTTGACTATTCATTATCAACAACAGGCCCCATATCACTAACTCACCATTCATCTAGTCCATCACCTTGTTTACATGTTTACCCATAACTAGGTTACACAAATTCGACCACCAGACAAAAAATATATAGTTGTATATACTCTAGATAGTCACCACGATGCTTAGGACCCTAGAGGAATGATTTTTGTGGATTGATCGAGGCCATCAACTGAACACTAAAGCCCTTGTCGTGTGGCCCACGTAAATAAATTAGAAGAGGAAATTGTACAAAATAGTAATAACAATAATAATAGTAATAATAAGGTCATTAAGAGTGTTATAATGATAATGTTTAATATTATAAATGTGTATGGAGTCATATGACCCCAAACCTAGCCATTGATTTTTAGCTAACTAGTCCCTAGGACCCTTTTCAACCGTCGATGTCCAATTTCGAGGTGATCTGACCAGCAGACTAATTAGAATCTAGAACTAGAGATAAAATAAGTGAAAATTTGGGAGTATGGCCCACCTAAGCATTGGGTCCGTCGTATATTTGGTCAGATGGCCTAGTGGGGCCCATAAGGACTTATGAACGGAGTGGATTTCTCACAAACATCATTATGGACCCCACAGTGGGGTGCGTGTGCACTTTAGCCAATGTGCAGGATGCACACAGACCAGCAGTGCAGTCAACACTGCCTTTACCCGAAAGAAACTTCAAAAGAGAGATTTCTCTCTCACCCGATTCACCTGCTAACCCAAATTCAAATGGACGACGTCCGTTCATCGATCGCCACCTCACACCGGGACAATCTGAACTATCCATCATGTTTCTGACGAACTGCTGACCAAAACCCAACAGTCTGGTGTATTGAAACCCACATGCATGTGCACGGTTGTAGCTGAGTCGAGTCCATGCACGAGCGGAGGTTGTGCTTCCAGCTTCTCCAAATCTGACCTACCATGATCGAGGTGGACCACCTTCGACCAATCCAAACTGTCCATTGAGTATAGGACTCCCATTTGACCAAACCCATGTTGTCCGTATGTGATCTTGCACACGTACAGACACTCAAACTGAGCCCGAAAAGAGCTGCGTGCGGCACTTCCGAAAATGGAAAAAGCTTTGTTTCCATTTTTGTTTGCCAGCAGGCAATCTGCGTAAAGGGGAGCCTCTCAATCCTAGCCGTCTATTCCAGCACATCTCGACCCTCCATTGTTGCCACATAGACTGGGGTTTAAAGAGAAAACCAGTGGCCGATTTCGGTTTTGGGAGTGTACTTGCGATTTTAGGCAGATTTAATCTGGGTCGTTCATTGCCCATCTAAGGGTTGAGGGAGAGTTAGGGAATGCCTAAAAGGCCTGAGGGTTGAGGAACAGGAGATCACCCTCCACTGTTACAGCAGCACTGAGAAAAATAGGGAGAGCAGTGAGAGTGAGGAGCCAAGCTCGACCTGGTAAACAGCCCAAGAACTTCAGCCTTTCTTTACTTTTCTTTGTGTCCATATCATTCTTCATTTTTCTTGTAGTTATGAGGTCTGTTATAAGCCACATTTGGGGCCAAAAATCCGCCCAAAATGGAGCTTGAAAAGGGCTGAACACAGCCCCTGTTTTATGGCTGAAAATGACCCGAAACTGCCTCTGTTTGAGGACGAACATGGCCTGAGTTCAGGCCCTACTTGGGGCCAAACAATGACATGTAAGTAGCCCCAACTAAGGGCCAAAACACAGTCTAAAAATGTCTTGCAAACGAGCTCCGTTTGAGCTGCAACACGCCCCAAAATCTGGCTGAAAACAGCCCGGAAAACAATCCGGAAACAAGCTCTGTAAGGGCCATTCTTTGGCTGCCATTGGTTAAGCTCTGAAATGGGTCAAAAAATGGCCCAGGGATGGGCCGTGTTTGAGCCAAAGGTCAGGACCGGAAATGGCTTCAAGATGGTATGCAGTAGGGAAGCCATTCACGTCGACAAATGGGCTGCACTGACGTTGGGCCTCACTAAATTGCAGGTGGGCCGCACCACGCTAATGTGGGCCCAGCACCCACTGTTGTAACGACAGCAAATGTTGTGGCCCACCATGATGCTAAGTGGAATCTGCACCGTCCATACATGTGCAGTCCACCTTGATGGATGTATTCAAAACCCACACCGTCTGTCCCAACCTCCAGGTCTAAACGCTGGATCCTGTTCAATAATAATAATAATAATAATAATAATAATAATATATTATTATTACATTAAGATTAAATCATATATATGTGTATATATATATAGATGTATATACACATATATGAACGTGGTGGGCCCCATGTGGGACCATCCAAGCCATTTGTAACATCTCGAAAAATCAAGGGTCAAGCATAACTCAACTCTCAAGTTTCCAGAACATCACTTATGCAACATAGATAATGATGATTGAATGTTGTCTGTATTAGTGCATTGAACATGAGCGAGATTAAGCCAAAACAGAATATCATACTCGAGAGACAGTTAAATTGCAAGCAGAAGACTGTGATAGATAGATAACATATATAAACTATGGTGAGTCTCTAAAGTGTGATAATGTTACCAGGTTAAAGAATTACAAGTATAATTTCAAAATATACCAAAGGTGTAGTGTCATCTAGCCAACATCCCTGTAACCCCGTCAATCAAGGCACGGCTCACATGAAGCCGCCAGAAAATAACATATGCAAGAAAGTGTCCTCATCGTCGCAGAGGTCTGGCTCCGCCTCACAAGCATCGCCAACACCTGCAGCTATAACAGGGTCCGGTTGGTGTTTAAAAACACCATCCCGTAACGTGGGAGTGAGTGATCAACTCAGTGGAACAATAAATCATAGGTTAACATGTTATCAATTCAGTCAAGCAGTAATGATAAAGCAGTAAAATCAAACACTCCTAACTACTCTTATTTAATGCAAGTATGAAATGACATGATGTATGACCTCACTGACATACTCCCTCATGCGACACCCTCTTCGTTCGTGGCATGCTTTCATCCCTCAGTGCTCCACATCTTCCAGGCACATGCAATGCATGATGAGCATGATTACCGAGTTATTATTAGTCCATTTCAAACAGCAGTATTAGAAAACTAAGGTACCTCCCTTGTATCATTTCCAAACATGATCCATTCTAGGGTCGTCAGTCCTAGTTAATCTCAGACGATGGTGTGTTTTCTAGGTTGCTGCAAGGGCTGCCAGGGCTGTTACATGGAATCGTTACACCACTCCCCCATCACCCTTTTAACGGTTCATCACTATACAGATACAGGCCTAGTTCATACTCTATACACTGCGGCAAAACTCGTCGTCTCACTGCAATTCAGAGTATGCTCGAGGTCACTACAAAGGGCTGCCAGGGCTGTTACACGGAATCATTGCACCACTCCCCCATCACCTTATCAATGTAGGCCGACATCACGAATATAGTGTCTCATACCACCATAATCGGCTCACGAGTCTGGTTACTCACTGGTCACTACGGGGAGGCACGTGGCCCCAGCGTAGGCCGACAGCTCGACCACGGTGTCCCATACCACCATGCCCGGCTCATGAGTCTTAGCGGATCGAGGTACCATGGTTAAAAGGGATTTCACTGGTAAGTTTGGTACCCTAGGTTAAGCAGTGGTGACCAAACATAGTGAACATACATTAGACAGATCGGGTTAGTTGACGAGCTCGGCTAGCTCGAGCGCACAACAAGTTGAACGACATGAAGTGCATAAGCACTTCGTGTGGCCAACCACTATCGCCAACTGAAGTACGACTCGAGTTCGTCGAACACATCTCACGTGGCAAATGAATCACAGCCACGAATTCAATTCTGCTACTAATTGTCTGGACTATAATCATAGCCCCAAACACAATCAATTACAGATAGATAAAGCAGTAGTGGATCAAGATTCAACTCATACAATCAAGGTCTGGTATTATCCGTTTAGGGCTACTAGGGCTGTTGTACGGAATCGTTGCTCCACTCCCCCATCACCCATGACGGATCTTATAACGTAAACATGAATTTAAGCATATGCATTACATAGATAAAATCATACAATCAGTTGAGCATGTTATGAAGCACGACACAAGCATGAGTTTGTACATATTCAATTCTTAATCCCACAGCTATCCAAGGAAATCATACACATAGTTAAAGGAGTTGAGAATCATATCTCAACACCCTTATACATTACAATTTACTAACTACTACTCATTCAACATATCAACAAACACTCAGACTACATACATCAACATGCATGACATATGTTGTTTACATAAGTATTAGGCCAAATCCTTTCAGTAGGGAATTTCCCAAATCATAACACCCATACACCCACGACAGATAGTCATGGAAAGTAGGAATCCAAGTTCCATATTCATTTGAACATTTTCACAAACACTTGGGCTACACATTTCAACATGTATAGCGTATAGTGGTCGTGGCTTGATTCAGGGCAAATCCTTTCGTCAAAGGGGTATCGCCAATACAACAACCATATATCCATGACAATTAGTCATGGCGAGCACGAATGAGAATTCTATACTCATTCAGCCATTTTCACAAACACTTAGAATACATTATTACAACATACATGGTGTATGTTAGCAAAACATGTATTAGGGCTATCCTTTCGCCAAGCAAGTATTTTACGCATATATAATATATTGATACAACAAATAATCATGGCAACCACATCTCTAAAATATATATGTATACAGTACTTTTTATAATACAGTATTTCTACATACATAGTGTATATTAGTAAAACATGTATTTGGGCGAATCCTTTCGCCAAATAAGTATTTTATCCACATATCGTATATTCATATAACAAATAATCATGTCAAACACATTTCCAAAATTTATACGTATACGGTATTTTCTACGAATACCTAGAATATGTAAAATTCCATAATCTACATCTTTAATCGAAACAGAAAACAGAAAGCACTTTGTACATGTGCAATTGCATGCAGATCATGAATCTATCATTATCTGACATTGAAAGCATTGAAAACCATAACCTATACACCTAAAGTTCGCACCTTTTATCGTAGAATCGTAACAAATCAGCTAGGTTTACTAAGCCTTCGTATTCGGCAGTTTGGCGACCTATAGAACGGAATAGGTTAGCTATTTCATAACCTACAACAATCAAAACCCCAAATCAGTTTAGGGTTAGGGTTTCTTACCTAGAAACGGAGTTAGAATCGCCGGGAAAGTGATTAGAACGGAGTGATGGAGCTCGTGGAGCGGCAGGGAAGGATGGCAGGGAGAATCTCCCACTGCTCCCACACTTTCTCTCTTTTCTCTCTTCTCTCTCTAGGGTTTTCTCTCAAATTCGTATGGCTGCCATGAGAGAGGGTTTAAAGTCCTTATATAGCCTAAAAATTAACCGAAATAGACTCCAGGTCAAAGTATACTTAGGTTATAACCAAAGCGGGTCAGTTTCAGCTCAACGGAGGACTTCTGGCGGGCCTCCTTGAGGCAAAGGTTGGACTTAAGCTCACCAACACCGGATCTACGTTCTATTAAGTTTTCGTTTCAGTGGAATTTCCATATCATGCGTGGCGGACCAGTTTCAGTTCAACGGTCAGCGGATCTCGATCGGAGATTCCGAGTACATGTAAATGTGTATGAAACTTCTCCTGATTCGAGGGTGTAAGTTGGTCTGATTCTGACGGTCTGGTTGCTTAAAACTGATCCGCAAGCAACACGTGCCAGATTACTATTCAAGATATTTTATTTTGAATTAATTTCACATTTCTCACACTCTTCACTCCGAGCTCAAGCGAATAGCGCTGGGACACTATCTGGATTTGATTTTCGAGATGGTTGTCAAGCCCAGCAAGGCGGTCCTAATTCCTTAACTTCGTGTTAATCAGACTTTCGACGTGCGGTCCAGATCCGATACGGAGTTTCGTGATGCTCCCGAGAGCAGCCGGGTAATGAGATTGATCCTAGATTTTAGGGTAACCTAGCGTCAATGATTCTACAAGTTTTGGGTCTTGTAGATCGCATTTAAAGTGATTGGTGCTAATTTCACAGGCACTCTAGTTTAACACTAGTTAAATCTCGCCTAATTTCTAAAGGATTTAGTCCTGAGTGATTTCGGTCTAAGGTGGTACTTAGACCTTTATTGTAATGTTTAGTTTAAGTATTGTTCTTCATCACCTAAACTTAAAGGTAGTGTCTAATGTGAAAGTACTTAGAAGGATTTAAGGAACGAGGTAATGAAAGGTGAGATTTGTGAAGAAAATGGTTTGAAAAGGAACTTAAGACCCTTGAGTTGAGTGTTTGTGAAGTTAAACAGGAGTTAGGATTGTCCCATCGCCTAAGGACGTCTAATTCCAGGTTGGGAAAAATCCGGGCTGTTACACCATTCATCCATTTGGCGAGCTCGTCCTTAGGCTCGGGACAAATCCATACCGTCCATTTGAGGACACCACCAGCAGTGGGTAGCTGCTGGATTAATGCCAGCAAGTTCTGTCTGATCATGAGGTATGTGTTACACCCTAACCGTTCATCCGTGTGGGTCCCACCCATGATGTACGTGTTTCATTTGTGCTTCCCTGCATGTGGGACCCACTTGAGACATGTGGTATATCCACACCGTCCCTGTACGTTTGACGGTGTGACCCGCAGTGGAATATGTGTTAAAAAACACACCGTGCATCCAGGGAACCCACATATATATTTTATATATTCCCACTGACCACATACATGGGCCTTACCATGATGTATGTTGAACATCAACACCATCTATTTGATGGGTCCCCTTCATATATCAAAAAAAAAATAAAATCAGCCATACACAGAGCTCAGGTGGCCCACTCCATTTACAATCTTGAGAAGACATGTTAAACCATACAAAAAGCACTTGCTGGGGTCCATCTGAGATTGGGATGCACCTGAAACTTGGTTTGACCCCTTAAACTAGTGGGACACACATAATGGATAGGTTGGATTTGTGAACCACAACTTAGTGGGCCCAACAAATAATTATGAATGCTTTAATGACAGATTATAGTATCTATTATCATGATTAAATCCACTATTGATACTTGATAGCTATTGTTATTATCATTAGTATCACGATAATAATTACGGTTATTAAACACGACTAACCATTAGTAGATTATCCATGCTAATGATAGTGCTTACAAACAAAATTATCATTATTACATACTAGTCATTTAATTATCATTCTAAGGTACAGTCATTAATAGTAGATCATAGCATTACTAGCATTATAATGATTATTATTAGTAAATTGGCTAGCATTAATTATAACACTAACGTTAACCATTACCTTTCAGTAATTAAATTAATATGGTAAATCATCATATGCCAACTACAATCCAAATCCTAAAAAAGAAACTTATCATTGACCTAAACTCTAGGGTGAAACCCTAAAGATAGACCATAAATACTTGATAGAACGTTAACCTCACGTACAACTTCACCGTTCATGGTAGGGTTTAGTTCTAAGGGTGCATGCGCTCACTAGCAACATCAGTTGGCGATTCAAAGTATGAGGTGATGATTCTTCCCCTTGAGCTTTCCATTTCCCCATTAGCTTAAGTTATAGTTTTTAGTGTAACTTGCAATTGATATCTCCATTTCATAGTCACATGTGTTAATTGTTGGAATTAAATTGCTATATTACATGCTTAATGTTTATCCTACACCTTTATTAATGATTGTGGATTACTTGTTAATTGCTTGTGGAACTTAAACTGGTACACTAGTGGGAAAACTCCTACCTATATGTGTACACCCATACTTGGGATGTAACTCAACTGGTTGTGATAGTAATGGACCTTAGGATTAGTGGTTATTGAATAATGATTTAAATTAACCATTGATGTGGGCATACCATCTAGGGTTATTATGTCTAACGGTTTTCAAGGATGGTCTTTTATCACATGGTTTTTATATTAGCCATATGTGTCATATTTTGATACTCACCCTACGTGGTTTTGTTTTGATATTTTCCCTATATGGGCTCAATGTTTTATACTGTGCAACCATGCGATGGTAAGCCCCATATATTGTAATATGATTGACCACTAGTCGACGGTTTTCCATTAAACATCTTAAGGTGGTAGTCTCATGAGCCGGGGATGGTGGTAATGGGACACTATGCCCGAGTTGTAGGCCTACGCTGGGCTCTGAGCTCCCCGTAGTGACCTTAAGCTTACCTAAATTGGCTGATTGTAACTGGACTAATAACGATTTAGCTAATCATGCATCCATAGCATGTTGGCGATGATGAGTGGCTATTTTGGATGTTGTAGCACGTGCCCTTAGGATCTTCGGGGTATCGTTTCGCTAGCTCCCAGATCACCGACTATCGACCCCTGTCCAACTAGATGATTTTCCCAGGTTGATGATTTGCATGGGTGACAAGCCCAAGTCCGACTGGATGTGTATCCCCAAGTCGATGTGCATTCACGCATCCATACATTTAAAAAGACTGCATCATGTATTATTTTGATTGCCTTGTTGTTTTATAACTATGCTTACCTAATGCAGTGGTGTGTAATCTTGAGGAGAATTTACACTGAGCTGGCCACTCATCCATCAAATATATAACTGTACAGGTAGAACAGGTGGCCTAGATGATGTATATGTCTAGACTTAATGAGGAGTTGTGCAGGTGCCATGGATGCACAGCCGTATTGCTAAGAGGAGCTGCGTGGTCATGCGGCTTACATTTATATACGTTCTGTTATTTTTTATCTATCCAAATCTTGTAATCGTTAATGTTGAGACATTGATTTATATAAGTCATTATGGGATGCTTGTACATTTGAATGATAATGAAATTTCCCTTATGTTGATTTGTTCACTCTATGCTCATCTGCTTACTCTGATAAAGGAATATATATATATATACTCGAATTTAACCATCCTTTAAGGTTAACACTCGGGTTTTTAGGAAATGAATCATATACTCGGGTCCTGAAAATACGAGGCGTTACAGGAAATCTTCTGTCATATGCATCGATGCAAGACTGTTCCCTCGCCTCCAATCAACAAGTTGACCGCAAAGAAAGCAGGTGCGGCGATCTCTCTCCCATCCACTAGCGAGATTAGTATCGCTGGCATGCACCATACCACGCTTTATTCCCATGATACGGGCCTTGACATCCACATCGACCTTAGTTTGAGTCCTTCCCAACGGGATGGTTAACTGGAGAGGCTTAAGAGTTGGGTCCCTTATGTGTGTATAGAAGGCTTGTACGGTGCATTCACTTGCATGTGTTTTTCCTTAAAATATGGGACCCCACCCGTTCTCTAGGAGGAGGTCGATCACTGGATATCACCTAAATAACTTCTCATCAACTTGAGCTTCAAAGACAACCTTGCGATCACGGAACTTACCGAGTTCGGCGCCCGCCAGTAGAGACCTCTCTATCAAGATTTGAGGGTTGAGGTCCCACTTCGACCTCCGCTCGGCTATTGCACTTGTCTCAGCACTCGTCTTCTTTTTAGAACGACTTGGACGACTAGGCCCAGCCTCATCCGGTGTCGCTCTCTTCTTTCCCATAAGGGAAAGGAGCATTGAGATGGAGAAAATAGAGGTCACAATCTCAAAGAGAGTCATTGCGAATGAAAAACTTTGAAGATGAAGTGGATTTGAATGTATGAAGGTTACGAGACACGAAAAGGAGGGTTTTGTGCTCAAATGAGTGGGAATAATAGAAATGAGAAGATGTAAAGGGTAGTTTTAGAGGATTAGTAGTGGAGGGTGTAGGATGTAGAGAAAATGAGGGATTTGGATGCATGGAAATGAGGATTTGAGAGAGAGGGTGTTTTTGGAGGGTTTGGAGTGGTTTGTGGGGTAGGAAATAAGAAAAATGAGTGAGAGAGGGGTGTTTGGAGGGTTAAAAGGGGGCCCCCACACGTGGGAGGGACCCACCATGGTTTACCGGATGGCGGTGCGCGGCCGATCCCGCACCGCCACCGCGCCTGGCTAGGGAGGTAGGCGGTGCGCCGCCAATCAAGCGGTATAGCCGCGCCCGCATGGGTTGCGGAGCGGTGTGCCGCCGATCGGGCGGTGTCACCACTCCCGCCTAGGCTGTCTGGCAGTGCCTCCATCATGGGGCAATGGCCACCTCCCTCCCCCGGTGATGTGGTCCAATGTGCCTTTAGGCAACTTTGGTCAATTCACGTGGTCTAAGATACGTTGTGGACTAAACTACAGTATTCGATCTCGCCTGTCGGCGAAACTTTGGGATCCTAAGATCGTCTTTAAATTTCATCACCCCCTTCCTACATCAAAGTGAGTCAGAGTGCGTCGTGTTACCTATAACCCAGGTCCAGTTTAATCCAAATCATGCTCTGATACTAACTTGTAACGCCCTGAATTTTGAGGGTCGAGCAAAGCTCTACTCCCAAGATCCAGCACATCACTTATGCAATATGGATAATGATGTTCAGATTTTGCCCATATTAATGAGTTAAACATGAGTGAGATTATACAAAAATAGCATATCATACTCTGGATATAATTAAATTAAGCAAGAGGAAGTCTGAAATATATATATTTAAACATGTAATGTTTCACAACCTCCAGAGTATGAGTATGTAACCGGGCTGAATATATACATGTATTGTTTCAAAATAAACAAAATGTGGAAAAGTAGATGTGTCCACTAAGCCAAATATCCTTGTAGTCCATGCGTATTGGTACGAGGTCTACATAGACCATCCTGAGAGTTGAAAGTAGGAGAACTCCTCCTCATCCATAAAGTCATGCTCCATCGCATAGACTTCATCAGCACCTGCATCCAAAGTCTGGTTGGTGTTTTAAAACACTGTCCCATAGTTGGAATGAGTGGGTAACTCAGTGGTACAATAAGGCAAAAGTTAACATGTTATCAAGTCAATCAAGCAGTAATGATAAAGTAACATAACAATCACTTCCTAACTACTCTTGTTAATGCAGGAATGGAGTGCAAGTAATGATGTATTCCCTCGCATCAAAGCTCCCTCACAAGCGACTCCGACAACCTATTTCGCATATGACATCACTGCCACTAGTGCAACTTCATCGCCTTTAAAGCACATCCAAACTAATGCAGTGTGATGCATGGTCATGTTAGCCAAGTAATTAATTAAGCTTATTTATATAGCAAATTTGGGAAGCTAGGGTACCTCTCTTTATATCATTGACCCGAACCGAAAGATCCATCTAGGTTCGTCACTCCTAGTTAAGCACATACGATAGGCAAGTTGTAGGGTCATCACTCCGAATGAAAAGTAGTCAATAGATAAGTTCAAAAGTTAATACTCGCGGTCACTACCGGGAGGCTTGTCACCTCAGCGTAGGCCGACAGCACGAACACGGTGTCCCACACCACCATGCCCGGCTCACGAGTCCTAGTTGCTCACTGGTCACTATAAGGAGGCTCGTCACCCCAGCGTAGGCCGACAGCTCGAACACGGTGTCCCGTACCACCATGCCCGGCTCATGAGTCTTAGCGGATCGTGGTACCATGGTTAAAGTGGGCCTTTACATTGGTAAGGGGTACCTTAGATTCAAGCAGTAGTGTCCATACGTGTTAAACACATAATAGTCCAATCGGTTTGTTAGGCGAGTTCGATTGGTACGGGCACACGCTGACTTAATCTACATGGAGCGCATAAGCACCCCTCGTGGCCTAACCACTGTCGACAATCGTCGTGCGACCCAAATTCATCGAGTCTACCCAATGTGGCGAGACTAATTCGGTCACCCGAACAGGGATTGTTAACGATTGCCAGGGCTACATTGTAGCCCCAATCTTACTCAGATGCAGTAAATAAACACATGTGATAATCATTTCAGCATTTAACAAACAATCCAAGTAAATTCCTCATTTGAGCATTTCATTAAACACATTGATCATGTTACCAAACACTTACATTTTATCCATAAATTACGTAGAGGCAAATATGATTACATTAAAGAACTATACATATGAATAAGGTAATTAAGAATCCTATCTTAATACTCTTAATAAATACAAACCATTAATAATTTCTCATTCAGACAATTCATCAAACACTTAGACTATACTTCACCAAATATATAGACTAAGTTAGTTACAACATATAATTTAGCAATACCTTGTACAGAGAGATCAACATGCATATGACGATGATGAATCCTAGACCAGTAGTCATGACAAGAACGAATCATTTTTAAATATTCATTCAAACATTTTAACAAACACATAGGATGCATCTTTTACTCACATAATTCATACATGTATATTATACTGAAAACGCAGTATCTAAGACAATACGATAGCAATCAAGTCAGACATAAATCATTAGCTAACATGGAAAGCATCGATGACGGTAACCTAAGCGTTTATAGTCCGCACCTTTCGTCGGGATGCTCGATTCGGACTCGTTCCAAACTCTATGTTCTCAAAAACGGTACGTCGGGCACCTAAATGACGAAATAGGTTAGCTAGTTTGATGAACAATTAACTTGGATCTCTACAACGACCTTAGGGTTGGGTTTTCTTGCCCAAAATCCTAGCCGAAACAGGTTGTGTAACATAACGGGACGGAAATTCGGTATGTGGAGTCATGGGAGAGGATTCCTCCAACGACCTCCCAAGATCTCTCTTCTTTCTTTCCTCTTTTCTCTTATTTTCTCTCCTCTCTCCCTTAGGGTTTGGAAGAAATTCGTATATGAGAGAGGTGGGGTGAAATAAGGGCTATTTATAAGCCCAGAAGTGACGCAAATGGCCCCAGGACCACTATATACATAGGTTATATCCTTTGGACAGCTGTTTTTGATAAATAGGACTCACGGGGAGGCCCACTACTCACCTATGTCATAGGGTATGTTTTCTGACAATGGATCTATGCCAGGACATGATTTCGATGTGATCGGATAAGCCGATTGACCATGGAGGACCTTTGTCATATCAACAGTCTTACTTACTCAATCGGGGCTACATTTATACGGATATGTGCAGGAAAATTTCCTTTCCCCATGGGTGAAGTTTGGTCAGAAACTGACGGTCCAAAATCCTCAATTTCGCGTAAGAGTGAATGGCCCAATTCACTTAAGTTTTGGTTCGTTTTCTAAAGGTATTCGCGTTTCTCACACACTTTATTTATGACTCAAGTTGTACATTTTTGGACACTATCTGGGATTGATTCCCACGATGGTTGTCAAGCCCAGTATGACAGACATAGCCCTATAGTTTTGCGGTCATCGGACTCTTGACGTGCGGTCTAGGTCTGATACGGGGTTTCAATGTACTCCCGAGAGCGACAGGCTCTTGGGATTCCTCCTAGGTCTTTAAGTGACGTCGAATCAATGGTATTAATGGTTTTAGGCTTTCTCATTTGTGGAAATGGTGGCCCGAGCTTAATCCACCGATTATTTAGTTTAGTACTTAACTAATTTTCGCCTAAATTACGACAGGATATGGTCCTTGGGTAGACCTACCCGAGGGGTACTCGGGTCCTTGTACGGATTTTTTCGAGACATTATGTAACGCCCTGAAAATCGGGGGTCGAGCATAAACTCCACTCCCGAGTTCCAACGCATCACTTATGCAACATAATGAATGATGATTGAATGTTGTCTGTGTTAGTGCATTGAACATGAGTGAGATTAAGCCAAAACAACATATCATACTCCAGAGACAGTTAAATTGCAAGCGGAAGACTGTAATAGATATATAAAATATAAAGACTATGGTAAGTCCCCAAAGTGTGATAAGGTTACCAGGTTAAAGAATTACAAGTACAATTAAAATGATACCAAATGTGTAGTGACATCTAGTCAACATCCCTGTAACCCCGACGATCAAGGCACGACTCACATGAAGCCGCTCGAAAAATCGCATATACGAGAAAGCATCCTCGTCGTCACAAAAGTTCGGCTCCGCCTCAGGAGTAGCGTCGCCATCTACATTTAGACAAAGTCTGGTGGGTGTTCGGAACACCATCCCGTAACGTGGGACTGAGTGATCAACTCAGTGGAACAATAAAGCATAGGTTAATATGTTATCAATTCAGTCAAGCAGTAATGATAAAGCACTAAAGTCAAACAATTCTAAATACTCTTATTAGTGCAAGTATGAATGCAGTCATGATGTATGCCCTCACCACACACTCCCTCATGCGACACCATCTTACGTTCGCGGCATGCTTGCATTCCTCAGTGCTCCACATCTTCCAGGCACATGCAATGCATGATGAGCATGATTACCGAGCTGTTATTAGTCCATTTCAAACAGCAGTATTGGGAAACTAAGGTACCTCCCTTGTATCATTCCCAAACATGATCCATTCTAGGGTCGTCACTCCAAGTTAGTCTCATACGATATTATGGTTTGAGAGGTATAGCGAAGGCATCACAAAGGGCTCATCACCCGTCAGCACGGATACAGATCTCACCATATACGGCTCAATTGCTTGCCGTCAGCTCGAATACAGGTCTCACCGTACTCGACTCAATCGCTGGCCGTCAGCTCGAATACAGGTCTCACCGTACTCGGCTCAACTCATGCTCTAGTTGCTGCGAAGGGTTCATCGCCAATCACAGACCTTAGAGTATACTCGAAGACACTACGGAGGGCTCGTCGCCCGTCAGCATGAATACACGTCTCACCGTACTCGGCTCTCGCCGTAGGTGTCAACAGCTCGAATACAGTGTCCCATACCAACGTATTCGGCTCACGAGTTTGGTTGCTCAATAGTCACTACGGGGAGGCACGTGGCCCCAGCGTAGGCCGACAACTCAACCACGGTGTCCCATAACACCATGTCCGGCACATGAGTCTTAGCGGATCGAGGTACAATGGTTAAAGGGATTACACTGATAAGTTTGGTACCCTAAGTTCAAACAGTAGTGTCCAAACATGGTGAACATACATAAGACAAATCCGGTTACTTGACGAGCTCGGCTAGATCGAGCGCACGACAAGTTGGGCAACATGAAGTGCATAAGCACTTCGTGTGGCCAACCACTATCGCCAACCGAAGTACGACTCGGGTTCGTCGAACACATCTCACGTGGCAAATGAATCTCAGCCACAAATTCAATCGCGTTACCGATTGCCTGGACTATAATCATAGCCCCAATCATATTCAATTGCAGATAGTTAAAGCAGTAATGGATCAAGATTCAAATCATATAATCAAAGCCTGATATTATCCGTTTAGGGCTATCAGGGCTGTTGCACGCACTCGTTGCTCCACTCCCCCATCACCCATGACGGATCATACAACGTAAACATGAATTTAAACATATGCACTACATAGATAAAATAATAAAATCAGTTAAGCATGTTATGAAGCACAACACAAGCATGAGTTTGTACATATTCAATTCCTAATCACACAACTATCCAAGGAAATCATACACATAGTTAAAGGAGTTGAGAATCATATCTCAACACCCTTATACATTACAAATTTCTAACTACTTCTCATTCAGACATTTCAACAAACACTTTAAAAGACATACATCAACATATATGACATATGTTGATCACATAGGCATTAGGCCAAATCCTTTCACTAGGGAGTTGCCCCAATCATAACACGCGCACACTCACGACGGATAGTCATGGAAATTTGGAATCCAAGTTCCATATTCATTTGAACATTTTCATAAACACTTGGGCTACACATTTCAACATATATAGCGTATAGTGGTCGTGACGTGATTTAGGGCAAATCCTTTTGTCAAAGGGGTATCGCCAATACAACAATCATATATCTATGATAATTAGTCATGGCGAGCACAAATGAGAATTCTATACTCATACAGGCATTTTCACAAACACTTAGAATACACTATTTCAACATACATAGTGTATAGTAGCAAAACATGTATTAGGGCGAGCCCTTTCGCCAAAAAAGTATTTTATCCATATATAATATATTCATAGAGCAAATAATCATGGCATACACATTTCCAAAATTTATACATATACGGTACTTTCTACAATTACCTAGAGTATGTAAAATTTCATATTCTTCATCTTTAATCGAAACGGAAAAGAGACAGCACTTTGTACATGTGCAATTGCATGCAGATTATAACTCTATCATTATTGGACATTGAAAGCATTGAAAACCATAACCTATACATCTAAAGTCCGCACATTTTGTCGTAGAATCGTAACGAATCCAATAGGTTTGCTAAGCTTTCGTATACGGCAGTTTGGTAACCTATAGAATGAAATAGGCTAGCTATTTCATAACCTACAACCTATACAACCCCAAAACAGATTAGGGTTAGGGTTTCTTACCTAGAAACGAAGTCGGATTCACCGGAAAAACAACATGAACGGAGTGATGGAGGTTGTGTAGTGGCAGGGGATAGTGGCAGGGAGTTTCTCCCACTTCTCACACTCTTTCTCTCTCTTTTCTCTCTTCTCTCTCTAGGGTTTCTCTCAAATTCGTATGGTTGTGAGAGAGAGGGTTCTAAGGTCCTTATATAGCCTAAAAACTCTCTAAAACGGACTTGTGGTCAAGGTATACTTAGGTTATAACCAAAGCGACACTGTTTCAGCTCAACGGAGGACTTCAGGCGGGCCTCCTTGAGCCAAAGGTCGGACTTAAGTTCACCAACCTTGGATCTAGGTGGATTTAAGTTTTCGTTTCAGTGGGATTCCTAGATCACGCGTGGCGGACCAGTTTCAGTTCAACGGTCGGCGGATTTCGATCAGAAATTCTAAGTACATGGATATGTGTATGAAATTTCTCCTGATCCGAGAGTGTAATTTGGTCTGATTCTGACGGTCTGGTTGCTTAAAACTGATCCGTAAGCGAGAGGTGGCAGATTACTATTTGAGATATTTATTTGTAAAGAAAATCAAGTGTTTTCACACTCCTCGCTCCGGACTCAAGCGAATTACATTGGGACACTATTTGGATTTGATTTTCGAGATGGTTGTCAAGCCCAGCAAGGCGGTCCTAATTCCTTAACTTCGTGTTCATCGGACTTCCGACGTGCGGTCCAGATCTGATATGGAGTTTCGTGATGCTCCCGAGAGCAGACGGGTAATGAAATTGATCCTAGATTTTAGGGTACGCTAGCGTCAATGATTCTACAAGTTTTGGGTCTTGCAAATCGTATTTAAAGTGATTGGTGCTAATTTCAGAGGTACTCTAGTTTCACACTGGCTAATCCTCGCCTAATTTCTAAAGGATTTAGTCCTGAGTAATTTCTATCTGAGGTGGTACCTGGGCCTTTGTAGTTTGTATATAAAGTGATCCAAGTTATACTACTTAGATAGTTTAAGATAGTGTTTAGGGTGAAAGTACTTAAGAAAAATTTAAAGAACAAGGTGGTGAAAGGTGGGATTTGTGAAAGAAATGGGTTTAGCCTTTGGGACTGAGTTTTGACAAGTTAATAAGGTGTTAGGATCGACCCATTGCCTAAGGATGTCTAATCTCAGGTTAGCAAAAATCCGGGATGTTACACATTATAAAGAAATACCAACCCTAATAGTGATGTAAATCCACCGAATGGCTCCTCTCCAACCTGGATAACTCGTTTAATCATTTAGGTGCCCGACGTTTTGTTTTTGAAAACGTGATCCTAGAACCGAGTCCGAATCGGGCATGTTACCGCAAGGTGTGCACTATAAACGCTTAGGTTACGGTTTATCAATGCTTTCATTACAGCTAATGATTTATGCTAGCCACAATTGCTACCATATTGTCTTAAACACGTCGATTTCTATATGAGATACACCTATGAACTGTGATAAGTAAATCATGCAACCTATGTGTTTGATGAAATGTCTAAATGAGGAATAGAAAATGATTAGTGCTTGCCATGATTGTTAATCTAGGATTCATCGTTGTCATATGCATATGGACTTCGTTGAGTGATGAATTGATAAAATGTAAGTCGTAACTAATGTAGTCTATGTGTTTGATAAATTGTCTAAATGAGAAATTGTTGATGATTTGTACGTACTATGAGTATTAAGGTAAGATTCTTTATTATCTTATGCATATGTACATTTTTCTCTATGTAATAATTGATAAAATGCAAGTTGTAGTTAACATGGTCTATTTGTTTGATGAAATGCCCGAATGAGAAATCCACTGGGATTGTTTGTCAAATACTGAGATAGATATTACACGTGGTTGTTAGCAGCATTTGGATAGGAATCACTACAAGAAAATCGGGCAAAGGCTACGAATAAAAACCATAGCCAAAGGCCTATGGCTACGGTTAAAGTCCATAGCATGACCGTAGCCATTGGTGTCGTAGCCATAGGTTTAAAAGCTATGGCTACTGATTTCCTCCGTAGCCATATAAACAATGGGTACCGATTAAATCCGTAGTCGTAGCTTCCGTAGCACTAAGGTATTTACAGCTACGAATTATATTTATAGCTAAAAGTAGAGTGAGAACCGTAGCAATAGGCTGAAATCAGCAACAGCTACGGTTTTCAGATAAAGGGCTACGGTTAATAGCTGTAGCGATTGAAACAATAGGTACGGATTAAAGCCGTAGCAATATTTTTTGTAGCTCTAGAGCTACGGATTGTATCCGTAGCTAAAAGTAGAATGAGAACTGTAGCAATAGGCTGAAATTAGCAAGAGCTACGGTTTTCAGATAAATGTCTACGGTTAATAGCCGTAGCTAATGCCTATTTTTTTAATAAAAAATTTAAATAATAATGGCAGCTCTTACCATTTTAGTACACCCTAATAACTCATATAAGCTAATATAGATAAATACTTCATGGCTAGATCATTCATTCTTTCAATCAAACACAATCATTCATTCAATCATATACAATCATTCATTTCCATTCACAAAAGTACAATGCCAACATAATAGTTATATGTCTATTTAAAGTTCTCATTAACAGCAAGATCCAATGCCTTCTCGCAGCCAAATAGCTTCTCAACAATCACAAGTGAAAAATCCATGGATGCGCCTCTACTGGTTATCAATTCGCCATCAACTAACACCCTATTCTTAGATTCGCTTTGATCCAAAAGCTTGCATGTGGCTGAAAATCAATTTCATCATATAAAATGGAAGAAATTGCATGTTATGACATTATACATAAGAGGCTAAAAATGTGTTTGTGTGTGTTTTGAAGATTGAGCTGAAAATGCAATGGACCCACTAGAGCAATGGACACTCTGAGGATTATGCCTCTGAGGCCAACCCCAACAGATGCGATCGCCATGACAGTCGGGCTAGTGAGGAACCTTGCAACCAATCCGTATGCGGCGAGTTTAGTCCCACAGGCTATGATTCTTGGCTGCAAGGCCATGAATAGTCCTGAAAAATTGAAAAATTCAAAGGTAGTTAAAGTCAATTCAAAACATTTGAAAAACAAGGACTAAGAATCATGATGAGCATATCAATGATCTTTCCGAGACTGAACATGGCCATCCCAAGACCTGCATTCGACAAGATCGTGACAGAATTTTTCATGATTTAAGGCTTCTTAACACCCCATCTACAGTAAAAAAGATGTTAGAAGAAAATCAGATTCAAGAGATAGAGATTGAAAGAAATTTGAAATTCAAGACCTGTGAAAATCACCTGCAAGATACAAGAGCCCAGATCAAACCCTTCACCAACTGTTCTATGCAACAGCAACTGTTCAACTAAACCCTTCATACCCCAATAACTGTTCCACACACTTCAAAAATCTGTTGCCATTGTTCTATACAACAACAGCATTAAGATATATTTAAACAACAACTGTCAGTTTAGAACGACAACTTCCATTGTTCCATTGTTCCTTAGAAAATCTGCAAAAGGATTTTCAATAGTATTTAATGTATAGAAAATCTGCTACCAGTGTTGTGTGGAGCACAACCCTGTCTTTGCACTTCTTCTATATGCAACCCAACCCAACCCAATCAAAATTCAGGTTGATAGTGAAACCATTTCGGGATTAAAAAAAGAAAAAAAAAAAAGAAGAAGAAGAAGAAGATGCATACCGAGTTCTATTCCCAACAAGATTCGCAAAATTCAGGTTGATAGTGAAACCTGAATTTTGCTTCATGACAAAGAGTGCATCATTTTTGAACTGTGTTTGGACAGAGATGCTAAAAAAGATTATTTTCTATTGATCTAAAGAGGCCAGTGAATAATCAGATACATTTTTGCAGCATCACATGCAAAATTAACACAAAACTAATTTTCAGAAATGTTTCCACTAATATTACTGTTTGAGGTACTATAAAATCCAAACCCATAGGTCCTATAGCCCCAATGGGAAGGAATGATACATAGCTTTGTATATAGAGATTGTTCTCCATTTTGTATAGAGAATCTAAAAGACGGACATGCAAAAGCTCACGAGTATATTATCGCCATCATCATCTTAGCCTTTCCTGTAGTGATGTGCATAACCCAATAGATGATAGATTGCAAAGGATTCATTCTTCTCTAATCAATGCTATCCAAATGAGATGCAACAGTTTCCTATAAGTGAAAAAGAAATTCATCAACTCAAAAAATAAAACAAACACACTCCACCTCGGAAAAGACAGCCACCTGAAAAAGGAAAGCTAACATGCACATGCCTCTTATAGCAAGCCATCAGTAGCAATATTTTCCTTGGTCACCAAAATTTTTACAATTGTCACCAGCAGAAAAATAAAAAGAAAAAGAAAAACCATAAAAACATTATTTTTAAAAAAATATTTAAAATCCAATAAATGATATTTACTCACAAGAACAGAGGCAGTGAACACAGCATTTGATATTACTTCAGGAAACCTATACGAGTGATCAATGTACAGTAAGTACATATGCATGAACTGATGTCATAAATGAATAAGAAATCATCAATGATTGCCTCAGCCTGATGTCTTGCTAAAAGTGTTGTAATCCAATGCAAGGCCTCAATTCTAGTAGCATCCCATTCATTAGATAGTTATCTGACAAACATAACTACTACGCATTAACATCTAGTCATATTACATAGGAGGAAGAAAACAACTTACCTCTACAGCAGAAATGTAACCATTTTGATCCTTGTCAAAGACCTTGAAAGCCTCCTTCAGTTCCTCCACATACTCATTGTCCTTCATAACAAGTGGAAATGGGAAAAGTTAGAAACGCCTAACAGAAGTTGGCAACTATCACTGCCAAATAATATTCATAAGGATTAGAATCACACAGTCACACAGTATGGTTTACTACTCTATTAGGAGGTTTAGTATAAAAGGAAAGAAAAAAAAAAGGGGCCAAATGCAAATTCATATGTGTTTGTATTTTTTATTTTATTTTTTTACCTAAATCTCGATCTAACTTATTTTCTTGTTTAGTCCCTGCACAGCTGCATGCATACACATATATGCTTATATTGCATTGATAGGTGATCATGATCTCAGGCACTTGAAAAAAATGATTTGCAGTTTAAGTGAAAATCAAGAGACACATTTATTTGAATAGCTAGCCATGTTTTCTGCACTCAACTAGAATTTTCATGGTAAATGATGATTCAAAGGGAGATCTATATGAATCAGATTCTCCATCCTAATCTTCGCTAATCTATGTGAATAAGAGGAATGTCAACTACCAAGTTGGATTATGATATGTGGTTGGACTTGGGATGATGTAGATGGGATTTAGTGATGGATCTGCTCCTAAGATTTACATGGGCTGCAACATAGGGAATGGTGTAAAACATGCTCTAAATACTTTAAAATTTACATGATTTGGCAACATGCACTTATAAAATAGTATAGCATGGTTTGCTATGTAAATATGAAAATAAGGGAATTTCTCAATGTTAGGTAGAGAAAAATAATGACAACTCAAGATAAGTTGAGATACTCATCAATGTCAGCCTTAACTTGCTTTGCTTTCAAAGCACCATCAACCTCAGAGAGCATGCCTGGTGATTGGCTGATTTCAGCAAGCAAATCAATCTGCATTTAAGAGAGAAGAAAGACGCTAGCTT